>CM038674.1:463042148-463585642 GCA_021605145.1 Aegilops bicornis | reverse complement strand
CTAAACGCTTGGGAATGTAAGAAGAACTTTTCTTACGAAGATCATCATTGATCGCTTTTAGGAACTCATGCTCTTGCTCAAGATTGATCTTTTCAAAGCGTAACTTCTCATGAGCCCTTAAAAGTTCTCGATGATCTTCGAAGATAGTTTCATGAGCTAACTTAAGAGTGTTTAGTTATTTAGTTAGACGCTCAATTTTCTCCTTATCATTGTCATTCGTTTCATCTTGATTAGCATGATTAATTGGCGTTTCATCATAGTATTCATCACTAGAGTTATCAACAAGTAAACCATCATCACCTAGCAAGTCATCTTCATCACTACTAAAATCAACATACTCGGGGTGTGTTACCTTAGGACCTTTGGCCATGAAGCATCTACCAATTCCTTCATTTGGTGATTCAAATATGTCGTAGGAGTTGGTAGACACAAGTGCTAGACCGGCAACACCTTCATCTTGAGTGTGTTCGGAGTCGGAGTGATTGTCGGAGTCGGAGCCGGATACCCATTCACCAACATGAGCTTGATGTCTTCGTTTTGTGTAGCTCTTTGATGACTTGTCCTTCCTTTCCGAATCCTTACTTCTCCGTGAGGGTCTTCGTTCATAACGATCATCTCTACTCCTTCTCTCTCTTGGTGGTGATTCTTCTCTTCTACTTCTTCTCTTGGGAGAATCTTCTCTTCTTTTATAGGGTGCCGTACACTCATTGGAATAGTGTCCGGGTCTCCCACAATTGTAGCAATTGCGCTCTCGACTAGAAGATCTTTTGTCATTGTAGGACATTGACTTGGAGCTTCTTTCTTTGCTTCTACTCTTGTAGAATTTGTTGAAGTTCTTCACCATTAAGCTCAATTCTTCATTGAAGGTTTGTTTCTCACTTGATGATGTGGGGGCTTCACATGAGGCTTTGTAAGCACCACTTGACTTGTTGTGAAGTTCCTCCTTATCCTTGAGTGACATCTCATGAGCAACAATTCTTCCAATGACTTCTGTTGGCTTGAGATCTTTGTAATTTGGCATCATTTGGATCAATGTGCACACGGCATCATATTTTCCATCCAATGCTCTTAGGATCTTCTTGATGATGAATCTATCGGTCATCTCTTCACTTCCTAAGCCCGGCAATCTCATTTGTGATAAGAGCAAGCCTAGAGTACATTTCAAATGACACCTTCACCATCCTTCATTTTGAACTTGTCAAGTTGACTTTGGAGCACATCCAACTTGGATTCCTTGACGGAGTCGGTACCTTCATGCATATCAATCAAAGTATCCCAAATTTCCTTTGCATTCTCAAGACGGCTGATTTTGTTGAATTCTTCGGGGCACAATCCGTTGAAGAGGATATCACAAGCTTGAGTGTTGTATTGCAACATCTTCAACTCTTCCGCACTAGCTTCATGGTTCGGTTCTCTCCCATCAAAGAATTCACCTTGCAAGCCAATACACACAATAGCCCAAACGGCGGGGTTATGTCCGAGAATATGTATTTTCATTTTATGCTTCCAACTAGCAAAATTAGTGTCATCAAAGTAAGGACCTCTACAGTGATAATTTCCCTCGCTAGACGCCATACTCTCATAGGTTGTGAAACCAAGGCCATGACCACCAAAAGCTATGGAAATCAAAACAAATGGAAACCAAAGCTCTGATACCACTTGTAGGACCTTGAAGTATGTCTAGAGGGGGGGTGATTAGACTACTTGACCAATTAAAAGCTATGCCTTTCCCAATTTTAGACTTTGGCAGATTTTAGCTATCCTTAAGCAAGTCAAGCAATCTTCATGCAATTCAAGCAAGCATGCAAAGAGTATATAGGCAGCGGAAAATAAAGCATGCAACTTGCAAGAATGTAAAAGGAAGGGTTTGGAGAATTCAAACGCAATTGGAGACACGGATGTTTTTGTCGTGGTTCCGATAGGTGGTGCTATCGTACCTCCACGTTGATGGAGACTTCAACCCACGAAGGGTAACGGTTGCACGAGTCCACAGAGGGCTCAACCCACGAAGGGTCCATGAAGAAGCAACCTTGTCTATCCCACCATGGCCGTCGCCCACGAAGGACTTGCCTCACTAGCGGTAGATCTTCACGAAGTAGGCGATCTCCTTGCCCTTACAAACTCCTTGGTTCAACTCCACAATCTTGTCGGAGGCTCCCAAGTGACACCTAGCCAATCTAGAAGACACCACTCTCCAAGAAGTAACAAATGGTGTGTTGATGATGAACTCCTTGCTCTTGTGCTTCAAATGATAGTCTTCCCAACACTCAACTCTCTCTCACAGGATTTGGATTTGGTGGAAAGAAGATTTGAGTGGAAAGCAACTTGGGGAAGGCTAGAGATCAAGATTCATATGGTTGGAATGAAATATCTTGGCCTCAACACATGAGTAGGTGGTTCTCTCTCAGAACTTGCAAGTTGGAGGTGTAGGTTTGTTCTGATGGCTCTCTCCACGAATGAAGAGGGGGTGGAGGGGTATTTATAGCCTCCACACAAAATCTAACCGTTACACACAATTTATCAAACTCGGTGGGACCGAATTATCAAACTCGGTTGGACCGATTTAGTAAACCTAGTGACCGTTAGGGTTTTCGGTGGGACTGACATGCAACTCGGTAGGACCGATATGGTTAGGGTTAGGGCATAACGTAATCTCGGTGAGACCGATCACTCAAACTCGGTGAGACCGAATTTGGTAATTAGCTAACCAGAGAGTTGGTCAAGTAAACTCGATGGGGCCGATTCGCTCTTTCGGTGAGACCGAAAAGTTACGAAAGGGAAACAGAGAGTTTACATTGCAATCTCGATGGGACCGATCGCTCACTTCGGTTATACCGAAACGTTACGAAGGGAAACAGAGAGATTACAATCCCATCTTGGTGAGACCGAGATCCCTATCGGTGAAACCGATTTGCCTAGGGTTCGTGGCAGTGGCTAAGACATCTGAACTCGGTGGCGCCGGATAGAAAGAATCGGTGGGGCCGAGTTTGACTTTGGGTTTAGGTCATATGTGGATGTGAGGAAGTAGTGGAGGATTTTGGAGCATATCACTAAGCACATGAAGCAAAAGGCTCATTAAGCAACACCTCATCCCTCCTTGATAGTATTGGCTTTTCCTATAGACTCAATGTGATCTTGGATCACTAAAATGTAAAATGTAGAGTCTTGAGCTTTTGAGCTTGAGCCAATCCTTTGTCCTTGATATTTTGAGGATCCACTTTCATCATCCATGCCATGACATTCATTGAGCTTTCCTGAAATATTTGTCTTGGAATAGCATTAGCTCAATGAGCTATATGTTGTTATGAATTACCAAAACCACCTAGGGATAGTTGCACTTTCACCCGCATTGTACAATACTCCATTTGCTGCAACCTCTAACATTTACCCCACCACAAATTAAAATATATATTCCTATCTTGACCAGATGAGCGTGCAAACTAGAATCACCAGGATGACAGGTAGGGCCACAAGATTATTATAATCAAAAAATAAAGCATGGAGCCGACCCCAATGATTTTAAGCTTACATGCATGGTACACGCTATCCTAGACCACTCTACACACGAAACTTCCACACGAGCGTCTGGGCTGCGCTTGGCTCTTCGCCTCTTCGGGAAGTCCAACAATGATGGAGTACTACTGAAGTGGAGGAGTACTACAGTATGCTTCTGGCCATCTGACACCGATTGAACTGCTGCATGTCCACCGGCATGGGAGGGAGAGCGTAGCTAATCTAAAGCTTCTCCTAGTCCTGCCAGCCACCACGCTCATGGGCGAGGGAGGGACGCAGCTTCATTGACCTACTGCTCCTGCCTTTGCGCCTATGACAGGTGGGCCCAACAGGTCAGTGGCCCACCAATCATGCAACCAAATGTGTCGGGGAGGCTGATCGTACCCACGGACACCTATGGGGCCCGGCGGAGCAGGCCCCTTTGTGGTTCGGAGGGGGGCGGAGGTCGCACGAAGAGCGGATCGAGGCGATGCACACGAGCGGTTTTACCCAGCTCGAGCTCTCCGGAGAGATAAAACCCCTCGCTGCTTGTTTGATCTATTGCGTTCTTGCTAGGGAGCAACGAGAGCTACAAAAGCTAGCGTGAGTGTGTCTAGTCTCGAGTGGGTCGAACCTTGCGGAAGATGCGAACCGAACCCCCTCTACGTTGCACTCGGGCCTCCTTTTATATGCTCAAGGGGCCTCCGACAGGTGGCAACATAGACGAGGGTACAAATGTAAAAACAGGGGTTGGCACACCTACTTGAACAGTGTACAGTGCAAAATACCTAACTCTGACGGCAAGGGACAAAAGCAATAAATGCCTGTCGTTGTCGCCCAAACAGTGTAACAGAGGCCGTCAGGTGCGCCTCCGCTCGCCACGATGGCGAGCCTGTCAGCGCCGCGTGTCGCTGCTCTCCGCTGGCTGCACAGCTGCTCGACACGCGCCCATGGAACGGTCCCATGGCGACACGTCGCTAGGTGAGCTGGAGCGGAGACGGAGAGAAGTTGCATGCCGCGGCAAGCGCCTTGCCGCGGCCGAATCCTTGTCGCGCCAGGATGCTTGTCGCGCTCCGGGCCTTCCCGGCAAGTCCCTCTTGCCGGGGCCTTGCCTTCTGCGTGCCTGGAGTGGCTTTCCCGACAAGCTCCTCTTGTCGGGACCTTGTCTTCTCAATCAAATACTTTGTTCTTGAATGGCTGCGGAGGGTCTTGGCGGACGCCTTGGCGAGGCTTGCCGCTGAGGACGCTTCTGTTGCGCCGTGCACAAGTTCGGGGTACTAAGGTACCCCTACTTTAGTACACCGACAGGAGCCCCGGTGCAGGGCCATACACGGTGCCGAAAAGTGCTGTTGGGCCAGGCCCAAACAGGGCACGGCACGCCGCCTGGATCCAAACCAAACCCACTCCGTATCCGCGTCCCCGTCAGAACGGCACGCGTCAATTGCGGCGTCGTGGGGGAAGTGGGCGGCGTGCGGGGTCGCTCCACCCGTCGCCTCAGTTCTGCATCCCCGCCACGTGGTTCCCATGCTCTTGGGGTCACAGACGGTGGAAGTGGGAAACCGGGCCGTTACGGGCAGAGGCAGCAGGTCAGCCCCGATTCCCTGCTCTTCCTATGCCCTGATTCGCCGAGCGGGGCGGTTGAGCCCCCACCTTGCTTCCTTAAAAAGAGCGGAAGGGGAGCGCAGAAGGCCGCACTCTCCCACCTCCTCCTTTCCTCAGTTCCTGCTTCCCTTTCTCTCATTCGCCATGGAGAAAAGGGACCTTGGTTCTTCATCGGTGGCGGCGAGGGTCGCCGCTAGACAGCGCTCCCCTCCCATCCCCACGTCCGGGGCGGCAGAGCCAGCCCCAAGAGGAAGAGGGAGGGGGCGAGGTCGTGGACGAGGTCGAGGCGCTCGGGGAAGAGGCGGACGGGGCGGCGCGCCGGCACCGCTTCCGCCGGGCGGTTCCCCTCCTGCGGTGGTCCATGCCGGGACGACCCTTGCGAAGTTCTTCGTCAGTTGCGCCGGGCGCCTCGTCGCCGCCTCCGGCTTCCAGCTCCGTTCTGAAGCCTTGATGGAGTCGGATCCGCCGAGACATCGAGATTGCACATGAGGGGCTGTGGAATCAGCGGCATGCGAGTCCGTGTTGTATTCCCAGCCCCTAATGTGATGTATCTCGATCGTGGGTGGAAGACGTTCACCCGCATCCACAGCTCGAGGCGGGGTTTACCCTCCATTTTAAGTTAATGGAGGGTGATCTCTCTCCGTCAAGGTCTTCGGGATCTTGGTACTCGGGCGAAGTGCTGCGTGGATAGCTCCTCCGACAAATAAGATTCCCCCTCGGCGAGAGTGACGAGGAGGGAGCGACAATGAGACGAGGTTGGCGGGCCCGATTAGTTGTCGGGCGCCGTGCAGGCCACCGGCGACCCCATCATCCGTGTCGCCGGCTCCTGAACTCCCGGGTCGTCTCCTTGGGCGTGGCGTGGGGAGGCTGCGGAAGGAAGAGGGATGGCGACAAGGCCGTCAAGTCGAATCACGAGGGCGTAGTGCCCTCGACAGCGTGCTGACGTCCTGCCGCCCCGTCTTCGAGCCCCGCTTCCGGCGCTGCCATCTCCGTCAAGCCCTCGGGGAGCTCCCGGGATGTTCTCTTGGTGCCTTCTGGCATCCGTAGCTCGTCTAGGCGTTTCTTTTGCCCTTCTCGCCTCCTTGACCTACCTCCTGAAAAGAGGGACAGGAAAGGGATTACGGGCATCTTATCTTTTTAGTTTGTAAGCCTTCGGGCCTTATCTGCATTTAAAGCTTGTAATCCCCTCTTTCATGTTTTTCATTCCCCACGGATTGTATCCGAGTAGAATGTTTTTAATGAAAGAGGGACGCTTGAAAAAGGACGAAGGGCTTATCGATATCTCAGCCCGGCAACTCGCTTGCCGCAGCTCCCGGCAGCTCTGGCTTGTCGCAGCCCCCGGCAACTCTGGCTTGCCGCAGCCCCCGGCAACTCTGGCTTGCCGCAGCCCCCGGCAACTCTGGCTTGCCGGGGCTTGGGTACCAGCGCGCCCTTCTTCTCCTCTTCGCTGTTATTTCAGTTCTGAGAACGATTTAGCCAGTGCCGCGATAAGTTATTTTTGTAACATAACTTTATTCTGGGCAACATCTGCTACGTTACTTCCTTTACTCGACTCTTGGCTTTGTATGTTATTACCCTACGCTTTTCAGGGAAACTTGCCGGTGCAGGCACCCTTGCCGCGAGCGCCGCGGAACTTCAGCAGCCTCGTCAAGGGTCGCTACCGACAAGTAACCTTGTCGCGGACTAGTCGCAGCTGACTTAAGTTGTTGAGCGGACTCGAAACAAAGTAAGGGCGCGACCAGTCACGATTTGGTTCCTCCGCGCACGGGTTTTTCAAACAAAGCGCGGTCGTTCAAGGAAGATAACTTTACGAATTTATTACTGATCTGAATCGATCGATGCAATGTTATTTCCTCTACTTGATTTCTTCCTTTGTACGTTATTTCCCTACGCTTTTCAGGGAAACTTGCCGGTGCAGGCACCCTTGCCGCGAGCGCCGAGTGCGGAACTTCAGCAGCCTGCTGGCGGGGTCGCTACCGACAAGCAACCTTGTCGCGGTGCCGCAGCTCACTTAAGTTGTTGAGCGGACTCGAAACAAAGTAAGGGCGCGACCAGTCACGATTCGGTTCCTCTGCGCACAGGTTTTCCATACAAAGTACTATCGTTCGAGGAAGATAACGAAAATTTAAAATTGATTGCTCAAACTTTGGCAACTTAGCTTTTCGCTTTCTTGCTTCCCGATGAGGTGAAACTTCCTCGGCGGTGCCTGGTCCATGATCATCTCCTCCCCTGGTTAACTTGTGCACGAGGGAGCCTTCCTTTCTTTGAGAGAAGAAAAGAAGAGGAAATATCGTTATGGAGCCTAGCGGCTCGATTCTGCTTACCGTGTGTGGTTGCTGCACAAAGTGTTAGCCAAAGCATGCAAATAAATTGATGAAAGCATGAACTTGACAAGTCGTATGCGCAACACACGAGCTTTATCGATGCACGGGTCTGCGCCCGGCTTTGTCTGAAGGATTACATGCAACAGCGGCAAGACTTGTACAAAAGGTGGTTGCCGGAACAGGTTCCGGCAACCGCGCCCTACGGGTAAAACTTACGAAGATGCTCAATGTTCCAGGAGTTGCTCACCGGAATGCCATCTTCGGTCTCAAGGCGGACAGCGCCATGCCTAGTGACTCGTTTCACCCGATAAGGGCCTTCCCACTTCGGCGTCAACTTGTTTGAATTCTTGGCGGATTGAACGCTACCAAGAACAAGGTCGCCTTCCTCGAGACTTCGGCACTAACCCTGCGGCTATGGTAGCGACGCAGGGCTTGTTTGTGGCGGCTCGCCTGGCCGGCACGAAGATGATCCTCCTCGAGGAGCAGCGCGTCATCTTGTCGCAGCTGCTCTTGCTCAAGCTCATCATAAGCGAGTACTCGAGGCGATCCGTATCTGAAGTTCCGTGGGGAGAGAACTGCCTCGCTCCATAGACTAGAGCAAAGGGTGCACGGCGGTGGCTCGATTTGGCGTCGTCTGATCGACCAAAGAACCACCGGCAGCTCCTCAATCCAGTTTCTTCCGCACTTGTGCAGCCTGTCGAAAGTTACGGTCTTGAGCCCGCGCAACACTTCAGCATTTGCCCTCTCGCTTGACCGTTGCTTCTCGGGTGAGCAGCAGGCGAAGCAACCTTGGCGCCAAGGTCTTGGACGTCTTGCATGAAGGTGCGACTGCGTAAATTGTGTGCCGTTGTCGGTGATGATCCTGTTAGGGATTCCAAACGGCAAACAATCGACTGAAGAACTTGATCGCTGATCTTTGTCACCTTCCTCATCGCTTCCACTTCCGGCCACTTTGTGAACTTGTCGATGGCGACGTACAAGTACTCAAAGCCCCCGACAGCTCGGGGGAAGGGGCCGAGGATGTCGAGCCCCCAAACCGAAAATGGCCAGGATAAAGGGATCGTCTGGAGAGCTTGAGAAGGCTGGTGTATCTGTTTGGAATGGAACTGGCACGCTTCACACTTGGTTACTTGTGCAGTTGCATCCTGGAGGGCTGTCGGCCAGAAGAAACCTTGCCGGAAAGCTTTGCTTAAGCAAGTGCTCTTGCGCCAATGTGGTGACCACATATGCCTCCATGTATCTCTCGCCAACAGCTTCGTCCATCTTCCCGGAATACACTTCAATTTCACACCGTTGAGTCTTCTTACATGCGGTATCGTCGACAAACTGGTACATACTTGATCGCTGGGCTACTCTTTCCGCTTCTTCCCGCTCTTCGGAAGTTCTCTGTCTGAAGGAAATGGACAATCTGCTGCGCCCATGTTGGAGCTTGTGGCTCGACAACAAGGACTAAAGGCACATCTGCTGCTGCGGAACATCGCCTTCTACGGCAAGAGCATGTGCCTCTGCCGAGCTAGATGCTCCCCGACAAGCTTCTTGGGAGCAAGACTTGTCGGGAGCGTTGCTTCAACGGAACAAACCTGGGGTCTGCCGGAGCAGACTGCTCCTCAAAGACTGTCGGTGTTGATCTTGGGGACCTTTGCAACGACGGCCGGGAAGCTCTGCCGGAAAGTAGTCACCAGAGGCCAACTTCCTCTTCTTGCTCTGTCAAATCGATGGTGTTACGGTTGATTGAGTCAGCTTGAGCACAAAGATCCTCGGTTCTATTGTGTAGCTTGAGTGCGGCGCACTTTGACATACCATCAGCAATATCATTCTGAGCTCTTGGAACATGTTCCATTTGCAGGCCGTAAAAGTGTTCTTCTATCTTCCTCACTTCATCGACGTAGGCTTCCATCAACGGACTCTGGTAATCTTTGTTGACTTGGCGGACGACGAGTTGCGAGTCACCCCTGACAATAAGCTTCTTGATCCCAAGGTCCACTGCGATCCTGAGACCGGCAAGCAAACCCTCATACTCTCCAGTATTGTTTGTCGCTTGCTCCTTGGGAAAGTGCATCTGGACGACGTACTTGAGGTGCTCTCCGGTGGGTGCGATAAGCAGAACGCCAGCACCGGCGCCTTGCAGCGAGAAGGCACCATCAAAGTACATCAGCCACTCTTTGCTTGCTTCTTTGACGGGAATGCTCGTCTCCGGAATCTCTTCATCTGGCGTTGGCGTCCATTCTGCTATGAATTCTGCCAAGGCTCTGCTTTGGATAGTTGATGTGCTCTCAAACTTGAGACCAAAGCTTGACAGCTCCAGTGCCCACTCGACAATCCTGCCTGTCGCTTCTGGATTCTGCAGTATCCTCTTCAGCGAAAAGCGAGTGACAATTGTGATCTCATGTGGTTGGAAGTAATGGCGCAGCTTTCTCGAGGCCATGAGGAGGCCGAAAAGTAATTTCTGCACGCCAGAGTACCTCGATCTAGCTCCCTACAGGAGGGAACTGACAAAGTAGACTGGGCGCTGCACCATCCTTTTCTGTATCTGCTCATGCGTCTTCGCGGACTCGTCCTTGTCGGGACCAGGGCTTGTCGGCGAAGCCCCCTGCTTGTCGCTGGACGTGCTTGCCGCGGTTGCTGGCTCGTCATCCGCCTCCCTCTCCGCCACTAACGCAGCACTAACCACTTGATTGGTCGCCGCTATATACAGCAGCAACTTCTCTTGTGGCCTAGGTGCGACAAGTGTTGGAGTGGAGGACAGGTATCTCTTCAAGTCCTGCAGCGCAGCCTCCGCTTCGGAGTCCATTTCTTTGGACCTGCCTTTTTCAAGATTTTGAAAAATGGCGAGCGCTCAGCAGAACCTAGAAATAAACCCGCTGAGAGCAGCCACGCAACCGCAAGTCTTCGTATGTCCTGACGCGCTTTGGTGCTTCAATCTGCTCAATGGCCTTGATCTTGTCGGGATTAGCTTCAATCCCTCGCTGAGACCACGAAGAACCCGAGAAGCTTGCGGAAGGGACTCCAAACACGCACTTCTCGGGGTTGAGCTTGAGGTTGATCTTGCGCAGATTTGCAAAGGTCTCGTCCAAATCTTGAACCAGAGTTGCTTTGTCCTTGCTCTTGACCACTATGTCATCCATGTAGGCTTCTACATTTCTGTGCATCTGTGGCTCGAAAGCGTCATGGACTACTCTTGCAAACGTTGAACCAGCATTCTTCAAATCGAAAGGCATCCGTATGAAACAGTATGTGCCACATGGTGTGATGAATGCGGTCTTCTCTTCATCTTCTTCAGCCATGAAGATCTGATGGTATCCTGAGTATGCATCAAGAAACGAAAGCAAATCACATCCGCCGTGGAGTCAACAATCTGGTCAATGCGCGGCAAGGGAAATGGATCTTTGGGACAAGCTTTATTAACATCCGTGAAGTCAATACAAAGTCTCCATTTCCCATTTGCCTTGTGCACCACTACAGGATTGGCCAACCACGTAGGATGGAGCACTCCTCTGACAAGGCCTGCTGCTTCCAGTTTCTTGATCTCTTCGACTATGAATTCTTGGCGCTCCACTGCTTGCTTCCTGACTTTTTGCTTGACGGGCCGCGCATGAGGACAAACGGCCAGGCGATGCTCAATCACTTTCACAGGAACACCGGGATATCGACGGTTGCCATGCGAACACGCCGACATTCGCCGCAGGAAAGCAACGAAGCGCCTTTTCCTATTTGGGGTCGAGAGAGGCAGCGATGGTGAAGATACCACCAGCGCCGTCCTCCTTGGCGGGCACCTTCTTGGTCTTCGGCGGAGCCACCATCTTCTTGCACTTGCGGTGGAGCTCGATGGTGCATCCTCGACGGTAGCGCAGCACTCGAAGAGGTGCGCTTCTTTGGAGTGAGCATCGAGCCCTTGCCGGACTTGGACTTGGTCTTCTTCCCCGGAGCTTCATGGCAAGTGTTGGGCAGATCTGTCGCGGCTGCTGCATCCCGGTAGATCTTGTCGGCACAGATAAGGGCATCCTTCTTGTCGCCATGGACAGAGATGACGCTTATCGGGCTGGCATCTTGAGAAGGTTGTAGGCGTGGTGAGAGGCCGCCATGAACTTGGCAAGTCTTTGGACAGCCAAGTATCCCATTGTAAGGCAATGGGAAATCGGCGACGCCAAACGTAACCCTCTCGATCCTGAAGATCAGCTCACGCCAAATGTGACCGCAACGTAATCTTCCCTTTGGCTTGCTCCTTCCCGGATTGATCCCTTGGAAGGTACCGTCTCTTCGAGCTCATTGCCGTCAGGATTTGAAGCTTACGGAGCACCGCGGAGATGATCGATTCAAGCCGGCCCCGCCGTCAACTAACATTTTTGTGACCTTGAGGTTGCGGATGGTTGGAGAGACCAACATCGGCAAGCACCCGACCGCAGTTATGCGATCAGGGTGGTCCTCAATATCAAAAATGATAGGCGTGCTGGACCACTTCAGAGGCTTGCGTGACTCCACGGATGGTTCCGTTGCATTGACCTCCCGCATCCATTGCTTGATTTGGTGGTGGGAGGTATGCAGGGAAGCACCCCCGTCGACGCAGAGAACCTCTGTGGCTTTCTGAAACTCCTGCTCATCGACGTCGTCGTCCTCCATATCTTCGTCGTCATCATCATCTTCATCCTTGTCGCGGCCACGGGGAGGTCGATCTCCTTGTCGCTGCTTGACTTTGCCGCGGCGCCCTCCCCGCCGGGACGTTTCTTGCTTGCTCCCCCAGCACCTTCCTGGGCCTTCTCCTTGTCTCGCCGCTCGTACTCAGCTCTCTGTTGTTCGACGAGCTGCTCGACCTTCTTGCAGCTCTGGAGATCGTGGCCCTTGGTGTGGTGGATCTTGCAGTATTGCTTGCCGGAGCCGTCCTGCTTGTCGGCGGCCGCCACCGACTGGTGGTTGGTGTCAGCGGCAACTTCCTTGCCGGAGCCACCAGCCTTGGCGTTCTTGTCGCCGCCTCCGTTGCCGGACTGCTCGACAGCTAGCACTTCTCTGCTTTTCTTCTTCCTTTTGCCTCGCCGCCGGCCCTTCTTTGCCGGGGCGGTGTCATCACCGTCGATCATGTTTCAGATTCTCTCTGAGTCTCCTCCCTTCCTCGGTCTGCGACACTTGTCGGCCAAGGCGCATACAACTCATCGACGTCCTTGACTTTGCACATCGCCATCTCCTCCCTCATCCTGCGGTTCCGCACATTCGATGAAATGCGCTGATCACCGCAGCGGGGTGGACGTCTGGATGTTGTAGTGCACACGTTTGTATCTCTGAATGAACTTGCGGGGACTCTCCTTCCTTCTGGGCGAGCAAGTGAAGGTCGCTCTCTTGGCCATGAGGTTTGTGGCCACCTGTGAAGGCGCCAACAAACTGATGGCACAGGTCTGCCCAGGAGGATATGGAGCTGTCCGGCAAGTGCATGAGCCAAGATCTGACGTTGGGCTTGAGCACGAGCACGAAGTAGTTGGCGAGGATCTTGTCATCCCGTCCCCCGCAGCCTGCACCGCGATGGTGTAGATGCTGAGGAACTCCGACGGGTCTGGTTTGAAGTTTTTCTGGCTGGGCCACTGGACTTGCCGCAGCTCATGAGTGAACGCAGGGCAACCTACCGCGTACGGCAAGTCGCCTGGCCCCTCCGGCGCGTGCATGTCAACAGAAGGCCCAGCGCGCTTGTCGGATTGACGTCGCGCTTCTCTCGGCGCCGATGCGGGTTCGAGCGTCCTCTTGTTGTCGCTCATGAAGAATCTTGGCGCTGATCGCAGCGAACTTCGCGGATCCGGACGACGCAGTGGAGTCATTGCCGAGGTAGATCCGGTGAGTCGGCGATCTTGGCCTTCTTGGCGGAGAGTGCACGGTGGTTGCACCTCCGGCGATCTCGTCGCCACCGGCTCGTGCCTTGTCGTCACGCCGCGGCAACGATGGCGTTGGTTGCCGCGGAGCGTCACCGTTGGCAAAGCCGATGAGGCTCTGGATAGTGGCCCTCCACTCGTCGACCTTGTCGGCCGTTGGAGGGTAGTCGAGGAGCAGCTGAGCTCTCGCCAGAGCTTCTGCTGGAGTAGTAGGTGGCATTGGAGAACGGTGCGAGGAGCGGGACACGCTCGGACTTCTACCACGTTAGAAGGAGCAGCGCCCCGTCCGGCGCATCAGATTCGCCGCGCCCGGCATGTTGGCGCGCATACTGGTCTTGAGGGTCTTGATCCAACGAACGTATGGCGTTGTGAATGCCATGACGTTGTTGGTCCCGCGTCTCCTGAGATGGGCGCGGGGGAAGCGCGGACGCCGAGGTTTGCGGTGCCTTGTCCATGGACTTGGCAACGTCGCGAGCACCTTCGTCGGCGCCCGTTCCTCCGCCAGCGTCTGCACCACCACCCGTTTGCTGCGGTGAGGGTGGGTACGACGCGGACGGCTCTGCTGCCGCCGAAGCCTTCTTCTTCGGTGGCATGTCGAGGAAGATGTTGATGCCGCCGCTCGCGTGAACGCCGGATCGGATTCACACGGCCTCGACGACCCCTACCTGGCGCGCCAGAGATGTCGGGGAGGCTGATCGTACCCACGGACACCTATGGGGCCCGGCGGAGCAGGCCCCTTTGTGGTTCGGAGGCGGGCGGAGGTCGCACGAAGAGCGGATCGAGGCGATGCACACGAGCGGTTTTTACCCAGCTTCGGAGCTCTCCGGAGAGATAAAACCCCTACTGCTGCTTGTTTGATCTATTGCGTTCTTGCTAGGGAGCAACGAGAGCTACAAAACCTAGCGTGAGTGTGTCTAGTCTCGAGTGGGTCGAACCTTGCGGAAGATGCGAACCGAACCCCCTCTACATTGCACTCGGGCCTCCTTTTATATGCTCAAGGGGCCTCCGACAGGTGGCAACATAGACGAGGGTACAAATGTAAAAACAGGGGTTGGCACACCTACTTGAACAAAGGTACGATTGCAAAATACCTAACTCGACGGCAAGGGACAAAAGCAATAAATGCCTGTCGTTGTCACCCAAACAAAGGTAACAGAGGCCGTCAGTGCGCCTCCGCCGCCACGATGGCGAGCCTGTCGGCGCCAGCGTCGCTGCTCTCCGCTGGCTGCACAGCTGCTCGACACGCCGCCCATGGAACGGTCCCATGGCGACATCGCTGGGTGAGCTGGAGCGGAGACGGAGAGAAGTTGCATGTCGGGCAAGCGCCTTGCAGCGGCCGAATCCTTGTCGTGCGGGATGCTTGTCGCTCGGGCCTTCCCGGCAAGCTCCTCTTGCCGGGGCCTTGCCTTCTGCGTGCCTGGAGTGGCTTTCCCGACAAGCTCCTCTTGTCGGGACCTTGTCTTCTCAATCAAATACTTTGTTCTTGAATGGCTGCGGAGGGTCTTGGCGGACGCCCGGCGAGGCTTGCCGCGGGACGCTGCGACTGCACGTGCACAAGTTCGGGGTACTAAGGTACCCCTACTTTAGTACACCGACAAATGCAGGTGCGGTTAAGGCGAGAGGGCGTTGTAGTAATCAAACTTCTCGGTCTTATACGAGTTGACGCGACACATCAAAGTAGTACACTCGATATATTTCAATAATTTGCATTTACCGATGCTGTCCGATTTCGGGTTCCGGAAAAACCCTTGAGGTTCAAACACTGGGGTGCGCACGAAGATCTCTCTCTCCCTAGATCGCTCTCGCTACAATTGCACGGCCTAGCTCGACGAACCTGAAGAACGAGAGACACAAGAGTTTATACTGGTTCAGGCCACCAATGTGGTGTAATACCCTACTCCAGTGTGGTGTGGTGGATTGCCTCTTGGGCTGAGGATGAACAGTTACAAGGGAAGAACAACCTCCTGAGGAGAGGTGCCCTTGTGCTTTGTGAGCTTGTGTGGTTGAGGATGATCTGGATGATCCGCCCCCTATGATGGTGGCTAGTCCTATTTATAGAGGCCCTGGTCCTCTCCCCAAATATTGAGCGGGAAGGGATCCAACAAAGACCAAATTCGAAGGGAGACAACTAGTACAAGTTGTACTGACTAAAGGTGGTCTTCGCCTGCCAAAGGCTCTGGTGGTGACGCCGTCTTGGGCTCCACGGTGACCTCCGTCCTGTCATCCTGCTGGTCTTGGTCTTGTTGCACCGATATAGAAACCTTTGCCTGATGCATCGGGACTCCTCGCCTGCGCCTGCCCCTTTAGCACCAAAGAGGAAACGAGGACACTGCACGCTGGTGCCCGCCTAGCTCCAGTCGTCATGGCTTGCGTCACAGAAACCTCGCGAGGTGTCCCTTGCCTTGATCTCTCCACCCCTCGCGAGCCTGCCTGGTGAAGTTGCCCCCGAGGAGGTCTTGTGTCGTCCGCCTCACGAGTCTTGGCCCCTCGCGAGGGTCTTGAGTGTTTGCTGGTGAGGATGGGTCGTACAGGGCCGCTGGTGGATCCACGCTGTGAGCCGCAGGCAGGCAAGTCTGGAGACCCCCGTTCCGAGGACGCCGACAGTAGCCCTCGGGCCCAAGGCACTCTCGGACTTGGCTTCGAGGCGAAGCCAAAGGGCAAGTGCGGAGCGCCGCGGGCCCCAACAGCCTGTGGTCCCGCTTGACACATGGCGATTGATTGGACGTGGGCGGCCCCGCTTCCCCATGCAGCCTTGATATTCGCCTGGCTAGGCGGCCATGACGTCCTACACAGTTATTTCCCCATTGCTGGCGGCGCACCACCCAACTCCTCCGCTTCCTCGGACCTCAGCTTCCTCTTGCAATCCGACCCAAGCTCTGTCCTCTCCATCACCATGGCGCCGAAACGGACGGAGAAGAGGAAGAAGCCCTTGTCCTCAGCCGGGCCACCTCCAGCCATCGAGCCCGCCGTTGGTCGATAGTTGGTGCTCAACCGGGAGGCCATGGACAAGGTCCGCCCGATGCTCGCCACCAGCTTCAATGAATAGGGAGGGACGGTGGCCTGGCCTACGTCCCGAGCCTCCGTCGATAGGACAACCACCGAGGTCCAATTCTCCATTGACCCTTTGTGGGCTGGCCTGGTTCCTCCCTTCTCCGCCTTCTTCAACGCCATGCTTTCCCATCACCAGATCCATATGTTGCACCTAGATCCCCAATCCGTCGCCCTTCTTGCTGTCTTTGCCTTCGCCTGCGAGGCCATGGTGGGCATTGCCCCCTCCGTGGCCCTCCTGCGCCATTTCTTCTCGCTGCACCTGACCGACCCCCGGAAATGCTTGGGGTGCCTGAGCTTCCAGGCCGTGGCGGCGACGGCTGCTACGTCTTGAGCTTGTGTTGGTTTTCCCCGAAGAGGAGAGCATGATGCAACAGAGTAGCGTAAGTATTTCGCTCAGTTTTTGAGAACCAAGGTATCAATCCAGTAGGAGGCCACGCGCGAGTCCCTCGTACCTACACAAAGCAAATAACTCCTCGCAACCAACGCGAATAGGGGTTGTCAATCCCTTCACGGTCACTTACAAGAGTGAGATCTGATAGAGATGATAGATAATATTTTTGGTATTTTTGGTATAAAGATGCAAAGTAAAATAAAAGGCAAAGTAAAAAAGTAAAGCAATAATAAAGCGTAGGAAGATTAATATGATGAGAATAGACACGGGGCCATAGATTTCACTAGTGGCTTCTCTCAAGAGCATAATTATTTTACGGTGGGTGAACGAATTCTTGTTGAGCAATTGATGTAATTGAGCATAGTTATGGGAGTATCTAGGTATGATCATGTATATAGGCATCACGTCCGAGACTAGTAGACCGACTCACCTGCATCTACTACTATTACTCCACTCATCGACCGCTATCCAAAGATGCATCTAGAGTATTAAGTTAATGAAAACAGAGTAACGCCTTAAGCAAGATGACATGATGTAGAGGAATAAATTCATGCAATATGATAAATACCCCATCTTGTTATCCTCCATGGCAACAATACAATACGTGCCTTGCTGCCCTTACTGTCACTGGGAAAGGACACCTCAAGATTGAACCCAAAGCTAAGCACTTCTCCCATTGCAAGAACTACCAATCTAGTTGGCCAAACCAAACGGATAATTCGAAGAGACTTGCAAAGATAACCAATCATACATAAAAGAATTCAGAGAAGATTCAAATATTGCTCATAGATAATCTTGATCATAAACCCACAATTCATCGATCTCAACAAACACACCGCAAAAAGAGGATTACATCGAATAGATCTCCACGAGAGAGGGGGAGAATATTGTATTGAGATGCAAAAAGAGAGAAGAAGCCATCTAGCTACTAACTATGGACCCGAAGGTCTGAAGTAAACTACTCACGCACTTCATTGGAGAGGCTATGATGATGATGTAGAAACCCTCCGTGGTGGATTCCCCTTCCAAATGAGCTCCTAACAGTGCCCCAAGATGGGATCTCATGGATACGTAAAGTTGCGGCGGTGGAATTAGGTTTTGGCTCAGATTCGATCTGTTGGGGGTACGTAGGTATATATAGGAGGAAGGAGTATGTCGGTGGAGCTTAGAGGGGCCCACGAGGCAGGGGGCACGCCCTAGGGGGGCGCCCTCCACCCTCGTGGCTGCCTCCCTCCTTTCTTGGCCGAGGGTCCAAGTCTCCTGGATCTTATCTGATGAGAAAATAATGTTCCCGAAGATTTCATTCCGTTTGGACTCCGTTTGATATTCCGTTTCTTCAAAACACCGAAATAGGCAAAAACAAAGAATTTCGGGTTGGGCCTCCGGTTAACAGGTTAGTCCCAGAAGTAATATAAAAGTGGAAAATAAAGCCCAATATAGTCCAAAACAATAGATAATATAGCATGGAGCAATCAAAAATTATAGATACGTTGGAGACGTATAAGGCATCCCCAAGCTTAATTCCTGCTCGTCCTCGAGTAGGTAAATGATATAAAGAGAATTTTTGATGCGGAGTGCTACTTGGCATAATTTCAATGTAATTCTTCTTAATTGTGGTATGAATATTCAGATCCAAAAGATTCAAGACAAAGGTTTAATATTGACATAAAAATAATGATACTTCAAGCATACTAACAAAGCAATTATGTCTTCTCAAAATAACATGGCCAAAGAAAGTTATCCCTACAAAATCATATAGTCTGGTGATGCTCTATCTTCACCACACAAAGTATTTAAATCATGCACAACCCCGATAACAAGCCAAGCAATTGTTTCATACTTTTGACATTCTCAAAACTTTTTCAATCTTCACGCAATACATGAGCGTGAGCCATGGATATAGCATTATATGTGGAATAGAATGGTGGTTGTGGAGAAGACAAAAGAGGGAAGATAGTCTCACATCAACTAGGCGATCGAAGGGCTATGGAGATGCCCATCAAAAGATATCAATGTGAGTAGGGATTGCCATGCAACGGATGCACTAGAGCTATAAGTATATGAAAGCTCAACAAATGAAACTAAGTGGGTGTGCATCCAACTCGCTTGCTCACGAATACCTAGGGCAACTTGAGGAAGCCCATAATTGGTATATACAAGCCAAGTTATATAATGAAAAATTCCCACTAGTATATGAAAGTGACAAAACAAGAGACTCTCTATTATGAAGATCATGGTGCTACTTTGAAGCACAAGTGTAGTAAAGGGATAGTAACATTGTCCCTTCTCCCTTTTTCTCTCATTTTTTTATTTGGGTCTTTTCTCTTTTTTTATGGCCTCTTTTATTTTCTTTTTTTTTATTTTTCGTCCGGAATCTCATCCCGACTTATGGGGGAATCATAGTCTCCAACATCCTTTCCTCACTTGGGACAATGCTCTAAAATGATGATCATCACACTTTTATTCTTCTTACAACTCAATGATTACAACTCGATACTTAGAACAAAATATGACTCTATATGAATACCTCCGTCGGTGTACCGGGATATGCAATGATTCATAAGTGACATGTATGAAAGAATTATGAACGGTGGCTTTGCCACAAATACGATGTCAACTAAATGATCATGCTAAGCAATTTGACAATGATGGAGCGTGTCATAATAAACGGAACGGTGGAAAGTTGCATGGCAATATATCTCGGAATGGCTATGGAAATGCCATGATAGGTAGGTATGGTGGCTGTTTTGAGGAAGGTTTATGGTGGGTGTATGATACCGGTGAAAAGTGCGCGGTATTAGAGAGGCTAGCAATGATGGAAGGATGAGAAAAATGTGTATAATCCATGGACTCAACATTAGTCATAAAGAACTCATATACTTATTGCAAAAATCTACAAGTTATCAAAGCAAAGTATTACGCGCATGCTCCTAGGGGGATAGATTGGTAGGAAAAGACCATCGCTCATCCCCGACCGCCACTCATAAGGAAGACAATCAATAAATAAATCATGCTCCGACTTCATCACATAACGGTTCACCATATGTGCATGCTATGGGAATCATAAACTTTAACACAAGTATTTCTCAAATTCACCACTACTCAACTAGCATGACTCTAATATTACTACCTCCATATCTCAAAACAATTATCAAGCATCGAACTTTTCTTAGTATTCAACACACTCAAAAGAAAGTCTTACAGATCTTGAATACCAAGCATATTATTATTTTTAAGCAAATTACCATGCTATTTAAGACTCTCAAAATAATCTATGTGAAGCATGAGAGATCAAAGGTTTATATAAAACAAATCCACCACCGTGCTCTAAAAGATATAAGTGAAGTACTAGAGCAAAACTATAAAGCTCAAAAGATATAAGTGAAGCACATAGAGTATTCTAACAAATTCCAATTCATGTATGGATCTCTCAAAAGGTGTGTACAGCAAGGATGATTGTGGTAAAATAACAAGCAAAGATGCAAATAATACAAGACGCTCCAAGCAAAACACATATCATGTAGTGAATTAAAATATAGCTCCAAGTAAATTTACCGATGGAAGTGGACGAAAGAGGGGATGCCTTCCGGGCATCCCCAAGCTTTGACTTTTTGGTGTCCTTGGATTATCTTGGGGGTGCCATGGGCATCCACAAGCTTAGGCTCTTGCCACTCCTTGTTCCATAATCCATCAAAAGATTTCACCCAAAACTTGAAAACTTCACAACACAAAACTCAACAGAAATCTCGTAAGTCTGCTAGTTAAAAGAAAACAAAAGACCACTTCAAGGTACTGTAATGAACTCATTCTTTATTTGTTTTGGTGTTAAACCTACTGTATTCCAACTTCTCTATGGATTGTAAACTATTTTACTAGCCATAGATTCATCAAAATAAGCAAACAACACACGAAAAACAGAATCTGTCAAAAACAGAACAGTCTGTAGTAATCTGTAACTAACGCAAACTTCTGAACTCCAAAAATTTAGCCAAAATAGGACGACCTATGAAATTTTCTTATTGATCAGCAGCAATTGGAATCACTATTTTATCACGTTCTGGTGATTTTTAACAATTGTTTTTGTGAACAGAAAGTTTCTGGAAATTACAGCAAGATCAAATAACTATTATCCAAGAAGATCCTATAGGTTTAACTTGGCACAAACACTAATTAAAACATAAAACCACATCTAAACAGAAGGTAGATGGATTATTTATTCCTAAACAGAAAAAAAACAAAAAACAAAAAATAAAATTGGGTTGCCTCACAACAAGCGCTATCGTTTAATGCCCCTAGCTAGGCATAAAAGCAAGGATAGATCTAGGTTGTGCCGTAGTAATATGATAGATTAGTGAAACTCATTTCATACTCCCTACGTTCGGCAGCAAGTTTTCTTTGAGGCAAACAAAAGTAATCAAAATGGCTAAATTTAATAGGGCAAAAATCCCCAAGATCAATTTTAGGAGGTATAGGTTCCTCTTTCGGCCCTTCGTATTGCACAACCAATTCATCATTATAAGCATTCTTTTGACAGAACCTGGTGAGCCTATACTCAAGAGAGTATCCTAGCTCATTATTTCGAATAGCCAAATCATCATTAAGTTCAGAGATTCTATCAATTAAAATATTGGTAGGCACGTTTTTTCTAAGATTTTCATTGAAAGCAACATAGTCAATAGATTGAAAACGCATTATTTCTTCTTGATCAAAGAGGATGGATTCTATGGGAGGACGGCCAGCGTCCACCCTATAATGCGCAATGATTTCTTTGGCCTCTTTTATTATAAATCTGAATTCATGAGCCAAAAAGATTGTAGCGGCACGCTTAACAGAGGAATGCTCGATATTAGAAAATTCTAGGAAAATCCTTTGTATGGAAGGATGCATATGCATAAATTGCCTTTCCAGTTCAACGATAAGCATGGCAATAGCGTCTGCAAGACTACTAGCTCTATGGAGAATAGAACTGCCCATAGAAGGCAAAGCACAGGCACAAGTAAAGAAATCTTGGATAACTCCTTTGCCAATAATATTACCACTACCAATTCGAAATCTTTTTGTATGCAAGGTAGGGGGTTCTTCAGTCGGAGCATCAAAATTTTCCATGTTATTATTGTCCATATCGGCAATAGTTTCCCCAATTTCAGACATAACGACAAGAAAGCGAGAAAAAGGCAAACGGAAAAGAGAGGGCGAATAAAAAAGCAAGGGTGAAGTGGGGGAGAGGAAAATGAGAGGCAAATGGCAAATAATGTAATGCGAGGGATAAGGGATTGCGATGGGTACTTGGTATGTTGACTTTTGCGTAGACTCCCCGGCAACGGCGCCAGATATCCTTCTTGCTACATCTTGAGCTTATCTTGGTTTTCCCCGAAGAGAAGAGGATGATGCAGCAGAGTAGCGTAAGTATTTCCCTTAGTTTTTGAGAACCAAGGTATCAATCCAGTAGGAGGCCACGCGCGAGTCCCTCGTACCTACACAAAGCAAATAACTCCTCGCAACCAACGCGAATAGGGGTTGTCAAACCCTTCACGGTCACTTACGAGAGTGAGATCTGATAGAGATGATAGATAATATTTTTGGTATTTTTGGTATAAAGATGCAAAGTAAAATAAAAGGCAAAGTAAAAAGTAAAGCAATAATAAAGGATAGGAAGATCAATATGATGAGAATAGACCCGGGGGCCATAGATTTAACTAGTGGCTTCTCTCAAGAGCATAATTATTTTACAGTGGGTGAACGAATTACTGTTGAGAAATTGACAGAATTGAGCATAGTTATGAGAGTATCTAGGTATGATCATGTATATAGGCATCACGTCCAAGACAAGTAGACCGACTCCTGCCTGCATCTACTACTATTACTACACTCATCGACCGCTATCCAACATGCATCTAGAGTATTAAGTTAATGAAAACAGAGTAACGCTTTAAGCAAGATGACATGATGTAGAGGATTAAATTCATCCAATATTATAAATACCCCATCTTGTTATCCTCCATGGCAACAATACAATACGTACCTTGCTGCCCTTACTGTCACTGGGAAAGGACACCGCAAGATTGAACCCAAAGCTAAGCACTTCTCCCATTGCAAGAACTACCAATCTAGTTGGCCAAACCAAACGGATAATTCGAAGAGACTTGCAAAGATAACCAATCATACATAAAAGAGCTCAGAGAAGATTCAAATATTGCTCATAGATAATCTTGATCATAAACCCACAATTCATCGGTCTCAACAAACACACCGCAAAAAGAAGATTACATCGAATAGATCTCCACGAGAGAGGGGGAGAACATTGTATTGAGATCCAAAAATAAAGAAGAAGCCATCTAGCTACTAACTATGGACCCTAAGGTCTGAAGTAAACTACTCACACTTCATCGGAGAGGCTATGATGATGATGTAGAAGCCGTCCATGGTGGATTCCCCTTCCGGCGGAGCTCCGGAACAGGCCCCAAGATGGGATCTCGTAGATACAGAAAATTGCGGCGGTGGAATTAGGTTTTTGGCTCCGTATCTGATGTGTTGGGGTTACGTAGGTATATATAGGAGGAATGAGTATGTCGGTGGAGCTTCGAGGGGCCCACGAGGCAGGAGGCGCGCCCTCCACCCTCGTGGCCGCCTCCCTCCTTTCTTGACCGAGGGTCCAAGTCTCCTGGATCTTATCTGATGAGAAAATAACGTTCTCGAAGATTTCATTCCGTTTGGACTCCGTTTGATATTCCGCTTTCTTGAAACATGAAATAGGCAAAAAACAGCAATTTTGGGCTGGGCCTCCGGTTAATAGGTTAGTCCCAAAAGTAATATAAAAGTGGAAAATAAAGCCCAATATAGTACAAAACAATAGATAATATAGCATGGAGCAATCAAAAATTATAGATACGTTGGAGACGTATCAATGACCGGCTCGGGGATTGACTTTGAACTCCCGCCGTCTGTGAGCGGGTATAGGACGCGGTGGGTGTATATGGATGTCAGAGTGCTCAACCCTGTGCTCTTGCCTCCGTCAGCGCCCGCCGTCCCCAGCTTCGGCTGGGATCATGAGAAGCTTGCGAGCCCCCGCCTCGCCTTCGTGTGGCTCTGGTTGAAGAGGCTGAAAGATCTTGGCTTGACTGCGCCCATGGTGATGAAGGAGTTCCTCCGACGCCACGTCGCCCCACTCCAGCGCCATTCCTAGCCGATGTGGGCCCTGTCTATCGGCCAGGATCACATGAGTCTTTAGGAGTCAGGGCTTCTGCTCGAGGCACGAACAACAGTGCTCGAGGTCCTGTCGGGCGACCCCTCGCCAGCCAATATGCCACTGGAGGGTTGTCTCTTGTACTGCTGCTCGAACAGGGTAGAGTTCGCGGGGCAGATGCCCCCATCCAATGAATGGGGGCTGCGTCCTGTCGACCATGAAGGGCCCCGCGAGAACCCTGTATCTGTGGTCCCCCTCCTCGCCGCCAGTGCCGAACTTACCCCAAGAGTGGATGCAGGGGAGCAAGGACCGCTGGAGGACGGAGGTGCGGGTGCTGAAGCATCGACGTCGATCGAGGCTCCTAAGGTACCATCCCCAGGAGCCCGCGAATCTTGCCCTGGGGTGAAAGCTGAGGGGGCGTCGCAATCCGCGGCTCCTAAGGTCGAAAGCCCCCGAGGTCTCCCCAGGTCGTCGTGAGGCAGAGCTCGAGGGCTCCCCTCGTCCCAGTACTCCCGAGGTTGCTTCCTCGGGCGCCTCACCGGCCACGCCCTGCGCTGGTTGCCGCATCCCACGCTTCGGGCGGCTCCGCCTGGCTTCGATGCACTCCGCAAGAGGAAAGGGTCTTCGAGCTGCAGCAGAGATGCCTTCCGGCCGTTGAAGCATAGGAAGTATATCGCCATAGACGAGTGAGTACCTTATCTTTGTAATTTATCGAGTGCTTCTTCCCCTCCTGACAGTGGCTCCTCAGGGTCCCTCCTGCTAAGGTTGCGAAGTCTCCTGAGAAGCAACTTCCTCCTGCCTCGACTCATTCGCTAGCCTTGAGTACCCCGAGCCAGCGTGCCGCTCCTGACGTGCGGTCGACCGGAGAGGCAGACTCGCCTGCCTGGGGCCTCGAGCATGTGCCTTTGTCGTCGCTCCTTCGTGGCCTCACCTGGGGTGTGGCAAGCGTGCTAAGAGCTCCCCCTTTGGTTGTGGACGGTGGTTGGATGGCTTCGGTCTTGGCTTCCTCTTCGAGTAGCGAGCCTCAACTCAATCGGGCTTCCGCCGAAGCCCAGTCGGCGACCGGGGGCGCCAGCCCCCAGCCCCCTGCTGAAAGGAGGCGAGCCGATTCGGATCCCGTCGGCAACCCCTGCTGTGGAGGACGGAATCAGCCGCGCGCTTAAGTTTGTGCACGAACGGAGTCGTCCACCACGAGCTCTTTCGGGAGGCGATGGGCGCGATGAGCCGGCTCGGTGGAGAACTCGTCGATGTAGACGCGCGCCTCGAGGCCGAGGGTCTTCGGCTGATGGAGGAGCGGCATAAACTGAAGGTGGCCAACAAGCTCGGGCGCCACCAGCGCGGACTTGATAATGCGAAGGCCGAGGCATCCCTTGCGACCTCGCATGAGGCCTGCGCTCGAGCCTTGGAGAAGCCCGGGAAGCTGATCATCGTCGCGAGATCGTAGAAACGCGCGTGGGAGCTCCAAGCCTGGAGCGCCTCCTTGGAGCAGCAAGTGGAGGCACGCAAGGCCGCCCTAGCGTCGATGAAGGGGACGCCTACCATGGAGGAAGAGATCCTGAAGCGCGAGGAAGCGCTGGCACTGGAAGCCACGGAGCGCAGCCTTGACCTTGAGCGGTTGGAGACGAGGGAGCGCCAATTCGCCCAAGCGGAGGATGTCTTTGGTGCGCGCGAGGCCAAGGCCCAGGAGGAGGTCGATCGCCGGGTGGCCGAGGCTCGCGCGGATCTTGTGGGCAGGTACGACCTGAAGCTGAAGCTCGTGGAAGCCGAAGCTATGGGCAGGACTACTTCCCTCAAGTAAGGGTTGGATGAGGCGGGATAGTGCGAGAAAGCCGCTGCAGCCGCCCTGATCTCAGTGCAAGCTGAGCTGGCTTCCACCCGTGCCGAGCTGCTTTTTCTTCAGCAGCGGGTCGCCAGCACCGAGTCCTTCGCGTAGCAGAGCAGGGAGGAAGCGCTCGGGCGGCAGACGCGAGAGCGCGTGCACGCCCCATGCTCCAAAGCCTCAGGATCAGAGCCAACGCGGCACTAGGCACCATCTGCGATGAAGATGCCCCTCATCCCCACTCGAATGATTATGCCAGTCACCTCCTTTTCTTCACGGATGTGGTGACACGCCTGGAGAATCAGTCCGAGAGGGTTCGCGAGCTTGTTGAAGAGAGGAGCCGCGGCCTGCTCACGCGTGCGTTCTCCCGCGTCTTCGGCCACCTCAAGAACACCTACCCCAACTTCGATTTTGACGCCGCCATTGCCCCTGTGCCCGAGGCCATCCGGGGTGACCTGGCGCGCTGCGTAGAGGACAATGTGGATGCTCTAGTCAGGGCCTTCACCTCCAAGGACGACGCGGTGGTGGTCGCTGTGGATGAAGGCGACGTGGTCGACGATGGTAAGGGCGGCGCTGGTAATGGCGAGGCGATGCCAGCGACGGTGACAGCAATGCCAGCAACACGTCTGAGGGCGACCCGAAGGATACAGTGAGCGACATGCCCGATTGAGCCCATGCTTCCTTGTCGCCGACCCTGCATGCGAAAGCTCGGGCATAGCCTTGAAAGTTGTAAGAGCATTTTGGGAGGGGGAGCCCCTCATCTAAACAGATTATTGCTTCCATTCCTTAGGCCAAGCCGGAGATGTGTTTTTACGAGCCCGCTAGTTCCGCCACGAGCTTACTGCTGCAGTTTACCTTAGTCAGGGCCAGTTCCAAACCGGCTAGTGAGGTCGTGAGTTTCTGAGGGGCCTGCTAATCCGTCCGAGAGGGCCTCGCGAGAAGCAAGCGCCAACCATGGAAGGACGTGCGCGCAGCGCGCGTGCGCCGCGCCCAGCCCCCGCTCGCGAGGAGCTCGCGAGGGGGGGAGGCAACATGTGCGAACTCCGAATCAAGGCAAGGAACCAGATCGCAAGAAATCGCACGAACGATAAAAGACACCCCCCGCGCACACCAATGAAAATTCAACTTCAAAATTAAATCCAAAGCCAGAAAACAGGGCTACAGAAAAGCGATTAAAAGCAAATGGCCGCGTCTGGCGCCTAGTCTAGTCTTCTGGTCTTCCACCAGCTCGGAGCGTAGTGCCTCCACTAGGACGTGGGCGGGAGCCCCCGAGGCCCGAGGGCGGCACTCCGGAGACTCCGGGTCGTGTACATCCCTACTCATTATTACGTGAGAGTGTCACGAGCAGAGACCTTCACAGGCGCGAGCCTTACTTCATATCGTTAGACGAGGGCCCCGCCTTGCGCCACCCTCGACCACCATTGGGGCGTCCGGAAGCCAGGACGATGCCAAGGGGCAAAGGGGACGGCAGCGGCGGCCTCAGCGACCACGGGTCCTCTGCTAGGGGGAAGTCTCACCAGCACCTCCCCGGCAGAGGGCCTACCTCGGGGTCACGCCCTGCTCCGCGTGATGCGGGGAGGAGCCTTGCTCCCGAGTCCTTCCCCGCGGCCCCCAGTGCGCTCCTCTCGGCGGAAGGGGGGCTGTCGAGCTGGTGCCGCCATCCGTCGATGTGACCTGATCCACCTGCGACCCATGGTTAGCGTAATCTTGCTCCTGAGACATTAGCGGTACCCTGTAGCCGTTGTCGCCGGCATGGTCAACGAGGCTCCCGGGCGGTTCCTGGAAGGCCTCAACTTCTAGCGCCTTTTCCTCCCATCCTGGCTCGAGGAAAAAGCCAGGGTCGTCTTCCGATGTGTACTCCTAGTCCATCATGCGAGGCACGTAGGCCTCTGAGGCCGTCGCCCCGAAAACCTTGCCGAAGTGCCCCACGCTCCACGTCGCCCGGCCCAGTGCGCCGCCCTGAGGATGGTAGGGCGAAATCCCGCTGGGACCGTGGGTGGTAACGCTCGTGCCCGTGCTCATCGGAGGTGGCGCGGATGCGATTGGGTGTCCGGCGCTGCTGGTCGTGCCGGTGTCAACGAAACCTCCTGGCGCGCCAAGGGGCACGCGGGCGCAGCAAGGCTCGCCGTGCGATCCGGCCGCGGCCTGAGGCGCAAGCAGGGAGCAGAAGGGCGGTGCTCCCGTGGCCGCGGCGTCAAGTAGCTCGACGACGCACTGCAGCAATGCATCCCGATCGCTCTCCATCAGTCGGCACCGCAACAGCTCCCGTGCCACTGTGAGTGCGGCCCTCATGTTCGCTTGTTCCCGCCGGGTGTGAGGCGCCGTCGCCACGGCGTAGCTGGAGGCTCTTGCGGCGGCCCGCGCGTGCTGTGGGGTAAGGGTTTATGGTGCCGAGCCACGCCGCCCACGCCCCGCAGTGCTTGGCGGCGCGCGTGCCGCCCGAGGCGCGAGGTTGAGGTCTTCTTGAGTGGTTGACGCTGTTCGAGCTAGGCAGGGCGCCCAGTGGTCGGCGTTAGCCCTTAGGTCACCGGTCATCGCCGCTGCAGAGTACTGGCGGGTCTGCTGATGGAAGAGAGGCTTCGGTGCACCCCTACCTGGCACGCGAAATGTCGGATTTTGGGTTCCGGCAAAAACCTTGAGGTTCGAACACTAGGGTGCGCACGAAGATTTCTCTCTCCCTAGATCACTCTCGCTACGATCGCAAGGCCTAGCTCGACGAACCCAAAGAACGAGAGACACAAGAGTTTATACTGGTTCGGGCCACCGATGTGGTGTAATACCCTACTCCAGTGTGGTGTGGTGGATTGCCTCTTGGGCTGAGGATGAACAGTTACAAGGGAAGAACAGCCTCCTGAGGAGAGGTGCCCTTGTGCTTGGTGAGCTTGTGTGGTTGAGGATGATCTGTATGATCCGCCCCTATGATGATGGCTAGTCCTATTTATAGAGGCCCCGGTCCTCTCCCCAAATATTGAGCGGGAAGGGATCCAACAACGGCCAAATTCGAAGGGAGACAACTAGTACAAGTTATCCTGACTAAAGGTGGTCTTCGCCTACCAAAGGCTCTAGTGGTGACACCGTCTTGGGCTCCACGGTGACCTCCGTCCTGTCGTCCTGCTGGTATTGGTCTCGTTGCACCGATATGGAAACCTTTGCCTGATGCCTCGGGACTCCTCGCCTGCGCCTGCCCCTTTAGCACCAAAGAGGAAACGAGGACACTGCGCGCTGGCGCCCGCCTGGCTCCAGTCGTCATGGCCTGCGTCATAGAAACCTCGCGAGTTGTCCCTTGCCTTGACCTCTCCACCCCTCGCGAGCCTGCCTGGTGAAGCTTCCCCCGAGGAGGTCTTGTGTCGTCCGCCTCATGAGGCTTGGCCCCTCGTGATGCTGGTGAGGATGGGCCGTACAGGGCCGCTGGTGGAGCCACGCTGTGCGCCGCAGGCAGGCAAGTCTAGGGATCCCCGTTCCCGGGACGCCGATAGATGCATTAGTTACTCCCTCCATTCCTAAATATAATAAGTCTTTTTAGACATTTCAAATGGACTACAACATACGAATGTATGTAGACATATTTTAGAGTGTAGATTCACTCATTTTTGCTTCGTATGTAGTCACTTGTTGCAATCTCTAAGAAGACTTATATTTGGAAACGGAGGGAGTACAACGCATGCATGCATGACGTGACTTTCCTTTTGATACATGCGTGTGTTGATTTGATGCACCTTGCTAAATTTTGACTATAAATTTAACTAACCAAATGTTCATGCATGTCACAAAAAATTACGGGGCTGTTTGGATTGTGACTATGTTTGTCTTATGTTGCCACATTATTTTTGCCACACTTGCCACACTTGCCTAACTTGAGTTGCTCAAATTGGTAGACCCACTTTGGCTTGCCTAAGTGAATCTTGCCACACTTTTTGTATCTATGACATGTGGGGTTCACTGCTAATAAAAAATTCTTGTCTTAGGTGTGGCTAGAACCAAACACCCACCTAACTTGGTCAAATTTGCCTAAGGTGAGGTGTGGCAAAGTGTCGCAATATGTGGCTGGAAACCAAACATCCCCTACATCATTGAAAACTATGTTCAAATACGAATCAAACGATATAACTTTTGTTAACATGCACTAACATTTTGTCAGTTAAATCTTTGGTCAAAATTTAGCACCAATTACAAAGGGGCCCAATAAATATTGTACTCTCACATTTTGTTTTGAGGATACTCCCACATACTCCATCCGTTCCCAAATATAAGTCTTTTTAGAGATTCTAACAAGTGACTACATACAGAGCAAAATGAATGAATCCATACTTTAAAATATGTCTACATACATCCGTATGTTGTAGTCCATTTGAAATGTCCAAAAAGACTTATATTTAGGAACGGAGGGAGTAGGAAATATAAATAATAATGCATGTTGGGGCATCCACGTTTCCGATAATTTTAGCCGTGGGCTTGTTCACAATTTTTACGAGGGGGTGGTTGTTCATTTAATGGGGGGTCTTGTACCAGACTTGAACGATGCAAAGTGCGACCTGGCACACCGTAACACCACTTGGATAAGCGGGTAGCTATCTCAAAAAAAATCAACAACTAAAAAAACGGCGACTTGGCACGTACACAATTTTAAACGATTGTTTTGATAGAGTGCAAAAGGAAAACTACCCCACTACGTATATATAGGTCGGAGCCTCCGCGCTTGCTTGCTAGGGTTTCTCTATTCACACACTCTCATCCTCTCCAGATCTGAACAAGATAGCGGTGGTAACACTGTCTTTCTCCCTTCAAAAAACACTGTCTTTCTATCCTCACCGCTGGTTACAGATCCGGACGTGTCCCCCTCCGCTGGTGAAGGGAAGTAGGGGCAGCATTTAGGCCGTCGGCGGCGGCGAGGGAGGAGACCCACTGCCGACCGCACCGTTATCTCTGGCCGAGCGCCGGCACGGGAGGTCCTCCGATCCCTTCATCGTTGCCCTAGTGTGGGCGGATCCGGCCTCCCGCCGCCCACCTATCCACCTCCGGACGACCTTCAGGTATATCTTCCTTCGAAACCGTCGTAGCTCTACTTCCCCAGCTTGCTATGTCGCTGCAAGTGCATCATTGTCTGCCTCTCAGCCCCTCTCGATCGGATGGTCCAACGTCACCTATTTTTTTCTATTGTTAGAGGTAAAGCTACTTCATGGAGTCGAATCTTGTACTTGGTTCAAACAATAAATAAAGTGGGGCTGGGGGAATTTAGTATGTGCATCGGACTTGGTACAAACAGGAAGGATAGGGGGTGAAAGTAGTACAGACTGGTCATCCAACCGGTCTCTTGGTCGAAAAAGGAAATATAGGGGAAATGCTGTACACAGTGGTATGACCAGGACTAGATTTGCTATCCACACATAAGATGGTTGCATGCATCATTATGATGCAGAGGCCGGGGGCACGCCTCCATTTCCAAAAAAACATAGGAGTAGGTGGCTAGAGTGAACAAAAATGGGACGAACCCAGATATGTTTCTTGGATATTTGTTTCTCGGGGCAACAAACTCTGAATCACCACTTTATGCCCCGGTTTAGGTACATGGTGCTGGACTGCTGGTGCACCCACTGTCCCATGCCCTTATACCAAATATTTAGTTGTTATTAATCTAATGCCCCTGGTAAAATGAAGCCATGCCACTGTTATAAGCCATGACTAGTTTAGCTAAATGTTTTTTCTTATAATTGTTTGAGACTCTGACTGTTTCCTCTGTAGCTATTTGTGCAAACAGGGATATCCATTTCACACAGTTCTTGTTGTGACCTTTTGGTGCATCTGTACAAAACACTTCTTAAAAGAAGTGACTTTTGTCTTTGTTTAAGCTGGAATGTCGAGAATGGAGCAGTTGGTTCATTTCGGTGGAACTGCACAAAGGGAGATCTGTGTTCCAATCCGCATCATCCATATTGGCACCATAACCTTCCTTTAGGTAAGAATGATATTTAATGCATGTGTTCATCTCTATTTTATGCATCGCCATGAGAAAATAATGCTATTGTTTACTAGTACACTTGTACTCCCTCATTGACAAAACAAATTCTGAAATAGAAAGCCAATCATGTACTTGGTTTCACCAACTGGTGAGGAGAAAGAGAAACAGAGCATGAAGAGGAAGAAGAAGAAGAAGAGGAAACAATGCCAAGGTGATATTGCTAAAGCCAAGGCCTCAGTCGAGGCCATTCAAGGGCTCTGGCAACCTCTACCTTACATGTGAGACGATCCTCCGGGGAGCCCTTCCACTTCTGCGTATTGTCCATGATGAATTTGATGCTACTGTTAGAGTAATATGCTAATGTCTTTCTATCCTTTCTCACTAAGCTAATGAAGGTTTCACCTTCTTCCTACTTGTGCAAACAGGGGTCATGTTGTGCTAATCATACATTTTAGTGGAACTACACAAGACAATACAATGAACTATATCCTAGCCAGTGCTTTAACTCTGCTGGAAGTTCATGATAATCTTTCGATATAATCTCAAAGACTTTGGTAAACAAGAGTGATTTCAACCATACATTTGAAGTGCACAAAAATATATACTATTAAGTGATTCCAGTGAGTGCTTTATCATCTCTTCTGGGACTACATGAATAAGCTTTTTTGGTCAGGTTGGTACCGGCCTATGGCCTTCATCCATATTAGTTTGCTATCATCTCTATTTGTATCGTGCTACTGTTATGAGAAACTCCTATATTTTTGCACGTTAAAGTTTTGCAACCTATGATACATGGCAATGCTTTGAGTGTTGAGCTAATTGGCACTGATCAAATAAACAAATACCTCTCTTTAAGCAAGACTACTATGTTGCTAACTTTACTCATTAAGATAATGAGGGTGCTTCTATTTGTTAGTGTATGTTTCATCAACTAGTCCCACTATTATAGTAATCTCACTCTCTCAATATATGTGCCAACAGGGATGCTCGATTTTGGTGGAACTGCACAAAAACTTTGGGTGCTTCATTGCCTCGATAGCTCCCTTCCTTTCCTGGCAGTCGCTAATCTCGGCTTGCATTCTTCCTTTGCTGTCAGTCACTTGGCTTATCTTGGCTTCCAGTCAAAGGAAATAGTAATTGATATGCTACCTCACACAGGTTGGTACTGGCCGGTCTTTATCCTGATTATTGTGCTTGTCATATGTATTGGTAATTTGGTATTGTGCTACTGTTTGCCGATTTCATAAAGGAGTAACTTGGAGCCTGAACTCGCAGGCAAATCATTACGTTGGGTGATTTCAGTAGAACTGCACAAAAAGATCAGATGGACAGGTACTTATGCTGCTGCTATGTACTCCATAGTTCACTCAGACAAGCATCGATGTTGACAAGAAGAAGTGCCTATATTCATTCAAGTATCAATTGTCGTCAACTAGTTGTCAAAGTCCAAGTATAAGGAGAGTGAACGCCAAAAATATTTCTTGGCGCATAGCCCAAAAAGACGCAGTCCAGTCTTTGGTCCCAACTTGTGCCTTTTGGTTATCAGCACATATGGTAGCGAACTGTATGGCATGGAGTCTAAAGATTCCAGACAAGTTGGTTGACGCGTATATTCATCTGGCACTTAATCGGTCTGCACGCCAGGGATGCTCCATTTCAGTTGAACTGCACAAAAAATTTGGGTGGTTCATTTTCTCAAATGCCTCCTTTCTTGTCTGCAATGTAGAATTTTGGCGAGCTACAGGACCAAGATGAGCCAAGAACTAGTTGGATGAAAGTAGTGGCCAAGTTGCTCAAACCTCCTCGCACGAGGCCACTATTTGAGGGTAAACCTAAGAGCAAAGTTCAGATTGTCTGTGCTGCCTCTTATGTACTCGAAAGTTTACTCGTACAAGCATTAATTTTAGCAAGAAGTACCTCCGATTGAACACCACTTACCAGTATGTACCCTAGGTAATTAAAGTTCGTCCATGGATGATATTTGTTGTGATCTCAATCATTTGGATGCATAAACATACTGAACATGTGTATATCTGAATCTTTTTGTGAATTATCTATGAATATTGTCGTGTGATCTATCAATCATTTGGATGCATAGACATGCTGAACTTTTGTATATATGAATCTTTTGAGTTTTTGATTGTGAATGTTGTCTATGAATATGAATGTGTCCTGTGAACATGAGTTTGATACGAATATTTACCTTTTCTGTTGTACTTGTGTGTGAACTTGTTAGTATTCCTACTGTGGGATTTGTGACGTGTGGGTGTCAACGTGTAACATCCCAAAATTCTAAATTTTGGAATGTTATATTAAATAAATATTTATGCTTGTTTGTTTGATAGTGGTGTGGTTGCTTGTGTGAAATTGAGTGAAATTTGAAACTTTCTGAAAGTTGAATGAGAGGGAATGAAATGACTTTCCCAAACTTCCACATTGCATTTATGATCTTCGGGAATTCAAATTCTTTTCATCACAAAACCCTGGAGAGAAGATAACATGACTTCTTCCATTTATTTAAATGACAAGGGGTGTTGAAAATATTGAATTTCATTTGGAAAATATTTCCAATTCTGAAACTTTATGCAACTCAATGATTTTCACGAGAGAAGATAAAATGACTTCTTCAAATTAAATGAAATATGAGTTGGGAGTTTTAAAAGAATTAAATTCAAAGTTCTTTTGAATTTATTTTCAATTTGGAGTTATTTGAGTTTTATTCAAATTATTTTTTCTCCAAAAATAAAATATATGGAAAATAGGGTAACATGATTCCCTACATCAGAAAATTGGAGAGAAATTAATTTGAAGTCATTTTGGTATTTTAAAAATGATTTTTGTTGGATTTTATTGGACCAGAAGCACTCTTTGCTTTATTTAAATTTGTGTGTATTTTATTTAATGCTAGAATAATGTTCATCATGCAGGAAATCTTTTTCTGAAAATTTTGATATATTATATGCCTATATAATATTTTCATTTTATTTTGTTTTATCATTTTGTTTTCCTCTCTGTTTGTTTAAAAAAAATCACAGCGCCTTGGGCCAAAGGCCCAAGCCGCCAAGCCAGCGGCCGGCCGAGGCCAAGGCCATCCACCGCCACAAGACTGGCAGCCGTGGAGGGAGCCGCCGCTTTTTTCCTAATCTTAGTAGGACTCTTGTCCTACTTCCGCTTATTCCGCTTATTTCTAGATCTTTTCCCTCTTTGTTTCCTAATCCTAGTCTATTTCTTGCCCCCTACCCCAAGCAAAACCCTCCCCTCCCCAATATAAATACCCAAGCACCCCCCCTCCAACACATCAAACCAACACCTCTCCTCTCCTCTACTCTCCGCAGCAGCAACGGTGCAGCACCACCGCCGCCGCTTGCCACCGCCGCCGCCAAGTGCCGCCGCCGCTTCCTCGACCTCTCCTGAGGTTTATATGATCTACTCTCCACCATCGCGTGATCTCCTTTCCTCTAGGATCAACCGCAACGTCGGATCCGATCTTCTTCCCCAACTCCGACGACTACTCCGGTGAGATCCACGAAATCCCGTAATTCATTTTTTTCAGAAAATAGCAATCTTAGAAAATTCATATCTTTTAGAGTTTTTAGTATTTTTGAGTGATTCCAATTGCTATGTGTCACAAATTTGCTGAAGTTTCTGTTAGTGTCTCTGGATTTCAAATTTGAGTAGTTTAAATTTGAATTTGATAAATTTTGTTCAGATTAGTATTTTGACCATGACTTGAGTTTAAAAATAGGTTTTTAATTAATTCTTTTTGCTCCTGATCACTTGTGATATTGTTTAGCTGTAGGATTTAGTTTGGTAATTTTGGAGTATTTTAAATTAGATTTTAGTAAAAACAGTACTGTTTTGCTTATATAGTTGTTTTAGTTATGTAATTATTGTTTTTAATTATTTTTAGTTCATTCCTTTTGTAGATTTTCACTTGTTGTTATATGTTTATGTTTAGCTACAGTAGATAAATTTTTGTAGTTATTTATTAGTGTTTAGCTACTGTTTTTGTAATTGCTTGTTTAGTTCATAGTGATAGTGGATAAAAATAGTTTTATTAGTTTTAAAAGTAATTCTTTTTCCACTTCAAGTTATATTGTTTTTGTTTCTGTTATTTGTGAACACATTAGTTGTTATATTTATTTAGTATAGTTTATTAATGTTTTAATAAATGATTTGCTCTTATAGTTCTCTTAGTGTTTTGCTAGTTGCTATATTTGTTCTAGTATTAACTAGATGGTTATAGTAGTTTTATATTAGTTCCTTTTGTTAGTTATTAAATTAGTAATTTATTTTCTATTATTTTATTAGATTTATATTTTCTTTGCTGTAGAAAAAATATTAGAGTAATTTAGTGATGTTATGTTAAGATTTGTGTGAGTTGGTCACCACTAGTTTTTCCTTGAAATTTTTCTTTCGAAGTTTTTCCTTTGGTTTTCGACTTGGTTTTCTTTGTTTCTTTTATTTTGATTGAGTATTGTTATGATTGATAGAATTGATTGCTAGGATGATTGCTTATATGATTGTCTGATTAATATAGATTTTCAAAGGAGTGACGAATAGTTCTACCAAGTCTTTATTCTGAGAGCGTTATTATCTTCATCAAGTAATACCGTGCAAGTTCACTTTGACCATGTTTTTCATACCTATGTGTTTTATTGCATCTAGTGTCATCTTCGCAACAATCCCTCCAAGAGTGACATTGAATCCTTGTAGTTGAGTAGTATGCATGAGGTAGGAACCCATCACCCTGTTACCAAGCCCGGACGTTATTTATTTTAATGCTACGCTTATAGTAGACGGGGTTGGTATGAGTGCTCGGGAGTGGTGTGAGAATGGAGGATCTACGCCAATGACGACAGCTCCATGATGGAATCTGCAAGGACTGCATCTTCAAGGCCTCAAGACTTCAAGACTCGAGACAAGAATTCAATACACACTCATTGGGTGAAGGATGGTTGACGGGCACCTGGAGAATCCGTGGTTGGCGGGATGCATGGAGAAGCGCCATGACATCTTATGGAAAGCTTCACCTGCACTCAAAGAGATGGAAGAATACTTCATGCCGGAAGCTTACCGTGCAACCGCAAGTCACTATGGGCTCGCTTGGTTGACCTTAGTTGTGACTCTGGCTAGGACGGTGCTAGCAGATGTAGAACTACGGTAGGATTGGATGAGCACGGACGGTGGTCGTGGGAACTCTTCGGAAGACCATGTTTCGTCATCTTGTTCTCAAACACCTCAAGTGCGAGAACGTAAAAGAGGGATCGAATCTTATGGGTAAAGTGTACAAACCTCTGCAGAGGGTTTAAACCTAATCGATTAGCCGTGTCCCCGGTTACGGACAATTTGAGCCTCTGGACATGGATCTATCTCGGAACTCTCAACACCGGACTGATAACTTAATTGTGGGCAACTTATGATGAATTTGGGCTATGAGACATCGGCTGGCGGAACCATGTCATGCTAGAAAACTCTATAGTACAGACTTCAGTTATTCCTTTGATATAGGGAAAATAAACCAGCTTTTATGCAAAACAAAACTCGCATACGTGAGCCACAAAGCCATATTGCATATAGTATAGTTTTATCATCTGCTTTTCTCATGTTGTGATCTTGCGGTACATTCAATGTCTTGACCTACACGGCTGCAACGTATCATGTTGCGTATACTTTCTTCGCATTTAGTAAGAGTGCAGTGACAGGTTACGGTCTACACTCAACCCGCCGATGGCGTTGATGGGACTCCATACCCGACTATTTGTTTCATTGTGACTAATGAGGTATATATCAGTTTTACGTTATTTATACATGTGATTGCACTTTGATATATACATTGATGTACCGTGTGTGCCAAAGATACCGATCTGTGGATGGCATGTAAACACGAGGCTTGACCGTCTGAGGTCGGGTCGCTATAGAGATGGTATCAGAGCACATGTTGACTGTAGAACGTGACCCTAGAAATCGGAAAGCCCCTAGGACAGGATGTCTCAAAAAACTTTATTTTCAAAAGGATCCTTTACTTCTCGTCTTTTTTGATTTTATCAAGTAGTTCCTCTGACCTCAAATAGTTAGAATATACACCTTTGCCTTTTGACCACACGGAAGATCAACTGAAGTCACTCCAAGAATTAAAGATATCAGACAACTGATGGCCATTTCAGAGTAAAGAGGATTTCACCATGCGTTGGAAGAATTGCAGCTGCAACAATTGAAGACTCTGAAGACTTGAAGAAATTGAAGTTCCTGAAGAATTATTTGACCTTTAGAAGACCAAACCCCTGTTACACACTTACGTTAGATGCGGCGATTTGTGAGTTGTCATTTGTTTGATGTTTTCCGACAACCCCAAAATAAAACCTGTTTCTTCAAAACTATTGTTTGTATTGCGTGTATTCTTCCCCACCTCTCTCATATCTCATCCCAAAACTTTTGGACCCCATAGATGATGAATGAAGTTGGACTGATATTCTTCGATCAAGACTTCAGCCGGAGGCAGAGCTATGGATTCGTAACATGGAGAATCACTTGGGAGCAATTTGGTTTCAAGGAAGAATGAAGTATCTTACGCTCTTCAAGATTACTTTGAAGGAAGTGCTGCAACATGGTGGCAGATGCATCAAGCTATACAGGGAGGGAATGGAGCAAAGACTTGGAAAGAATTCAAGAAGACTCTGACAAGATCTCGTCTTATCCGTAAGCACCATGATACACCAAGAAATAAACCTTGTGCCTGCAAGATTTGCAGAGAAATAGGACACACCCAGGAGGAACACAAGGATGGATGCCCTCATTGTGAGGAGAAACACCCAGCTGAGGAATGCCCAACTAGTCGTGTGACTTGTTTCTTGTGTGAAAGAACCACCCACTACCCGACTCAAGGTCACATTTACCCCATGGTGCAACAAACTATTCAGGAGCAGGAAGAAGGAATGAAAGAAGCCCTCCGAGAAGTTATGAAAGAACCTGTGATGAAGGAATGTGTTGAAGACCACGATGGAGAAGGCCTCAACAGATTTTACTCCAATGCCTGCTATTCATGTGGAGAAGAAGGACATTTTTCACAATATTGCACCAAGGAAAGAAAAGAGTATCTGGGATACTTCCCGACGAAAGCAATAGAGTTTGATCCACAGGGAATAAAAGGTTTGATCAGAACGAAGAAACCCCTAAGAGAAAACAAAGACACCCTCAGAACAACCCAATTTCTGCAAAGAGGGACAAGAGTCATATTACCTATTTTGAATGTAAGGACGTCGGGCATTATGCCAATCATTGTCTTGAAAGGAAGCAAGGAACTCAAGGAGTAGGCACCATCTCCAAGAAGCCCAAAGACTTATCGGAAGTCATTTGTTTTCGCTGCAAGGAAGCAGGACATTATGCTACTAAATGTCCCGACAAGATGAAAGTTGTAGTTGAGTAGTTGGAATTTTGATATTGGAAACAAGAGTAGTAGAAAACAATTTCATTTTCATGAGTTCGATGAGTTGAGTTATGTAATGGGTGCTCAGAGTTTGTAATGGGTTCATGAAATCAATAAAGTTAAGGTGACATGTTTTCATATGTTTAATTGTATGAGTTGTTACGCTATGAACACAGATGTTGACCATTTTCGAGGATATGAGAAATATGGTCTATGGATAAAATTTGTGCATTTCACTTTAAGGGTGGCAGTACCCTGTGAGAACACCTAATTTATGGAAAGGGAAATGTGTCCCAAAGATTTGAGTTTGGACAAAATAAGTATGAGTTGTATTCTAATATTTTGGTTACCTCAGGAGTATGAGGGAATAAAGTAATATTGGATTTAAATGAGATGTAATTTTGAAATATGGAACAATTGTAGCCCCAATGGTTAGTTAAAGCTACATAGTATTGAAGTGGGCCCACAACCCACATGCCCAGGAATTAATAAGGATCAAGTACTCCCTGCAAGAAGAAATTATGGAAGAAGATGTGATTTGATGAGCAGACGTTCCTTAGGAGGCTACGAAACCCAGAGAGTTCTGAAGTAACGATAGATGTTTTCTTCAGCTTGCAGAATCAACGGAATTATCCGAACTACGTTCGTTGAGAAGAGAAATTCTGCAATGCTTGTGAGAACGACCGAGTATTAGAAACGTGAGATTCGCTAAACCTTATACAGGGTAATGATTTGGGTGCGGAGTGGATTGCACCATACCGACTTACTCTTGTCATTCGCTCTTGCTATTTGGAATGGTAAATCCGAGTGACTTACCCATAGTAGAGAAACGACAATGTCAAAACCTTGTTTAAACCCTAGAATGGTAGGACGGTTGATCCATGTACAGGCAGTTGCCAATACAATCGAGGATATACGGTGAGATTTAGCCGAGACCCATTTCCTGTAGAAGAAACCATACAAGGTTGACCGCCACGAGATTTTCAATAGTTGTTTAGTATTGGCGCTAGATCCTCAACTGAGAAGACCCTGTCTCGGAAGAACCTTAATTACCATTAAGGACTCATGATTTTGATAAAAGAGGTTATGCCCTTTAGGGAGAGCACCAGGAAAGAGTTACCCTGGAGAATATGAGAAGACTGACATTGTCAACCCAAAGGAATGGAGTACATGAGTTTTGTCGGAACAATAACCATGCTTCTAAGTGTGGTAGCACACTAGACCATACAGATCAATGGATTTGCTAGAAGACCCCAACCCCTAACCCTTTTCTTGTTAGTTTCTTGAATCTCGAGGACGAGATTCATTTTAAGTGTGGTAGATTTGTAACATCCCAAAATTCTAAATTTTGGAATGTTATATTAAATAAATATTTATGCTTGTTTGTTTGATAGTGGTGTGGTTGCTTGTGTGAAATTGAGTGAAATTTGAAACTTTCTGAAAGTTGAATGAGAGGGAATGAAATGACTTTCCCAAACTTCCACCTTCCATTTATGATCTTCGGGAATTCAAATTCTTTTCATCACAAAACCCTGGAGAGAAGATAACATGACTTCTTTCATTTATTTAAATGACAAGGGGTGTTGAAAATATTGAATTTCATTTGGAAAATATTTCCAATTCTGAAACTTTATGCAACTCAATGATTTTCACGAGAGAAGATAAAATGACTTCTTCAAATTAAATGAAATATGAGTTGGGAGTTTTAAAAGAATTAAATTCAAAGTTCTTTTGAATTTATTTTCAATTTGGAGTTATTTGAGTTTTATTCAAATTATTTTTCTCCAAAAATAAAATATATGGAAAATAGGGTAACATGATTCCCTACATCGGAAAATTGGAGAGAAATTAATTTGAAGTCATTTTGGTATTTTAAAAATGATTTTTGTTGGATTTTATTGGACCAGAAGCACTCTTTGCTTTATTTAAATTTGTGTGTATTTTAGTTAATGCTAGAATAATGTTCATCACGTAAGAAATCTTTTTCTGAAAATTTTAATATATTATATGCCTATATAATATTTTCATTTTATTTTGTTTTATCATTTTGTTTTCCTCTCTGTTTGTTTAAAAAATATTCGCAGCGCCTTGGGCCAAAGGCCCAAGCCGCCAAGCCAGCGGCCAAGGCCAAGGCCATCCACCGTGGCGCACTGTGGAGCTGTGAGGGAGCCGCCGCTCCTTTTTCCTAATCTTAGTAGGACTCTTGTCCTACTTCCGTTTATTCCGTTTATTTCTAGATCTTTTCCCTCTTTGTTTCCTAATCCTAGTCTATTTCTTGCCCCCTACCCCAAGAAAAACCCTCCCCTCCCCAATATAAATACCCACGCACAACCCCCCCCCGCCCCCCCTCCAACACATCAAACCAACACCTCTCCTCTCCTCTACTCTCCGCAGCAGCAGCAGTGCAGCACCACCGCCGCCGCTTGCCACCGCCACCGCCGCTTCCTCGACCTCTCCTGAGGTTTATACGATCTCCTCTCCACCGTCCCGTGATCTCCTTTCCTCTAGGATCGACCGCAACATCGGATCCGATTTTCTTCCCCAACTCCGACGACTACTCCGGTGAGATCCACGAAATCCCGTAATTCATTTTTTTCAGAAAATAGCAATCTTAGAAAATTCATATCTTTTAGAGTTTTTAGTATTTTTGAGTGATTCCAATTGCTATGTGTCACAAATTTGCTGAAGTTTCTGTTAGTGTCTCTGGATTTCAAATTTGAGTAGTTTAAATTTGAATTTGATAAATGTTGTTCAGATTAGTATTTTGGCCATGACTTGAGTTTAAAAATAGGTTTTTAATTAATTATTTTTGCTCCTGGTCACTTGTGATATTTTTTAGCTGTAGGATTTAGTTTGGTAATTTTGGAGTATTTTAAATTAGATTTTTAGTAAAAACAATACTGTTTTGCTTATATAGTTGTTTTAGTTATGTAATTATTGTTTTTAATTATTTTAGTTCATTCCTTTTGTAGATTTTCACTTGTTGTTATATGTTTATGTTTAGCTACAGTAGATAAATTTTTGTAGTTATTTATTAGTGTTTAGCTACTGTTTTTGTAATTGCTTGTTTAGTTCATAGTGATAGTGGATAAAAATAGTTTTATTAGTTTTAAAAGTAATTCTTTTTCCACTTCAAGTTATATTGTTTTTGTTTCTGTTATTTGTGAACACATTAGTTGTTATATTTATTTATTATAGTTTATTAATGTTTTAATAAATGATTTGCTGTTATAGTTGTCTTAGTGTTTTGCTAGTTGCTATATTTGTTGTAGTATTAACTAGATGGTTATAGTAGTTTTATATTAGTTCCTTTTGTTAGTTATTAAATTAGTAATTGATTTTCTGTTATTTTATTAGATTTATATTTTCTTTGCTGTAGAAAAAAATATTAGAGTAATTTAGTGATGTTTTGTTAAGATTTGTGTGAGTTGGTCACCACTAGTTTTTCCTTGAATTTTTCTTTCGAAGTTTTTCCTCTGGTTTTCGACTTGGTTTTGTTTGTTGCTTTTATTTTGATTGAGTATTGTTATGATTGATAGAATTGATTGCTAGGATGATTGCTTATATGATTGTCTGTTTAATATAGATTTTCAAAGGAGTGACGAATAGTTCTACCAAGTCTTTATTCGAGAGCGTTATTATCTTCATCAAGTAATACCGTGCAAGTTCACTTTGACCATGTTTTTCATACCTATGTGTTTTATTGCATCTAGTGTCATCTTCGCAACAATCCCTCCAAAGAGTGACATTGAATCCTTGTAGTTGAGTAGTATGCATGAGGTAGGAACCCATCACCCTGTTACCAAGCCCGGACGTTATTTATTTTAATGCTACGCTATAGTAGACGGGGTTGGTATGAGTGCTCGGGAGTGGTGTGAGAATGGAGGATCTACGTCAATGACGACAGCTCCATGATGGAATCTGCAAGGACTGCATCTTCAAGGCCTCAAGACTTCAAGACTCGAGACAAGAATTCAATACACACTCTTTGGGTGAAGGATGGTTGACGGGCACCCTGGAGAATCCGGTGGTTGGCCGGGATGCATGGAGAAGCGCCATGACATCTTGCGTAAAGCTTCACCCAGACTCAAAGAGACGGAAGAATACTTCATGCCCGAAGCTTACCCGTGCAACCGCAAGTCACTATGGGCTCTGGCTTGGTTGACCTTAGTTGTGACTCGCTAGGGCGGTGCTAGCAGATGTAGAACTACGGTAGGATTGGATGAGCACAGATGCTGGTCGGGGAACTCTTCGGAAGACCATGTTTCGGTCATCTTGTTCTCAAACACCCTGAAGTGCGAGAACGTAAAAAGAGGGATCGAATCTTGCGGGTAAAGTGTACAAACCTCTGCAGAGGGTTTAAACCTAATCGACTAGCCGTGTCCCTGGTTACGGACAATTTGAGCCTCTGGACATGGGTCTATCTCGGAACGCTCAACACCGGACTGATAACTTAATTGTGGGCAACTTATGATGAATTTGGGCTATGAGACATCGGTTGGCGGAACCATGTCATGATAGAAAACTGTATAGTACAGACTTCAGTTATTCCTTTGATATAGGGAAAATAAACCAGCTTTTATGCAAAACAAAACTCGCATACGTGAGCCACAAAGCCATATTGCATATAGTATAGTTTTATCATCTGTTTTCTCATGTTGTGATCTTGCGGTACATTCAATGTAATCGACCTACACGGCTGCAACGTATCATGTTGCGTATACTTTCTTCGACGAGTAAGAGTACTGCAGTGCAGGTTACGGTCTACACTCAACTCGCCGATGGCGTTGATGGGACTCCATACCCGACTATTTGTTTCACTGTGACTAATGAGGTATATATCAGTGTTACGTTATTTATACATGTGATTGCACTTTGATATATACATTGATGTACTGTGTGTGCCAGCATACTGATCCAGGGATGGCACAGAAACACAGAGGCTTGACCGTCTGAGGTCGGGTCGCTACACAACGACTCACCTTCTTCCTGAGAAGAATTGCACCTGCTTTGTTAGGGTAGCAATGGCGCATCAGCTCTTTTTAATCTTTTTGCTCTGTCTTCCCCCCTCCCCCGCTCAACCCCTGCCGTAATGTTTTCGGCCTCAAAATAAACATAGTACTCCGTTGTTTTTGGGGCTTGATGAAAAATCAAGTGTTGGTTTCTGTAGGTTGGCCCGCCCAACAAATGGGCTGCTGGTCCACGACTGACTGGGAGGCTAAAAATACAAGTTGTATGGTGCAGAGGCAAGTAAAAAAACGCCATCGAGAGCCATCCACTGAAGAAAAAAATCACTCCTGATGTGCTTCTTCAGTCGCGCCGACGGCCCCCTCTTTAATCCAGTTCGCCCGGGGATCTAGCTGGTATCATTTTTTCAGAGGGCGAACAAGTATCAGCTTGGCCTAGGTTTTGTTTTTTTAACATGCATAGCCCACGACATACGGAGACAGTGGTTTCAACTTATTTTTTGAGGTCCATACCAGCCTATGGGCTTTTTCTTAAAGATCGCTAGCTGTCGGTGTCAAAACCGGCGGATCTCGGGTAGGGGGTCCTGAACTGTGCGTCTAAGGTCGATGGTAACAGGAGACAGGGGACACAATGTTTACCCAGGTTTGGGCCCTCTCTATGGAGGTAATACCCTATTTCCTGCTTGATTGATCTTGATGAATATGAGTATTACAAGAGTTGATCTACCATGAGATCGTAGTGGCTAAACCCTAGAAGTCTAGCCTGTATGAATATGGTAATGAATATCTCCCTCTTATGTTAAATTTTTTACCTCATGTGCGGTCGTGTTGTATGAATCTAAACACTCTTGATCCAATTATATGGTCCTTGAAGGAGTTGTTTAGCGCAACGAATCAGGCAATCAGACTATGCGTCTTTAACGCCCTCGCTTAGCCATAGGAGTTTGACAATAAAAATGTTGGTGCATCCCCTAGTATCCGAACTATAGTGCTATAAGCGCCTGATCGGGAAGTATCGATCCTTCGCATAATGCGGAAGAAATATCCAACGATTTGCAACCTCCGAAGAGCTGACCGGCTCTCACCGCATCATGACAGTCAGTTTTCGGCTTTCTCTACTAAGGTGCTCCTTTGGGTAAACCAAGGCACAATCGCAGTAGTTCTTCCTTTACTACCTTAGACGATATAGCGGAATGTAAGGTAGCAAGCACAAGAGCCGGGCAACCCAACTATTGACCAAAGACATTATTCAGAGCCAATGCATATAGTGCTAAATTCGGGGTGCCAAACTATACTATAAAAAGTGTTCGGACTTTTGTTGCCGTAGTGTAGGGTGCTATGAAGCCCCTGGCAAATATGAAGCGTACCAAAGTGTACGGGTGCTATCTGATATGGTTACCCACAGGAGAGAAAAAAAATAAAAGAAAATAGAAAGGGTGCAAAGGTGATAAGCTGGGGCCCTAAAGCTCGGGCCACGAACTGTTTCCATTGTAATTTTATTAATACGTCAAGGCGCATTGATACAAGTAGTGCGATAAGCAACAGGTTATTTAACATGCCAAAAACCAAGGGAGAGCTGCATATGGGTCCTGAAAAACAGGTAGAGTGATCGTTAACGAAACCACCTTGAAAGTCCCCCATACGTCTGTGTTTCTTGCCGTCTTGGTGTGTTTATCCTTCAAGAGGACCGGTGATCAGGCCATCAGATCGGGCCTGCGGGATTGAAACCTGAAAAGGAAAAAACAGGAAAAAGTGAAAGTATGCGTGTATCCGGTGCCGGTTGAGCCATACTGTGGATCACAAGCAAGCTATGCCTCCGTCGATGCCCATGGAATTTTGAGTGCGTAGTTATGTACGCGTGGTATGAATGCCACCACTTGATCGGGACTGAGACGGAGGCCGAATTGCTAGTCGAGCTCCTGACGAGCTGAGCTGTCTTGCTGCAGGGTAGTTCGGACCCTCTTAACGGTGTCCGTGGGCTTGGCAACCGAATTAAGGTTCTGCTTGAGAAGGCCGCTCTGTACTTCTGCTGCTAAGGCAGCTGTGTGCTCTTCTGTACGGAGGGAGCGTTCCGTATTTCCATTGACCGTTATGACACCACTTGGACCATGCATCATGAGCTTGAGATAAGCACAGTGTGGCACTGCATTGAATCGAGCAACTGCGGTCCGTCCGAGCAGTGCATGATAGCCGCTGCGAAAGGGGACGATGTCAAAGATTAACTCCTCGCTTCGGAAATTGTCCGGAGATCCGAAGACAACCTCTAGTGTGATTGAGCCCGTATAGCGGGCCTCTACACATGGTATGACTCCTTTGAAGGTAGTCTTTGTGGGTTTGATCCGTGATGGATTAATGCCCATCTTGTGCACTGTATCCTGATAGAGCAGATTGAGGCTGCTACCCTCGTCCATAAGGACGTGCGTCAGGTGAAATCCATTAATGATTGGGTCGAGGACTAGCGCGGCTGAACCGCCATGACAGATACTGGTCGGATGATCCTAACGATCAAAGGTGATCGGGAATGACGACCATGGATTGAATTTTCGGGCGACTGGCTCTATCGCGTAGACGTCCCTAAGTGCGTGCTTGCGCTCCCTTTTGGGGATGTGTGTAGCATATATCATGTTCACTGTTTTGACTTGAGGGGGAAACTTCTTTTGTCCCCCTGTGTTCGGTTGCCGGGGCTCCTTGTCATCATCCTCGCTTTGTGATCCCTTTTCCTTGTTCTCTGCGTTTAATTTGCGGGCTTGTTTGAAAACCCAACAATATTTGTTGGTATGATTGGATGGTTTGTCTGGGGTGCCATGTATCTGGCACGGACGATCGAGTATGCGGTCCAGGCTGGATGGTCCCTGATTGCTTCTTTTGTACGGTTTCTTCCGCTGGCCGTTGAATCCGGTGTTGAATGTAGTGTCGTCGGTATTATCACCATTGCTTTGGCGTTTGTGTCTGTTACGTCGGAGCTTGCTGCTGTTGTTTTTGACCTCAGAGGGGACTGCCTCGCTGGCTGTGTTTTTACTACGAGCCAGCCAACTATCCTCACCCGTGCAAAAGCGGGTCATGAGTGCCGTAAGGAATGCCATAGATTTTGGCTTTTCTTGGCCGAGGTGGTGGGCGAGCCATTCATCGCGGATGCTATGTTTAAAGGCCGCTAGGGCTTCGGCATCCGGACAGTCGACGATCTGGTTCTTTTTAGTTAGGAACCTAGTCCAGAATTTCCTGGCTGACTCTCCAGGTTGTTGAACTATGTGGCTTAAGTCATCGGCGTCTAGTGGCCGGACATATGTACCTTGGAAGTTGTCGAGGAAGGCTTCTTCCAAGTCCTCCCAGCTGCCGATAGAATTTTCAGGCAGGCTGTTTAACCAGTGCCGAGCTGGTCCTTTAAGCTTTAGTGGGAGGTATTTGATAGCGTGGAGGTCATCTCCGCGGGCCATGTGGATGTGGAGGATAAAGTCCTCGATCCATACCACGGGATCAGTTGTCCCGTCGTATGATTCAATATTCACATGTTTGAACCCTTCGGGGAATTCATGATCCATTACTTCATCAGTGAAGCAAAGAGGGTGTGCGGCGCCTCTATATCTGGCCGCATCGCGACGTAGCTCCGATGGAGTCCGCCTGCGGTTGTCGGCCCGGGCGTGACTAGGTTTGTCACGTCCTTGCGATCCGTACATCGAACTGGTATATCCTGCTCTACTTTCTAGGTCCTGCCGAAGGTCGTATGTATTGCCCCAAATTGTTTTGTCTCTATTTTTACGTGGCGGTGGGGCGGGCTGCTGTTTAGCCTGAGTTGCCCCTCTATCCCGGCCGCGTGGTGGTCGGTCCTCCGCACTGTACCGACCGCGTAATGGTCGGTTGGCCACATTACACGAGGGAGGTATGGGCTCCGGCGCCTCTTCATCGAACTGAGGTAGCAATCTGTGCTTCGGGTAACTCTTGGCTGGGCGTCTGAGGCTGTATTCCTCGGCTGCGAGGACATCAGTCCACCTGTTGACGAGTAGATCTTGGTAAGCTTGAAGCTGCAGCTGCTTCTTTTTCAGGCTCCTTGCGGTGGCTATTAGCTGGCGCTTGAAGTGCTCCTGCTCGAGAGGTTCCTCAGGCACGATGAAATCTTCGTTGCCGAGGCTTTCCTCATCCTCAGAAAGCGGACGATAACTACCGTCCTCCGAGTCGTTGGGCATGGCCTGTTCATCGGGCTAACTTGCCCGTTTTCTTGTTCCTCCTGTTCGGATGTTACCTCAGCAGGGTCCTCATTGTTTTCAGCATCGTCCAGAGTATTATTTTCTCTGGTGCCAGTATTGCTGTCTTTGGAATGACGTGACTTAGAGCGGCGCCGAGGACTTTGGCGCTTGTGCTGTGTCTCAAGGGGTTTATTCTCAACTAGATTTTCTTTGTCATCGTCGTTGGTTGCTTTGGGTGTATCCACCATGTACACATAGTACGAAGAAGTGGCCGTCCAGCGTCCAGTAAATGGCGGTCTTTGGCTTTCCTCCTCATCGGCATCGTTGTCCATACCGTCGATGTCTTCGGAGCCGTAATCAAGCATGTCAGTTAAGTCCTCGACAGTGGCTATGAAGTGGGTGGCGGGTGGGAAGCGAAATTCTCCCCCAACATCAGCCTCCAGTTCAAACCGGACATAATTCAGCTGTGAGTCCCCCACCAAGGACAGATTCTTTAACGAGTTCAGCACATCACCGAGGGGCCAGTGTCGAAAGATGTCTGCGGTGCTGAATTCGAAGATCGATAACTGATCAAGCTCGGTGTCCGCGGACGCACATGGTTCGGAGCTTATGGCCGGAGACGAGTCCGGACATCCAGTGACACAGATATCGTGTGAGGTTAAGTCTATGTGCGGCTCCAACACCGCGGGATCTGTAACCTCCGTGGTGGGGTTGAGCTTCCCGTTCTCGGATGGCGCGGTCTGCTTCGGATCTAGAGCCAGAGTAGTTACGGAAGCTATCTCCTGGATGCGGTCCGATGACAGATTTAAGTCATGTTCATCGGGGCGACAAGGAGCGGTCGCCGCGGTCTCAAATCCATCGAAGATCAAGTCTCCACGGATGTCCGCGACGTAGTTCAAGCTTCCAAATCTGACCTAATGGCCAGGGGCATAGCTATCGATCTGCTCCAGATGGCCAAGCGAGTTGGCCCGCAGTGCGAAGCCGCCGAACACGAAGATCTGTCCGGGGAGGAAGGTTTCTCCTTGGACAGCATCATTGTTGATGATTGAAGGGGCCATCAAACCTTTTGGGGACGGCATAGTGGAACTCTCAATGAAAGCACCAATGTTAGTGTCAAAACCGGCGGATCTCGGGTAGGGGGTCCCGAACTGTGCGTCTAAGGCCGATGGTAACAGGAGACAGGGGACACAATGTTTACCCAGGTTCGGGCCCTCTTTATGGAGGTAATACCCTACTTCCTGCTTGATTGATCTTGATGAATATGAGTATTACAAGAGTTGATCTACCACGAGATCGTAGTGGCTAAACCCTAGAAGTCTAGCCTGTATGACTATGGTAATGAATATCTCCCTCCTCCGGACTAAGTCCTCTGGTTTATATAGACACCGGGAGGATCCAGGGTTACACAAGGTCGGTTACAAAGAAAGGAATCTACATATTTGATCGCCATGCTTGCCCTCCACGCCAAGGAGAGTCTCATCCGGACACGGGTAGGGTCTTCGGTCTTCGTATCTTCATAGCCCATCAGTCCGGCCCATGGCTGACAGGCCCGACGCCCGAGGACCCCTTAGTCCAGGACTCCCTCAGCAGCCCAATGTATTTTTCTTAGTAAAACGCAGATCTATGTTCTATTTATCTATATATAAGAATAATACTAAGGTCTCCAATTTATGTTTTCTCTTCTAACCACATTATATATATTTATATTATTACTATTATCGTATATTTTATAGAGACTTATATATACATTATAAAAACATCCCACGTATTATTAACTTATAAAATTAAATGTTTAAAATAAGTTGGGAAGGAAAATCCTGGTTGTTTTTGACTCACACGCAAGGAAAATCCTGGTGATTGCGTACAAAAGCTTGCGAAGATTTTAAGGACCAATGTAATAATAAAGCGCTCATTTTTATTTTGAGTAATAACTCGCTAATTTGTTAATTTTATATATAAAAAATGTGTCGCTCCAGTTTATTTTTTATATTAATTGCTCCTTCTAACCTAACATTATATATAGAACGAGCCCAGCTAATTCGTGTATTTCAAGAAAGTGCAAATGGGCTGGGATTTCTTAGAAAATATAAATGGGCCGCATTGACGCGAAATTATTTGTTCACCCAGCCCAGCAAATGGACAAAACATGGGTTAAATATATGCCACATTTTTGCAGGCTGACATGTGGGCCAATAGGTCGAAGCCTACGCGGGGCGTTGTCAACTTGGTCAACAAATGATTATGACATCTACAGCCATTGGATTTATATCCAACGGCCGGCGTGCACCTTCAATCTCTCGTCTTCTTCCTCCAGCGTCGCCGGGACTTCCTGGTCCGGCCTCCGGCGGCTAGCGGCTCTGCTTGCCACGCAGCGCTGTGAAGCGCTACCCCATCATCGGCCAGGCTATCCCTCCACCCCTCCACACTTCCTGTTATTCTCCATGGACTGCAGCCCCACACTGCACCAGAACCAGTTATAACCCTTCTCCTCGTCTCAATCTGTGACTCCACTACTGCTTCTTCCCATCTCCGGGTCGTTCCCGTCCGGGGCCTCGCCGTCGTCCACCGCCTCGCTGCGCTCGGTGCGGCGTGGTCAACAAACGAGAGTCATCGGAAGAGGACTGTACGTGGAGAGCCTGACGGCTAGAACCCACGAGGTCCATGGTCGCACGCAAGGAAAGTTCCTCCTTATTAAGCTGAAAAAAATGTTTCCTCCCCCTGATAGATGGGACCCACCGGCTGTATCTTCGCACAGAATGAAGTGCCTCCTTGTGATGCGAAAAAAATTATTCCTCCCGTTGACAGCTGGGACCCGTCAGATTTGGTGGCTGACTTGTGGGCCTACTAAGCGGACGTGTACACAGGGCTTTGTCAACTTAATCAACAAATGATTCTAGCAGCTGGACCGTTGGATGTTAATCCAGCAGCCGTGCTCCTTCTTCAACCTCTATTCTTGCTCCTGTCTCCCGTGGGCGGCACCGTGGCAGTGCTACTGCGCACCCGAACCAGTCAATTTTCCCACTACTCTCCATCTGCGACTCCACTGCCGCGTCTTCCCCATCTCCGGGTCGTTCCAGTCTGGGGCCTCGCCATCGTCCATCGGCCTTGGTGCGCTCGGCACGGTGTGGTCAACATGGTCAACAACCGAGAGTCATTGGAAGATGACTGTACGTGAGAGGCTGACAGTGGGGACGCACCACGCCCATGGACGCATGCATGCAACTGCAACCTTCTTACCCTGAAAAATAATGTTTTCTCCCCCTGACTGCCGGGACCCACCAGCTACATCTTCGCACGCAAGGAAGTGCGTCCATATTACGGGCAAAAAAAATGATTCGCCCCCTGACTGCTGGGACCCACCAGCTACATCTTCGCACGCAAGGAAGTGCATGATAGTCGGGACCCACCTGGTCGAAGCGTACGTAGCGTTGTCATTCTGGTCGCGAACGTGTACGTACATACGATATGTCTGTCTGCAGGGTGCAGCGATGAACCGTGGCCGTGCAAGGAAGGGCACGTGTTGTAGTAGAGGCGCGCACGCGTCATAGTAGAGGCGCGCACGTAGCATGTACATGTATGTACAGCGGCCAGGGCGCAAGAAAGTAAATACAGCCACGTACGTACATACGGGCGGGGTCTCGAACGCCTACTCGCGCATATGTATGGCTAGGGCTCGTGTACATGGTTGTGACTGGGTCGGAACGGAGAAACTGCGTCGTCGTCGTGTTCATGGGGAGCCAACCGACTGGGTCAGAACGGAATGCGTCGTCGTGTTCATCGGGAGCCAACCGTCTTGGACGGAACAGGCGATGGAGACGAGGCCTGGCGTACCGCAGAACGGAGGAAACGGCCTTGTGTTTGACCGGCCACGATGGAAACGGAATTCTGTTCATCGGGAGGGGTCTAGCGTACTGCAAAATGGAGGAAATGGACCTCCTACAGTCAAAACGGGGTTCTGTTGATCGGGAGGGGTGTGGCATACCGCAAAACGGAGGAAACGGACTTGTGTTGGAGCGCTACGGTCGAAATGGGGGTCTTGTTCATCGGGAGGGGTGTGGCGTACCGCAAAACGGGACTCCACGGGATACTGTTCATCTCCACCGTCGACCTCCTCCAACCTCCACGGGCTACTGTTCATCCACCATCGACCTCCTCCAGCCTCCACCTGCGACTGTTCATCCATGGGCTCCTGTTCATCCAGCCTCCACCGCGCGCTCCTCCACCGGCTACTGTTCAACCAGCCCTCTCCACGGGGTCCTGTTCAACCACCCCTCCATGGGCTACTGTTCATCCAGCCCTCCACCGGCTACTGTTCAACCAGCCCTCCACCGGCTACTGTTCAACCAGCCCTCCATGGGGACCTGTTCATCCATCCCTCCACGGGGTCCTGTTCATCCATCGACTCGATCGATCGGGGTACTTTTCATCTAGCGGCAACGGCCTCTACTTCCACGGGTTCCTGTTCATCCAACCCCCACCGGGAACTGTTCATCCAAACCCCCCAACAATGCTCACTCTTCATCAAGGGAAGGAGGCAGCAATGTTCGATCGGCTTCAGTTAGCAGCAGTACCGAAGGAATCACTCGGGTTCAGTTAACAGCAGGGAATCGATCGATCGCTCGGTTCAGTGTAATGCGTAGCCTGCAGTGCAATCGCTCGGGTTCAGTTAGAGCCCAACGCCTCGCTCGGGTTTAGTTAGAGCCCAACGCCTCGCACCCACGCGTGTACGTGTACGAGAGAAACACGCATCGCTCGGCCCCCGACCACCCACCATAACTGGGAACTCCCCGATATTTTCCGCGTCCTCGCTTCTACCACGGTTGTTTCCGTCATGGATGACCCAAAGAATGTCATGCAGCTGCGTCTCCGGCCCACCCAGGACGAAAATCCCATTTTCTATCATGATTTTTTGTCATAGAAGTAGGAGCCCACCACATCTATGATGATACCGGCTTTTGTCACAATTATCGTCATAGAAGTGTCATAAGTATGACAGGAAAAAAATTCGTTCGGCCCAAAATGTCACGGATGTGTCTTTTTTTTGTAGTGCAAGCGGAAGCCGATAACAAAAAATATGTCCACATGTTTAGAGATAGAGGTGTCGATAAAATAAAATACGGACATGAGGGCATTATGATCATTCTTATAACAACAACATAAATATATATATTATCATATGATTTCTTATGCTAAAGTAACAATCTATTCACAATATCAAGTATGAATCAGAAACTTCATTGAGAACCAACAAACTCTAATCTCAGTCATTGAAGCAATTGCAGTTTATCATAACATCGGAAAGAGTCAATATAAGAGCTTTTCAGCAAGTCCACATACTCAACTATCATTTAGTCTTTCACAATTGCTAACACTCACGCAATACTTATGGGTATGGAGTTTTAATCGGACACAGAGAAAGATAGGGGCTTATAGTGTCGCCTCCCAACCTTTTACCTCAAGGGTAATGTTAACAATAATAGTTTATGATAACTTACATCCAATTGGATATATATATATCAGGATCTTTCCAACACAATGTGCTTGCCAAAGGATAAAATGTAAAAAGGAAAGGTGAAGATCACAATGACTCTTACATAAGGTATAAAACAAGAATAAAAGATAGGCCCTTCACAGAGGAAAGCAGAGGTTGTCATGTGCTTTTATGGTTGGATGCACAAAATCTTAATGCGAAAGAACGTCACTTTATATTGCCACTTGTGATAGGGACCTTTATTATGCAGTTCGTCGCTTTTATTGCTTCCATATCACAAGATCGTATAAAGCTTATTTTCTCCACACTAATAAATCATACATATTTAGAGAGCAATTTTTATTGCATGCAACAATGACAACTTACTTGAAGGATCTTACTCAATCCATAAGTAGATATGGTGGACTCTCATGGCAAAACCGGGTTTAAGGATATTTGGAAGCACAAGTAGTATCTCTAATTGGTGCAAAGAATTTGGCTAGCATGAGGGGGAAAGGCAAACTCAACATGTTGGATGATCCATGACAATATACTTTATTTCGGATATAAGAAAACATAACCCATTACGTTGTCTTCCTTGTCCAACATCAACTTTTTAGCATGTCATATTTTAACGAGTGCTCACAATTATAAAAGATGCCCAAGATAGTATATTTATATGTGAAAACCTCTCTTTATTTATTACTTCCTATTAATTGCAACGATGACCAAAACTATGTTTGTCAACTCTCAACAACTTTTATTCATCATACTCTTTTATATGTGAAGTCATTACTCTCCATAAGATCAATATGATCTCTCTAATTCTTTTTATTCTTTCTTTTATCCCTCTAGATCATAGCAAGATAATCAAGCCCTTGATTCAAAACTAATCTTTATTATATATAGCTCACAGACTCGATTACATAGAAGGATCATAAAGCGAAACTATAAACTAGATCATACTAAAACTTCATTCTACTAGATCAAGATATTACCAAAAGGATCGAACTAGGAAAAACGGTAAAGATAGAAGTGTGGTGGTGATACGAAACCGGGGCACCTCCCCCAAGCTTGACAGTTGCCAAGGGGAGTGCCCATACCCATGTATTTATGTCTCTTTTGGTGGTGAAGATGATGGAGTTGGTGGTGACAATAGAGCCTTCAGTTTTTTCATATTGTAGTTGAGGAGAGCAATTTCCTCTTTTAAATCATCGACCTCTGACTCCAGCTTTAGGATCTTGTCACATAAATCTCCTTTGCTTTTCTGCCGAAAACGAGAAGGAATAGATCGGTTATTAGACCAGTTAGCCCTCTTAGGGAGGCTAGATTTCTTGAACTTCACGTGCATATCCCCAGGTTGAGGTAGGGGAACATCCTCCTCCTCCGAACTTGAATCATCGATCCTCATCAAATGAGCATCCTCCTCTCATCCATAGTTCGACCATAAGGAGAAAGGTCCCCATAGGTCTTTGGGTCAGCAATGAGATGTGAGACATAGCTCTCTCCGTCGGAGTCTTGGGATGACATCTTACTCTAAATCTGCAGCAGAGATAGCTCAAAACAAAAACAGAGGATTGTGTCCTGGTGCGGTGGTCAATACCTTCGGGAGATTATATAATGAATTTTTACCGACCAAAAGAAGTATCGTGCAAGAAAACGGAGTCCGGAGGGCACACGAGGTGCCCACGAGGCAGGGGCGCGCCCAAGGGGGTAGGGCGCGCCCTCCACCCTCGTGGATGCTTCGTGTCCCTTTCGGACTACTTCTTATTTTCTTATTTTCTTAAATATGCCAAAACGGAGAAAATTTGCCATTAGAACTGTTTTGGAGTCGGTTTACTTACCGTACCACATACCTATTCCTTTCGGAGTCCGAAGCGCTCGGAAAGTGTCCCTTATATATTCCTCCGGGGTTACAGTCTCAATAACATTAGTTTCAACATGTATTGGATTACCTGAGATATAATGTTTGATTCTTTGACCTTTCACCACCTTTGGATTTGTGCCTTCGAAGTTGTTGATCTGTATGGCACCGGAACGATAGACCTCCTCGATAATGTAAGGACCTTCCCATTTAGAGAGAGGTTTTCCTGCAAAAAATCTTAAACGAGAGTTCTATAGCAAAACATAATCACCTACATTAAACTCATGCTTTTGTATCCTTTTGTCATGCCATCTTTTAACTTTTTCTTTAAACAGCTTGGCATTCTCATAGGCTTGGGTTCTCCACTCATCAAGTAGGCTAATGTCAAATAGTCTCTTCTCACCGGCAAGTTTGAAATCATAGTTGAGCTCTTTAATGGCCCAATATGCCTTGTGTTCTAGTTTGAGAGGTAAGTGACATGCTTTTCCATAAACCATTTTATACGGGGACATACCCGTAGGATTTTTATATGCAGTTCTATAGGCCCATAATGCATCATCAAGTTTCTTGGACCAATTCTTTCTAGATCTATTAACAGTCTTTTGTAGAATTAATTTAAATTCTATATTGCTTAGTTCTACTTGACCACTAGATTTTGGATGGTATGGAGATGCAATTGTATGGTTAACATCATACTTAGCAAGCATCTTACGAAAGGCACCATGAATAAAATGTGAACCACCACCAGTCATTAAATATCTAGGGACTCCAAACCTCGGAAAAATAACTTCTTTAAGCATCTTAATAGAGGTGTTATGATCAGAACTACTAGTTGGCATAGCTTCTACCCACTTAGTAACGTAATCAACAACAACTAAAATATGTGTATAGCCATTAGAGGAAGGAAATGGTCCCATATAATCAAAGCCCCAAACATCGAATGGTTCAATAACAAGTGAATAGTTCATAGGCATTTCTTGACGTCTACTAATATTACTAATTCTTTGACATTCATCACAAGACAAGACAAACTTACGGGCATCTTTAAAAAGAGTAGGCCAATAAAAACCGTATTGCAATACCTTATGCGCAGTTCTATCTCCAGCATGATGTCCTCCATAAGCTTCGGAGTGACACTTGCGTAGGATCTGTTCCTGTTCATGCTCAGGTACACAACGTCTAATAATACCATCTACTCCTTCTTTATAAAGGTGTGGGTCATCCCAAAATTAATGTCTTAATCATAGAAAACTTTTTCTTTTGTTGGTATGTGAAACTAGATGGTATAAATTTAGCAACAATGTAATTAGCATAATCAGCATACCATGGAGCAGTACGAGAAGCATTTATGACAACTAATTGTTCATCAGGAAAGCTATCATCAATAGGTAGTGGGTCATCAAGAACATTCTCTAACCTAGATAAGTTATCTGCAATGGGGTTCTCAGCTCCCTTTCAATCAATAATATGCAAATCAAATTCTTGTAGCAAGAGAACCCATCTAATAAGTCTAGGTTTAGCATCTTTCTTTTCCATAAGATATTTAATAGCAGCATGATCAGTGTGAACAGTTACTTTAGAATCAACAATATAAGGTCTGAACTTATCAGAAGCAAATACAACTGCTAAAAATTCTTTTTCAGTAGTAGCATAATTTCTCTGGGCACAGTCTAGAGTTTTACTAGCATATTGGATAACATTTAATTTGTTATCAACTCTTTGTCCTAGAACAGAACCTACAGCATAATCACTAGCATCACACATAATTTCAAAGGGTAAATTCCAATCATGTGGCTGAACAATAGGTGCAGAAATCAAGGCTTTCTTAAGTATTTCAAATGCTTCTACAAAATCATCATCAAAGACAAAAGGAACATCTTTTTGTAAGAGATTAGTCAGAGGCCTAGAAATTTTTGAGAAGTCTTTAATGAACCTCCTATAAAAACCGGCATGACCAAGGAAACTTCTTATACCTTTATTGTCCTTAGGACACGACATCTTTTCAATAGCATCAACTTTAGCTTTATCAACTTCAATACCTCTTTTAGAAATTTTATGCCCCAATACAATACCTTCATTAAGCATAAAGTGGCACTTCTCCCAATTCAAGAAAAGATTAGTTTCTTCACATCTCTGCAAAACTCGATCAAGGTTTCTTAAGCAATCATCAAAAGAAGTTCCATATACGGAGAAATCATCCATGAAAACCTCAATAATCTTTTCACAAAAGTCAGTGAATATAGCAGCCATACATCTTCGAAAGGTAGCAAGTGCATTACATAAACCAAAAGGCATGCATCTATAAGTAAAGGTACCGAAAGGGCAAGTAAAAGTGCTCTTTTCCTGATCCTCTTTTGACACAGGTATTTGAGAGAAACCAGAATAACCGTCTAGAAAGCAAAAATGTGTATGTTTGGATAATCTTTCTAGCATTTGATCAATAAAAGGTAAAGGGTAATGATCCTTTTTAGTAGCTTTATTTGATTTGCGGAAATCAATTACCATTCTATAACCTGTAACAGTTCTTTGTGGGTTCAATTCATCTTTATCATTAGGAACAATAGTAATACCTCCCTTCTTAGGGACACAACGGACAGGACTTACCCACTGACTATCAGCAACATGATAAATTATACCTGCTTCCAGAAGCTTTAGTATTTCTTTTCTTACCACTTCTTTCATTTTAGGATTTAACCGTCATTGGTGATCAACAACCGGTTTAGCGTCTTTCTCCAATTTTATTTTGTGCTGGCATAGAGTGGTACTAAAGCCCTTAAGATCATCAAGAGTATATCCAATAGCAGAACGGTGCTTCTTTAGAGTTTTCAATAATTTCTCTTCTTCCTGCTCTCAAAAGGTTAGCACTAATAATAACAGGATATATCTTCTTTTCATCAAGATAAGCATATTTAAGAGTATCAGGTAATGGTCTAAGCTCAAAAACGGGATCACCCTTGGGTGGAGGAGGATCCCCTAGAATTTCAACAGGCAAGTTGTGCTTCAAAATAGGTCCCTATTTAAAGAACACTTCATCTATTTCCCTTCTTTCATTCATAAACATATCATTTTCATGGTCTAGCAAATATTGTTCTAAAGGATCGTTAGGAGGCACGGCAATAGAAGCAAGACCAATAATTTCATCTTTACTAGGCAATTCTTTATCATGGGGTTGTCTACGAAATTTAGCGAAATTAAAATCATGAGACATATCCCCTAAACCAATAGTAACAACATCCTTTTTGCAATCTATCTTAGCATTAACAGTATTTAAGAAGGGTCTACCAAATATAATGGGACAAAAGTCATCTTGTGGGGAACCAAGAACAAGAAAATGAGTAGGATATTTAACTTACCCACACAAGACTTCAACATCTCTAACAATCCCAACTGGTGAAATAGTATCTCTATTGGCAAGCTTAATTGTAACATCAATACCTTCTAACTTAGCAGGTGCAATATCATGCATAATTTCTTCGTATAAAGAATGAGGTATTGCATTGACACTAGCACCCATATCACGTAATCCATGATAAACAGTGATATCCTATTTTGATAGAAATAACAGGCATGCCTATAACAGGTCTATGTTTATTTTTAGTATCGGGTCTAGCAATTCTAGCAGCTTCATCATAGAAGTCAATAACATGTCCATCAATATTATCGACCAAAAGATCTTTAACCATAGCAATACTAGGTTCAAATTTAATTTGCTCAGGGGGTGTAGGTGTTCTAGTATTACTCTTACGAACCACAATTGAAGCTTTAGCGTGATCCTTTATTCTAATAGGGAGAGGTGGTTTCTCAATATAAGCGGTAGGAACAATAGGATCAACATTATAAGTGATAGTCTTTTTTTCAACTTTAATAGGTTCAACTACCTTTACTTCAATGGGAGGATGATATTTAAACAACTTCTCCTCGTGGAGATCAGTATGAGTAGCAAAGGATTCACAGAAAGAAGCTACTATCTCAGAGTCAAGTCCATATTTAGTGCTAAATTCACGGAAAACATCGGTATCCATAAAAGATTTAACACAATCAAACTTAGGTGTTATACCTGACTCCTTACCTTCATAGAGTTCCCAATCTTCAGGGTTGCGTTTAATTCTTTCAAATAAATCCCATTTGAATTTAATAGTCTTCATCATAAAAGAACCAGTACAAGAAGTATCAAGCATGGAGCGATTGTTGAGAGAAAGCCGAGCATAAATTTTTTGAATAATAATTTCTCTTGAGAGCTCATGATTGGGGCATGTATATAACATTGACTTAAGCCTCCCCCAAGCTTGAGAGATGCTTTCTCCTTCGCGAGGCCAAAAATTATATATATAATTACGATCACGATGAACCAGATGCATAGGATAAAACTTCTGATGAAATTCCAATTTCAATTGGTTGTAGTTCCATGATCCAATATCATCACATAGCCTAAACTATGTCAATGCCTTTCCCTTCAAAGATAAAGGGAAGACCTTCTTATTGATAACATCCTTAGGCATACCTGCAAGCTTAAATAATCCACAAACTTCATCCACATAGATTAGGTGCAAATCGGGATGCAATGTTCCATCTCATGTAAAAGGATTAGCTAGTAGTTTCTCTATCATACCCGAAGGAATTTCAAAGTAAAGATTTTCAGTAGGTTCAGTAGGTTGAGGAGCAACTCTTTGCTCTACTGGTCGGGATGAAGATACCCCGAACAAGCCACTCAAAGGATTATGTTCCATAGTAACAAGTGACAGTAAATTTCAGCACACTAAAAATTTTCCTTACCAAAGGCGCTTCACTCCCCGGCAATGGCGCCCGAAAAGAGTCTTGATGATCCACAAGTATAGGGGATCTATCATAGTCCTTTCGATAAGTAAGAGTGTCGAACCCAACGAGGAGCAGAAGGAAATGACAAGAGGTTTTTAGTAAGGTATTCTCTGCAAGCACTGAAATTGTCGGTAACATATAGTTTTGTGATAAGGTAATTTGTAACGGCCAACAAGTAACAAAAGTAAATGAGGTGCATCAAGGTGGCCCAATCCTTTTTGTAGCAAAGGACAAGCCTGGACAAACTCTTATATAAAGGAAAACGCTCCCGAGGACACATGGGAATTATCGTCAAGCTAGTTTTCATCACACTCATATGGTTCGCGTTCGTTACTTTGATAATTTGATATGTGGGTGGACCGGTGCTTGGGTGCTGCCCTTCATTGGACAAGCATCCCACTTATGATTAACCCCTATTGCAAGCATCCACAACTAAAAAAGAAGTATTAAGGTAAACCTAACCATAGCATGAAACATATGGATCCAAATCAGCCCCTTACGAAGCAACGCATAAACTAGGGTTTAAGCTTACATCACTCTAGCAACCCATCATCTACTTATTACTTCCCAATGCCTTCCTCTAGGCCCAAATAATGGTGAAGTGTCATGTAGTCGACATTCACATAACACCACTAGAGGAAAGACAACATACATCTCATCAAAATATCGAACGAATACCAAATTCACATGACTACTTATATTAAGACTTCTCCCATGTCCTCAGGAACAAACGTAACTACTCACAAATCATATTCATGTTCATAATCAGAGGGGTATTAATATGCATAAAAGATCTGAACATATGATCTTCCACCAAATAAACCAACTAGCATCAACTACAAGGAGTAATCAACACTACTAGCAACCCACAGGTACCAATCGAGGTTTTGAGACAAAGATTGGATACAAGAGATGAACTAGGGTTTGAGATGAGATGGTGCTGGTGAAGATGTTGATGGAGATTGACCCCCTCCCGATGAGAGGATCGATGGTGATGACGATGGTGATGATTTCCCCCTCCCGGAGGGATGTTTCCCTGGCAGAACAGCTCCGCCGGAGCCCTAGATTGGTTTCGCCAGGTTCCGCCTCGTGGCAGCGGTGCTTCATCCCGAAAGCTTGCTTCTGATTTTTTCTAGGGCGAAAGACTTCATATAGCTAAATATGGGCACCGGAGGCCTACCAGGGGGCCCACGAGTTAGGGGGCGTGCCCAGGGGGTAGGTGATGTCTACTACGCAACATTCTTCTTGTAGACGTTGTTGGGCCTCCAAGTGCAAAGGTTTGTAGGACAGTAGCAAATTCCCGTCAAGTGGATGACCTAAGGTTTATCAATCCGTGGGAGGCGTAGGATGAAGATGGTCTCTCTCAAGCAACCCTGCAACCAAATAACAAAGAGTCTCTTGTGTCCCCAACACACCCAATACAATGGTAAATTGTATAGGTGCACTAGTTCGGCGAAGAGATGGTGATACAAGTGCAATATGGATGGTAGATAAAGGTTTTTGTAATCTGAAAATATAAAAACAGCATGGTAACAAGCGATAAAAGTGAGCGTAAGCGGTATTGCAATGCGTTGAAACAAGGCCTAGGGTTCATATTTTCACTAGTGCAAGTTCTCTCAACAATAATAACATAATTGGATCATATAACTATCCCTCAACATGCAACAAAGAGTCACTCCAAAGTCACTAATAGTGGAGAACAAACGAAGAGATTATGGTAGATGCGAAACCACCTCAAAGTTATTCTTTCCAATCAATCCGTTGGGCTATTCCTATAAGTGTCACAAACAGCCCTAGAGTTCGTACTAGAATAACACCTTAAGACACAAATCAACCAAAACCCTAATGTCACCTAGATACTCCAATGTCACCTCAAGTATCCGTGGGTATGATTATATGATATGCATCACACAATCTCAGATTCATCTATTCAACCAACACATAGAACCTCAAAGAGTGCCCCAAAGTTTCTAGGAGAATCAAGACTTAAAACGTGTGCCAACCCCTATGCATAGGTTCATGGGCGGAACCCGCAAGTTGATCACCAAAACATACATCAAGTGAATCACGTGATATCCCATTGTCACCACAGATACACACGGCAAGACATACATCAAGTGTTCTCAAGTCATTAAAGACTCAATCCGATAAGATTACTTCAATGGGAAACCTCAATCCATTACAAGAGAGTAGAGGGGGAGAAGCAACATAAGATCCAACTATAATAGCAAAGCTCGCGATACATCAAGATCGTGCCAAATCAAGAACACGAGAGAGAGCGATCAAACACATAGCTACTGGTACATACCCTCAGCCCCGAGGGTGAACTACTCCCTCCTCGTCATGGAGCGCCGGGATGATGAAGATGGCCACCGATGAGAGTTCCCCCCTCCGGCATGGTGCCGAAACAGGGTCCCGATTGGGTTTTGGTGGCTATAGAGGCTTGCGGCGGCGGAACTCCCGATCTATTCTGTTCCCCGAAGTTTTTAGGGTATATGGGAATGTATAGGTGAAAGAAGTACGCCAGGGGAGCCATGAGGGGCCCACGAGGGTGGAGGGCGCGCCCCCCTGCCTCGTGCCTTCCTCGTTGCTTCCTTGACGTGGACTCCAAGTCTCCCGGGTTGCTTTCCTTCCAAAAATAACTTCTCCAGAAGGTTTCGTTCCGTTTCGACTCTGTTTGATATTCCTTTTCTTCAAAACACTGAAACAAGGGAAAAAACAGGAATTGGCACTGGGCTCTGGGTCAATATGTTAGTCCCAAAAATAATATAAAAGTGTAAAATAAAGCCCATAAGCATCCAAGATGGATAATATAATAGCATGAATACTTCATAAATTATAGATATGTTGGAGACGTATCAGTAGGGCACACCCCCACCCTCGTGGATGGTAGCTGCCCCCCTCTTGTACTTTCTTCGCCCAATATTTTTTATATATTCTAAAACTAACTTCTGTGGAGTTTCAGGACTTTTGGAGTTGTGCAGAATAGGTCTCTAATATTTGCTCCTTTTCCAGCCCAGAATTCCAGTTGCCGGCATTCTCCCTCTTCATGTAAACCTTGTAAAATAAGAGAGAATAGGCATAAGTATTGTGACATAATGTGTAATAACAGCCCATAATGTGATAAATATCGATATAAAAGCATGATGCAAAATGGACGTATCAAACTCCTACTCATCTTCCGTGTATGCAACTATACACATCTGCATATAACAATTGTTCTAGCAAACTCTAAGGCAGCTGCCCCCCCCCCCAGCAGAAATCTGCATAACTGTTCTACCAAGATCCAAAGCAACTATTCCTTGTAAAAATCCAAGCAATTATCCTTGCAAATCCAAGCAATTATATTACTAAAACACAATGCAAAACTGTTACTAGCAAAACCAAGCAAATGTATTACCAAATCACAATGCAAAACTATTCTAACAAAATCGGATAACTATCCTACAAAACCAAGCAACTGTACTATTCAATCCAAGCAACTGCATTACTGAAAAACAACTATGAAAAATTGCCCTAGCAAAATCAAGCAACTTGGTTCTGGTCTGCACTACTACTTAGATTGTTTGCTTTAGGCAGAAAAAAATGTATGACCAACTTGAATAGGCTTTGTGGACAACTATCTGATCCCCCTCCCCATGCAACTTATCTATTCTAGCAAAATTCCAAAACAACTCAATTATACAAAATAAAAAATTGTTCTAGTAAAAAAATTCAACTTTCTAGCAAAACCAAGCAACTGCATTACAAAAAACACAAATGCAAAAACCTGTTCAAAACTAATCTGAGCAACTGCCCCTACAAATCATGAGAAATTAACAATGATAATTAATTGCCTAGCAATGATGACCGGTTGCATGTCATCGCTAATTAGTTGGCTACGGTACTAGTAGAAGTTGTTTGTCAGTGTAGCTCATGTTGCCTATACTCTGAAACATAGTGTTAGCATCCTCGATAGTGGGGTAGACAATTTATATGTGAATTTAATGAACATGATAGTCATGGGAGGCACCTTATAAGGACTTCTTATTGATAGGCAACCATAGTAGGCAAACTAAGAAAAGTTGTTTTACTATAGCATTAAAGTTGCCTCTGCAGCACCCAAAGTTGCTCTAACAAAAGTTCGTCTAGTTCCGAAGAACTCGTCACAAACAACCCAAAGGTGAAAACTAATCTAAATTCCGATACTTGAATCAAAAGTTATGTCATTTAAAATGTTATAAAACCCAAATAAATGCATGTACTTTTCCTTTTTTGACTTGTGCAAAGTAGAGAGCGTTCCAAGGAACGAGGACGAGATAGTTTGTACTTTTGTAATATAATGATGACACGGGATGCTAATTGCCCTTTATGACAGGTCTACTCGAATACACCCCGTGCCGTGTGAATTTTTTGTCGTGTAGCGCGTGCGCTCGGTTAACCCAATTAGTGCAGCTTCACTAATAAGCATTTGGGATTTTTCAGATAATAAAAGTGCTAAACTTAGGGAAACTCCAAGCACGTTACCAAATTATCCAGATCGTAACGTTCGGATAATTTTAGCCATTCAACAGCTGTCATCAGAATTATCCGGACGTCTGAAAAATCGCCATGAAATTGGGTTTGGGGCACCCTCGGGAGTGGGCACTTCCTGCGCGTGGAAGAGCTCTAGCGCCCACATGGCGAATTAGACGGAGTCGTAGTAGAGAGAGAAAAAAGCTAGGGAGAATTAGATAGAGTTGGAGTAGAGAGAAAACATTGGACAACACTGCACATTGCTGCAGGCTTGCAACTGGATTGATGTGAGGGCGTTGTGAGCATTTTTCCAGCATCACACGCCTTTAACACTGCGTCTGTTTTAGTGGGTAGCAGTAGCCAGTACTAGCAGGGAGGGGAACAAGTGTGAGGACACCCATGTAAGCAGTGGCGCACAGGCGATCGGTGATGGCGTGGTGCAGAAGACAAGCAGCGCGTGCTAGGGAAACAAGGAGGTTTAAATCCAGCATTCAGGTTGGGCCTAGGAGCCGTGGGTTCGAATGGTGGGCCTGTGGGCCGTGTAATGGACTTGCAATGTATAAGCAAGCGTGTAAGCCGTGTTGGCGATCGAGTTTTGAAATGAAAACATTCTAGCCTCCCGTTCTGTTCTTATCCTCTCCTGCTATGTATCTCTCTCTCTTTCTCACCTCTGATCCCCTTGCTCCTCCACCTGCTGCTCCGGCTCGCCGCTGTCGATTACTGGCCGACCTTAGCTCATGACAGTTTGGTATCAGAGCCGTCGCTCCTCTCCGCTGCGAATTGCCCGAGAATTTTTTCCCCGACTCGTGCCCGGCAAATTCAAGGCGACGGTGGCGGATCACCCTAGGGTTCGATCTGCGTAATTCCCGACCGAAGGTGGGCTGTTTCGGGGGAAATTGGTGACCACGACGGCATTCAAGCCGAATCTGCAGTCGCGCTTCATCGCGGACGAGATGGAGGTGTTTCAGGAAAGGATGCTGAAGGAGTTCGCGGAGATCCGCGCCACGGAGAGCAAATTGGCCGCCGTCAACGGACTCAACGCACAGCTAGCGGCCCTTGATGCCAAGCTAACTGAGCAGTCCGCGCGTCTCGATCAGGTACAAGTCAAGGTCGATCTCTCGTGTAACATGCTCGGGCAAGTGCAACAGAGTCAAGCCCATGCGGCGCAGATGAGCAAGCAGCATGGAGTACATGAGGCGTCGTCCCCGACTGCTTCCAAGGTTTCCGATGGCATCCTGGGCGCGAGACCACCACCGGTGGGGCGAGACCACCACCGCGTCCTATCCAAATACCTGAGGTAGCGTCTGTTCATCACCAGATTGTACTTACTGTTGTGGAGAACATGGGCAAGCGGCAATGGATGCCGAAAATGGATTTCCCCAAGTTTGATGGCATAGATGTACGAATTTGGCTGGACAAGTGTGATGCATTTTTCAGGCTATATCACATTCCAGATAGTTTTAAGGTCACATCCGCATCTCTGTACTTGTCAGATAATGCAGCTCGTTGGTACCAGGCTTTCAAACAGTCTGGTGAATTTCACACTTGTGAGCAGTTCTGTCAGGCTATACTGCTGGAATTCGATGTTGATGTGTACAGGCAAAAGATGAAGGAGCTGATGCTGTTGAAACAAGTGGACACTGTCGAAGAGTATAAATAACAGTTTCTGCAGCTGGTTTACACAGTTAGGCTATATGAGTCTACAATCAGTGACACTTTTCTGGTTACTCGCTTTGTGATGGGTCTCAAGGAGGAGCTCAGATCGGCTGTGGAGTTACAGATATCGGATACGATCCAAATGGCAGCTTTATATGCGTTAGTACAAGAAGGATTACTGCTTCAACAGAAAAGTAGCAAACCCAGTTATACCAAAACGGCATACAGCAAGTCAGACACACGCTCTGGATTGGCAACTGGTGAATTGTGGAAAGCTAAGCAATTAAAGGAGTATCGTCGTGCAAATGGCCTATGCTACAAGTGTGGAGATAAATTTGTACCAGGGCACACGTGCAATCAGTCAGTGACAGGGGGAGCACAATTGAAGGCGGCTGAACTTGTTGACCCACATGAAATCATTTCTGATGCAGTGTTGGATGCTCTGGTAACTGCATATGCAGAGGAATGTGCAACTATTTCAGCTACATCCCTGTCTGATGCATCACACCCCAGGACAATTCAGCTGAGGGCACTGGTGGGAAACAAGGTTGTGTTGATTCTGGTAGACTCTAGCAACACTCACACCTTTGTGGACCAGTCACTGTTAGACAAAATTGTTGTTACTGCAGAGAAGCTTGAACGGCCAAGACCAGTGAAAGTGGCTAATGTGGAGATCATCACCGTTTGACCAAGTAGTTCCTCGCTTAACTTGGTGGATACAAGGCCACAGTTTACGTAACTCCATGCAAGTATTACCATTAGGAGGCCATGACATTATCTTGGGGATGGACTGGCTGGAACAGTGGGGAGTAATGAAATGCCATTGGGCTGACAAATGGATTCGGTTCCAGTATGAAGGACAGGAGGTCAAGTTGCAAGGTGTATTGCCCAAGAAACAAGACCAGCTGGAAGAGGTTTCTGCAGAACAACTACTTAAGTGGGAGAAAGGAAATGAAGTGTGGGCTACAGCCCTGTTGAATCGCATAGTTATGGCACCTGTCACTGAAATACCCCATGTTGTGCAACAAGTAATAGACAGAAACAAAGAGGTATTCCAGGAGCCAAAGTCTCTACCTCCCCACAGAGATTTTGATCACACAATCAATTTGTTGCCAGATCTGATTACACATCAATTGCAGGCCCTCTGAGATACTCACCACAGCAAAAGGATGAAATAGAAAAACAAGTAACAGAAATGCTAGCTGCTGGGCTGATAACACCCAGTATGAGTCCTTTTGCTGCTCCTGTGTTGCTAGTTAAAAAGAAAGATGGCACAAGGAGGTTCTGTGTAGACTACAGAAGGCTGAATGAAGTGACTATCAAAACCAAGTTTCCTATACTGTCATTGATGAGATCTTGGATGAGTTAGGGGAGTAAATGGTTTTCTAAGTTGGATCCCAAAGATGGTTACCATCATTTCGTAATGAAGGAAGAATATGAGTACAAAACAACTTTCAAGATACACCACGGACGGTTTCGATTCAGTGGTGGTTCCCTTTGGGTTGGCAACTGCACTGTGAACATTTCAGTGTGTGATGAACTTCATGTTTGCAGGCCCAAACAGGAAATATGTGCTTGTGTTTATGGATGATATCCTGATATTCATTCTCACACTAGAAGACCATTTGGAACATCTACAGTCTGTGTTTGACATATTGAAGAAAAACCAGTTGTTTGTTAAAGAATCCAAATGTGTTTTTGCTCAACAATCCTTGGAATATTTAGGTCACATCATCTCTGACAAAGGAGTAGCCACAGATCCCTCCAAGACTAAGGCAATGGTGCAGTGGCCTACACCCACTAATGTCACCGAATTAAGGGGTTTTCTAGGGCTAATCGGATATTATAGGAAGTTTGTGAGAAACTATGGTTTCTTGGCCAAACCTCTCACTGCTCTTCTCAAAAAGCAAGCATTTGCTTGGTCCACAACAGCTCAACATGCTTTCCAACAGCTCAAAGAGGCAATGGTCAACACTCCAGTTTTGGCACTACCAAACTTTGACAAAACTTTTACTATGGAGACAGATGCCTGCAACACTGGAGTGGGTGTTGTTTTGTCTCAAGAAGGGCACCCGTTGCTTTTTACATTAAAGCTCTGGGAGTGGCCAACCGGAGGAAATACATCTATGAGAAGGAGTTTATGGCAATTATGATGGCAGTAGACAGATGGAGATCTTATTTATCTAGAGCACCATTTGTGATTAAAACTGATCACCAAAGTCTGTGTCATTTGGGAGATCAGAACTTGACCTCAGATTTACAAAGAAAGGCTATGACTAAGCTAGTGGGACTGCAATTTTCTATTCATTACAGGAAAGGAATGGAAAACACTGCTGCTGATGCTCTGTCAAGGGTGGCACATTTATTCTCTGTGTAAAGTATATCTACCAGTAAACCTGTATGGGTGCAAGAGATCCTCAACTCTTATTATGTTGATCATGTTGCTTGTTCCATGTTGCAAAAACTGGCAGTGGATCCAGATTCTTGTCCAGGTTTTCAGTTACAAGATGGACTAATAAAACAATATCAGAAAATTTGGGCGGGGGCTAATTCTGGTCTCCAAACAAAGTTAATTCAGGCTTTTCATTCTAGCCCTATGGGAGGACACTCTGGTATTCTTCCAACATATCATAGAGTGAAGCAACTGTTCAGTTGGGCCGGTATGAAAGTGGCTATAGAAAACTTTGTCAAACAGTGTGCCATATGCCAACAGGCCAAACATGAACTGTGTAAGAAACCAGGTCTGCTGCAGCCTCTGCCTGTACCTGATAGTCCATGGCAAGCAATCAGTATGGATTTCATTGAGGGGTTACCTAAATCAGAAGGATACAATTCATTGAGGGGTTACCTAAATTAGAAGGATACAGTGCCATTCTGGTGGTAGCTGATAGGCTTACTAAAATGAGCCATTTTCTGCCTCTCAAACATCGTTTCACAGCTGCTTCAGTAGCAAAGGTGTTTATGAACAACATTGTCAGGTTGCATGGACTGCCTCTGTCCATTGTGTCAGACAGGGACAAGATCTTCACTAGTTCATTTTGGAAAGTACTCTTTAGAGTGTGGGGGACAGAACTACAGATGAGTACAACATATCATCCGCAAACAGATGGTCATACCGAGCGGGTGAACCAGTGCCTGGATATGTACCTGAGGTGTGCAGTTCATGATTGTCCTTTCAAGTGGGCAACCTGGCTACAACAGGTTGAGGTTTGGTACAATGCTACATATCACTCCTCTCTGGGGTGTACTCTGTATCAAGCTTTGTATGGCCATTCTCCTAATATAGGCCAGCTAGCGGGGCATCCTGTGTCTCCACATCCAGATGTCAAGGCCTGGATTGCCACTCACACTGAACACACAGCTGCTCTAAAAGATCACCTGGCAAGGGCTCAAAGCAAGTACAAGCACTTTGCTGACAAAAAACGCTCGGACAGGGTGTTCATGCAGGGAGAGATGGTCTATCTGCAGCTCCAGCCTTATTCTCAATCAACTGTGGTTAACCGACCATGTCGCAAGTTGGCGCTCAAATATTTTGGGCCTTACAAAATTCTGGAAAAGGTGGGGACTGCAGCATACAGGCTGGAACTGCCACAAGGGAGTCAAGTCCACCCGGTTTTTCATGTGTCCCAATTGAAGGGCCATGTTCCAGATCACACTCCAGTTTTCACCACATTACGGTACCGGTGGATCACCATTGCGGTGTAATTCCTGAAGAAATCATCGATCGTCGCTTGGTCAAGAAGGGGAATGCAACACATTTACAAATTCTGGTTTAATGGGCAACAGTTCCCGCTTCGTCAGCAACTTGGGAAAACTACAAGGTGCTAAAAGCTCGATTTCCAAGCGCACCAGCTTGGGGACAAGCTGGTTCTTCAGGCGAATGTAGCGATGGCGCATCGCTTCTGACGATCGGTAATGGCGTGGTGCGAGAAGACAAGCAGCGCCAGAAAACAAGGAGGTTTAAATCCAGCATTCAGATTGGGCCTAGGAGCCGTGGGTTCGAGTGGTAGGCCTGTGGGCCGTGTAATGGACTTGCAGTATATAACCAAGCGTGTAAGCCGTGTTGGCGATCGAGTTTTGAAATGAAACCATTCTAGCCTCCCGTTCTGTTCTTATCCTCTCCCGCTCTGTATCTCTCTGTATCTCTCTCTCTCTCTCTCTCTCTCTCTCTCTCTCTCTCTCTCTCTCTCACCTCCGATCCCCTTGCTCCTCCACCTGCTGCTCCGGCTCGTCGCCGTCGATTACTTGGCGGACCTTAGTCGTGACAACCCATAGTGGATATCAGATGCATCACACGGTGAACATACCTCAGCTGATTGTGCCGTCACAAGCAGCAAAACTTATAGGGCGTCAACTGCGTCGGACATGCGGGTGATCCAAGCCTACATTTCATCGGCTTATTAAGCTATCGATCGATAGATGTCGTTTCACACAAAGGAAAACTATCCATGATAATCAATCGCTTGTGGTGGTGATGGTCGTCGGGGCTTTGCGGTGCCGTCGCTCTTGGTAGCCGGAGCCTTCTCGGTGGCGAAGTGAATGACACCGGGCGGTGCGGTTGGTCATCCACTACCAAGCTCGGCACCTCGGGCCGAGAGTAGTGGCCCACCACGTCAAAATCAAACTTGGCCCGAACGATCTCTCCCATGTCCGCACAAAGGGCATTTCATCGTAATCTTACGAGACGAATCGGGAACCGTGTACAAAAACATACGCACAAGGTGGCTGCACAGAGCACGTAGTGCCTTACCAAGGTCGGCTGTGATCAGCGCCTCTCCGTCGTAGTTGGGACCTGCCGGGACTTCTCCCGACGGCGAAATGATAACGCTGCCTCTGTGGCAACGACGGTGTCTGGAGAAGGCTCTTCTCCTAAACCGGCAAAGGCGTACTCGGCCGGTGGAGGGTAGTCTGTCTGCTGCGTAACTGGTTCGCCGACAACACAAAGCATCCCTCCATGGCGATGTGTGTCATGGAAGCTTGCCACACTGGCCTCGAGTCAGCTGTGGGAGCACAATATATCTCAATACCTGCACACAGCACAAGATGTTAGGAAAAACTCAAAGTACTACACCCTCCTCCTCCCGAATTACTTGTCGCAGAAATGAATATATCTAGACGTATTTTTAGTTCTGATACATCCATTTCTATGACAAGTAATTTGAGACGGAGGGAGTACATAAGATGCCAGTGCATATCTTCAACGTTAACCTATCTATCTGATTTGTACACAAGGATATATTTCATCTCATGAGGACATGGCACTTCGAAGAATGTTGGCTGTAAGCTTTTGTGCGCATAAAAGAAAATACATGTTCCAACAAGAGCCTTACCTTTACCATACAGTGCAGTCCTTAAAAGTGGCATCTTATTTTCCCAGCAAATAAGGGCTCCAATCTTTCCAAGTGGAGTGTCATAAACAGGAATTGTTGATCCATCTCCAAATCCCCATATTATCCGTTCTAATGCCGTCGGCATGAGCTTGCGGTGCTTACCCAGGTACCGACCTAGAGGGTCAAAGAAGAGCACTGAACAATACAGTGTGTAACCTTCTCTCTCAATCACACCCATCACCAGAAAGACCTTATATTTCCCAGCCATAGCAGCTAAACGTGTCACCTCTGGACCTGCAGGTTCTTCTGTCAGTAACAACATACACAGTGCTAGTCGAAACAAACCATATGTTGACACTTGAGAGTAATGAAATAGCTGAAAAACTTGTTAGCTGGGCTAAAATAAAAAATAAGGTATAAATGGAACATTAAAACAATTAAGATGTAAGAAAGATGCGGAGTTGCTTGGTGACAATGAACGGCAGAGATTAAAAAACATGACCAGAAAATTTAGCTGGAGCTGCAGAACCAGGTATGAGGTATCAAATTATCAATGACCTATGGTAGACGGTTTTCCGTATTTTTTGGGAAATTATATTCATAAACTGCATCAGGAAGACAACGAACGGCCAGATACTAAGACTTTTTTTCTCAACAAACTAACTCGATGTCTAGCTTTGAGGATTTCATCCAACTATATCTTCCTTCTCCGAACTCCTTGACAGTCTAATAGGAACCACACTTCTGTCCCCTGCAATAAAAAAAAGGAACCACATTTCTGTAGTGTTCACCGAAGTATGTGAAAAGATATTTGATTTTCCATTTCACAACCATAGAGTGCCATGAAGAATATGCATTTGCAATACTAAGAAGGCATGACTCAGTTCTAAAGCAATTATTGATATGCAGATATGCTTCATGCTAAAGATGAAAAAAGCAGATGTCAGCTGTTCTCCAAATTGCACATATGTCAGACACAAAAAAGAGACTAAAAACAGGAGCAGTCCAAGGAAAAATATATTAGGAAGATAACGCCTTAAAAGTTAACAATAGTCAACAATAAGAATAGAATATAATAGTCCATTACATTCTCACGTACCAGGCACGTCTATGGCGGCTGCATAATACTTCTGGAATTCACCCTTTCCCTTGTCTTTTGGATTAGTGATACTAATACTGATCCCAAAGCCAAAGGTGGATCCGCGAGGATAACCACCAACAAAAGCTTCTGGGAATACCACCAACTGTGAACCATATCCAGCAGCCTCTGCTATCAATCTCTCTGCTTTATCTGCGGTGGAAATAATGATATTACCAAAAGATAGACGCAACCTATGCTGATAAACAACCATCTGGTCCTCCAAAATGTTAGTACTGACGCGCCGGCGCCAGTCGATCTTTACGGAGGCCAAGCACATGTATCCAGAAAAAACAAACTATGAATTATGTCCCCCCGTGCCAGGCAATTGCAGAGGTGGCGGACATGAGACCATGATGTGGCAGCATACTAGAATGAAAACTAGGAAGTGCAACGGTTTCATCGTTTTATTTGGCTTGGTACAGTAAATCTCTGTTAGGTTTATGTCGATAGTGGTTTCGAAAAAAAGAAAGCAACATCCTCGCTTCCCTTTAAACTTCCCATAACGCTAGCTAGCTTTGTTTGACATCAAAAAGTATAGATACATGGTCAATAACAAATCATAATGAAGTCTTTAAAGAAGCTATCAGTTTGAGTGATGAGTGATGACCCCTGCTGCCTGCAGGCCACAATACTTTCAGTTGTGTGAATCAAACAGAACGAATATACAAGTCTAATTTTCGTACGCAGAAAACCAAGGAAGCACGAACAAGCTAAGACAAGGCTTATGCATCAAAATCAATGGATACAAGAGACATGATCATTAACAGCCGTCTCCACCATTGCATTACTAATTTGCAATGTTTTGCAGCGAGATGGCAACCTTTTCTACCACCATACACACACGCCCTAAAGATGCAAACAAAGAAGATTGCTGATCAGGGCAAAGCAACGGTGCATAACAAACTGGTGGTTCCCATTGACAGAGAACACCAAGCCATCACAGCACCCGCGGATCACTCTGAAATGAACTGCGCCGAGAAAAGTTTAGACGCCATCTCCATGATCTCATCTCAGCTGATGGCAACTATAACTAATCCAACACGCTGGTGATTCTTCCAGAGGTAGTCGAGCAGCAACAGGGCGGCTAGCGAAAGAACTAAGCGGTTCATTTAACGAGGTAGGGTAAACGGGGCGCGCGGGTAGTTACCGAGAGTGGCGGGGGTGTCGTAGAAGACGGTGGAGGCCTGCACGACGGTGGCTCGCACGGTGGTGGCGCTCTGGTCGGCGCCGCCGTTCATCTCCACCTCGGCGATCACCGGCGCGCCGCCTGAGCCCGAGGGAACCAGAGCCATCAGTGTGGGCCCGGGAAACTCGCTCGATCGATCGCGGTACTTCCGACGCTGAGGCTTACGGACGAACTGGAGCTTGATGTGGAGGGGGGTTGGAAGCAGAGGTGGGCGTTGGAGGGGAAAGCGGGGATGGTCAGTGAACTGCTACTGGACAAAGAGAGCGCCAATCAATGAACGGCTCCACGCTAGTGTGACAGTGGATGTGGTTGTTAGTACGACGACAAAGCGGAGGGACTTGAATTCCACAGCGCATGATTGATGCTTCTAGGCCTCTCTTGCCTTGTCCGGATATTTTTCTTATTTTCCAAACATTGTCCAGCCTTGTCCAGTTGTCCTCTCTTTTTCTGAACAGCTGTCTCGCTGTTTCTGACTTCTAAATTGTCTTCCATTGATAAAATGATTCCTAGTCCCTCTGTAACCAAACGCTCTTATTTTTTTATGAAGAAGTATTTTCTACCAATGTCTATCTGCTTCCATTATATATAGGCGGCCAGCCATCATCCGTTTGTTCGCTAGCGATCGCCAAACGAGTCATCCGTCCCCACAGGCCGCTTCATTCATTGGATAAAACAACTATAATTGCGCCTAGAGAAATCCGGACACTGGCATTTGTTCCGGCAAAATTAACCCCTCTAAGACAGTGATGAGACTTTACATTGCCAAAAACAGTACACAAAAGATGGCCGCCGCCATGCTTATCGAGTTGCCTCCATCTTTCATCGTTCCTGTATATATTCTCTGCAGTGGACATAAAGGAAAAATGCAGTGAAGGAAAATGAAATATACAGTAGAGTAGACCAGTGATGTTTTTCCTTTCTTTGATGAACTATATACCAGTGATTGCATGAAAGAAAATAATAATGAAAGAACATACAATGGGAAGGTGATGTTCGGTAAGCATCCACATCCCTGTATGCTAAGAAGATGTTAAAGTTGATAGAAATTGTATATATGGCGGCCGGTGACTACGACTGAGAGCGTGGCAGCAAACCAGTAGAGAATGACCGATGACAAGACCTGTAGAATAGGGCATGTGCATGCCTTAATTGTTTATGCTAACAAGCATCTTCTCCGAATCTTTACAACAAATATATAAAGGCACAATTATTGTTGTAATGCCGACAGACAGACGTTGGGATGACAACTTTGTTATACACGACTATGGAAGATTACTGGACATCAGGTCTTCAAACTATCGTCCCTCTTTGCGCCTCGAATCTTATCCCACAGTAGAGGTGAAAGACACGGCGTGCTTCGGTTCGGTCTTGACAGTCAAGCTCAGCACCTCAGGGCGCGCGTAGTGTCCCACGACGTCGAAATCAAACTTGGCTCGAACAATTTCTCCAAGGTCTGCAAAACATATCACCAAGTTTTAGTAAGAATTTATATGCTTGTGATGTTTCGGTCACAAATACGGATTTATGTAGGTAACAGCTGCAGTACTGATAACTGTAGATTACTGAAAACATATGAATAGATAAATCCATACACCGTGTCGTACTGCGTATAAGTACCCAAAGTGATATGTGTTTAGCATAGACTTGGGAGTAATCGGTTTCTTCTTACCCAGGTCAGCTGTGAGGAGGGCCTCGCCTTCATAGTTGGGACCTGCCAACACTGTCCCAGATGGTGAGATGATGGCGCTCCCTCCAGGACAAACAGCGGTTTCTGGGGATGGCTCCTCCTCATGGCCACCAAAGGTATACTCAGGCGGGGGCGGAAAGTCTTTTCTGCGGCAGAACTGGTTTGCTGTCAGAACAAAGCATCCCCCTTCAAGCGCAATGTGTGTCATGGAAGCCTGCCAACTTGGCAGCGCATCCGCAGTGGGAGCACAGTATATTTGAACACCTGGATAAGCATAGGAGTGCATGTCAGGGAAAATATAAACTCAACTACATGTCATGGTTCGTTGTCAGCATTTATCTCTAGTTTTAGATTTCATGCTGCCATTCTTTTGTACGTTAATGCGTTGAGCCAATCTAGTAACTCACTAACTCTTATGAGGGATCTCAGTTTCTGCCAATAAAATTCAATAATCTTGAAACGGAGGAAGTGTTGAGGTTGGGAAACATATTACGTCGCAAGAACTCGGAATACCTTTGGCATACATCGCTGTCCTGATAAGTGGCATTCTGTTCTCCCAGCAGATAACGGCACCTATCTTTCCAAGTGGAGTATCATAAACAGGTATCGTAGATCCATCTCCAAACCCCCAGAATACTCGTTCCAGTGCGGTAGGCATGAGCTTGCGGTGTTTTCCTAGGTACTTTCCCAGAGAATCAAAGGAGAGCACCGTATTGTACAGTGTGTAGCCTGCCCTTTCAACAACCCCAATCACCAAGAAGACCTTGTGTTTTCCGGCCAATGCAGCTAAGCGGCTAACCTCTGGGCCTGCATTTGTCGTGCATGCTCACATTACTTTTTCACTATGCTCTGTTGTGATGATTTGGATTCAAAAATCAAATGTACGTGAATAATGAATTACACCATCGACCAGGCGCATAACAAAGAAAGTTAACAAATACAGGTAACAAGGTCAAAAGCAAAGGTTTTGTCAATTATGGAGCTCTACTTTTTTTGGAAGAAGAGCTCTACTTCTTGAAATGCTGTAAAGCACGGAAAAGGGAACCAAATATCATGCACACTTCAGCTCAGTAATACCAGTTGTAACTTATCAACTTGTGGTCTGGACAGCAAGTTTGAGGTTTTTTTCCATGATTGCTTTTCCATTTTTCAACAATGTAGGAAAAAGAAGCGATACATAGTCTTACATTATTTTGTCGTTTATACTTCATTTCTAGCACTAAACTGTTCGAATATATTGTCAATGTAACCGTAACACATCAAAAAATAATTGCGTGCTTCAAAATTTGTAGCTCAACATATGAATTGACGCTTATAACTGAACAAGTAAATTATAATCATATCTATCACGAAAGCCTGCAAAAATGCGAGTTACATTCTTCCCTTTTTTGGTGAACAGTTTGAGGACTTGCTTGTTATGTTGGTGTTTTGTGATTGTAACTTAGTAACCTGATATGGTATTAGGTACCTGGAATTAGCTGGAACTGAAACCCCTTTCCTCGAACGAATGTACAGAAAGACGAGGGTTATGGGTTCCCACTAGCTATTGCTAATTTTAAAGCAATTCCTTCAATACCACATGATACATTACACTATATGAGTTGAAAACTAGGCAATGTGAGAGTTGTTACTAAAGCAGATTGTTCTTTTAGACTTGCATACAAATTTCAGTCATATATGTCCTAAATCTACAGTTCCAAAGCTGAACAAAATAGTTTGATTCTAGGTGTATTTCTATTTCTTAAAAGCAAAATGCACACTAGGAAATGATAAGCATCAAGCAAAATGATGAAGCACGGTGACTATTGTGAAAAACAATGTACAGTGAGTATATATATTGACAGTATCTTGGAATACCAGGCACATCTATGGCAGCCGCATGATACTTCCGAAAGTCTTCTTTTCCTTTGGCAGATCGACTGCCAATAGTCAGTCCAAAGGTAGACCCATGAGGGTAGCCACCAACAAAGACTTCTGGAAAAAGAACCAACTGTGAACCATATCCAGCAGCCTCAGCTATCAATTTCTCTGCTTTATCTGTCGACAATGCATTTACGAAATTAGCAAATACAAAACATTGTCCAGTCCTGTAAGGAATTCATATAAATAAATGGAGTACAAGATATCCTACCAACATGCATTTCCTATTTCAAATCCTTGAACTCTTTTGGCGTAATACTGTATTTATTTATTTTATTCTTCCCTCGATTTGGTGGCACACCGTTTATTGCAGTTAAGTCATTAATGACTTTGATAATTAAAAGACTAAGAAAAATGATATGAGGCCTCAACTCTACAATAGATATTGCTTAATAGGGAAGCAAATAGAAATAAAAGGAAAAAAGATGCAAGAAAACAAATAGATAATCGAATTTTATCGACCCAAAAGGAATCTCTCAGTAGGAGACTGCAAGTTAGTGTTCGCTTTCTTAAAGATTGACATCACAGCTCTGTGTCAAAACAAACAAGTTTGGTACTGACTTCTATCCAATACTCCTTCCGCATAACCACAAAGTGTGGAGCAATAATTGCTTCCACACATGTATAATTGAGAGAAAAAAAAACTGGCATGAACATCTGTCCCCTTGGTATCCAAAGTGGATAGTTTATACTTTATACCACACCAGCACACAAACAACTTGTTTTCCGAGCAAGAAAGACTGGGACTTAGTAAATTGCCACTAAGAAAATTACACCAACTACTGTTAAAGAAAAGCTAGCAATCCCGTTTTCATCTGGTCCACTGACGTCGAGAAAGCAAAGCACTTCCTTTGTACATCCAAGACCACAGTAAGAAGGGTGAATAATATTACAGATCGGTGCACCATCCATGCGATTCGGGGCATCAGTCTGATCGATTAAAACAAGGCAAGTTCGTGCTAGTGAGACAAGCAAGCAAACACCTAGCGCTCAGCTCAGCACCCGATCCAAACAGACACACGAGCGAGACAAATGATCGAACACCATACGGGCTATATTAGCAACAATAGGAAACAAGAGGGTCGGAGCACGCACCGAGCGTTGCAGGGGTGTCGTAGAACACGCTGCAGGCCTGCACAACAGTGGCCCGCACGGTGGTGGCACCCTGATCGGCGCCGGCGTTCATCTCCACCTCCGAAATCACCGGCCCGATGCTCGCGGGGGCCAAAGCCATCGCCGCCGAGGAGGAAGGGCGAGAAATCGAGCGGACTAGGAGGGGGTGTCGTGCGGGGTGCGGGCTACTTGTCGTGCTTCTTGCGTAGGTAGTCGCGGACGAACTGATCGCGGGCGAGCGTGCGCGCGCGCTGGGGCTCGATGTGGACGTAGGAGAGGTGAGCGCCGTAGGCGAGGAGCCCCGCGCCGAAGGCAAAGAGTGCGACGGTGGATAGCAGCTGCCGAGGAGTGGATGGGGAGCACCAGCCCATTCGTAGGGAGTTTGGTAGCGACTGGCGACTTTTAAAGGCAGGGCCAACGAGAACGAGGAAGAGAGAGGAGAGGAGGAGGATGACGAATTGACGATTGACTAGCAGTAGCAGTCCTATAGATCTTCATCTCTCTTTTTTGGACATTGAGTTGTGATCTCGTGGAGTACTTTCGTATTTTTTTAATATACTGGCAAAAAGGCCCGTGCGTTGCAACAGGAGAAAAAAAATCCTCTCACATCTCTAGCTGAGTCAGTTGGACAAACTATACGTGGCGGGTTATGAGATCGAACCTTGTCATCGACTATTTTATTTTTTGCCAGCTCTCCGGACATAGGCCACAGTGCACCGTCAGGTGGGCTTCCTCCGTTGGGCCAAAACAGGTGACAGGTAACGAAACCAAATAGCGTACGTGAAATTAATTGAACGACCAAATAAAGCGGAACGAAACCAAGAATATCACCTCCCTTTAATAGTAGGTATAGAATAGATATAGATAGATATAGACTTAGAACCTGTTCGGATCCCCTCAGCTCCACAACCGCAGCTCCCGAAGTGGAGGGAGCGGTAGCACAATTCGACGGAGTGGCTTAAACCGAGCTCCACTTTTCCTCAGAGCGTGGAGCGGAGTTTGAGATTGGAGAGATTCCAAATAGGCCCTTACACACATACTCCTCCATTCCTAAGTAATTGTCTTTTTAGATATTTCAACAAATGACTACATACGAAGCAAAGTGAATGAATCTACACTCTAAAATATGTCTATATACATCTGTATGTGATAGTACATTTGAAATCTCTAAAAAGACAAATATTTAGAAACAGAGAGAGTACATTACTGGTATTCGTTATAGTAACGACAAAGAGATGAAAGGCATACAAGCAACAGAAAATAAGAAAGATCCAAACGGTTGTACTGCTATATACCGTCCTCGCCGCAACTATCAAGCACTCGCCACTTTCGTCGTCACTGAAGAAGGGGAACACCCGAAGATGGTCCACATTAAAACCCCTAGGCAGGAGGCATTAACGAGCCACGATAGCCACCAACTCCGAAAGGCTGGATCTAGCCCGATAAGGAACATCAACCGAATGAGCCCTCCGAGCCTCTTCAACACCGGATCCGGGGCCAAGCCAATCCGCCCTTCACCAAGCGGCCGGATCCTCCACCATCTTCTGCATATTCGCAACAGTCATCACCGCCACCCTCCAAGAGCAATCCATCACTGCCATCACGCCAAGGCACAACGCCAGATCGAAGCCGTCCCAACATTTTGGACTCCACAAGCCTCTCGTAGGCGCCAACAACACCTCCAAGGAGCAGAAGCATGGGCTGGAAGATGATTATTCCTATGAGCACCATCAACATTAGCCCCGCCATGACACCAACGGAGGAAACTCAAAAAAATCTAGAAACCCTAGGACTACTACCCGCCCGAACGAGAACCCCCCCCCCCCCCCCTCACGACACCAAGGCGGCAATCGGAGAGCGGAGGAATCACTAATGTCTACTATGAAACTTTATTCTTGTAGACACGTGTTGGGCCTCCAAGCGCAGAGTTTTGTAGGACAGTAGCAATTTTCCCTCAAGTGGACGACCTAAGGTTTATCAATCCGTGGGAGGCATAGGATGAAGATGGTCTCTCTCAAACAACCCTGCAACCAAATACTAAAAGGTCTCTTATGTCCCCAACACACCAAATACAATGGTAATTTGTATAAATGCACTAGTTCGACGAAGAGATGGTGATACAATTGTAATATGGATACTCCCTCCGTCCGAAAAAGCTTGTCCCTCAAATGGATGTATCTTGCACCAATTTTTTCGGACGGAGGGAGTAGTAGATATTGATTTTTGTAATAAGAACAATAAAAAACAGCAAGGTAGCAATTGAGAAAACGGAGCACAAACGGTATTGCAATGCTTGAAAAGGAGGCCTAGGGTCCGTACTTTCGCTAGTGCAATCTCTCAACAATGCTAATCTAATTGGATCAAATAACCATCCCTCAAAGTGCGATGAAGAATCACCCCAAAGTTCCTATCTAGCGGAGAACATAACAAGAAATTGTTTGTAGTTATTCTTTCCGATCGATCTATCCAAGAGTTCGTACTAAAATAAAACCAAGTTATTATTTCCGATTGATTTATCAAGAGTTCGTATAAAATAACACCAACACAAATTTAGATTCATAATAGTCAATCCAACACAAAGAACCTTAAAGAGTGCCCCAAGATTACTACTGGAGAAACAAAAGACGAGAACATGTCAACCCTTATGCATAGATTACCCTAATGTCACCTCGAGAATCCGTGAGTTGAGTGCCAAAACATATCTCAAGTGAATCAATATAATACCCCATTGTCACCACGAGTATTCATATGCAAGACATATATCAAGTGCTCTCAAATCCATAAAAGTATTCAATCCGATAAATCGAAATCTCAAAGGGAAAACTCAATTCATCACAACAAGATAGAGAGGGGAAAACACCATATGATCCAACTATATTAACAAAGCCCCCGATACATCAAGATCGTGCCATCAAGAACACGAGAGAGAGAGAGAGAGAGAGAGAGAGAGAGAGAGAGATTAAACACATAGCTACTGGTACAAACCCTTAGCCACGAGGGTGGACTACTCCCTCCTCATCATGGTGGCCGCCGGGATGATGAAGATGGCCACCGGTGATGATTCCCTCTCCGATGGAGTGCCGGAACAGGGTCTAGATTGGCTTTTTGTGGCTACAGAGGCTTGCGACCACGGAACTTCTGGTCTAGGGTTACCCCTAGGGTTTTTGGAATATTTGGCAATTTATAGGGCGAAGAGGCGGTGTGGGAGGCCACCTGTCACGCCCAAGATGTGACCCTATCCTAAAGGAACTCGATGGTCCCACCAAGGATAGAAACGCATCTTGAAGACGCTTTTGCAAGGTGGATATCATTACATCAACATTACATAATAGATGGGGATACATACAAAACATACAAGATCAACATCCGACTACAGATGAATCATAAACAGAAACTCAAACGACATCCACCCTGCTAGCCCAGGCTGCCGACCTGGAACCTATCCCCTGATCGAAGAAGAAGCAGAAGAACTCCAAACAAGCAAACATCTCTCTCGCGTCATGATCATCGCAAACCTGTACACTGCAATCGGTGGTGTAGTAATCTGTGAGCCACAAGGACTCAGCAATCCCTTTACCATGGGTATCAAGACTAGCAAAGCTTAAAGGGAAAGGAAGGGGTAAGGTGGTGAGGTTGCGGCAGCGACTAAGCATATATGGTGGCTAACATACGCAAATGAGAGCGAGAAGAGAAACAAAGGAACGGTCGTCAACTAGTAATGATTAAGAAGTGATCACGAACTCCTACTTACCTCGAGACATAACCCGAAACCGTGTTCTCCTCTCGATCAACCCGAAAAGAGACACTCACGCAGTTACGCTGCAGTTGGTGTATTTTAGAAGAGTTTGCTTCAAGTTTACTACAACCGGATATTAACAAATTCCCATCCGCCACATAACCGCGGGCACGGCTCTCGAAAGTTTAAACCCTGCAAGGGTGTCCCAACTTAGCCCATGATAAGCTCTCGCGATCAACGAAGGATATTCCTTCTCCTGAAGACCCGATCAGTCTCGGAATCCCGGCTACAAGACATTTCGACAAAGAATAAAACAAGACCAGCAAAGCCGTCCGATGCGCCGACAATCCCGATAGGAGCTGCACATATCTCGCTCGTGGCAACACGGATGAGACTAGCTACGAGTAAAACCAACCCTCGGGTTGCCTCAAGGTGGCCTCACAGTAGCTGTTCGGACCAACACTTAGACAAGCAATCGCCCGGGGCTAAATACAGATGACCCTCGGGTTAATTACTCCCAAGGGAAATGTAGGTGGTGGTGAGGCAAATGGTAAAACCAATGTTGGGCCTTCTTTGGAGGAGTCTTAATCAAAGCGAACTGTCAAGGGAGTCCCATAAATCACCCGACTGCGTTAGGGACGCAAAATCCGGGAACATAATACCGATATGATGTAAACTAGAGGCGGCAAGAGTGGAACAAAACACCGTGCATAAGGCCGAGCCTTCCACCCTTTACCAAGTATATAGATGCATTAATTAAACAATAGATATTGTGATATCCCAACAAGTAAACATGTTTCAGCAAGGAACAACATCTCCATGTTCCAACAAGGAACAAACTTCATCGTCACCTGCAACTAACAACGCTATAAGAGGGGCTGAGCAAAGCGGTAACATAGCCAAACAACGGTTTGCATAGGAAGGGTGACAAAGGTTAGAGGTTCATGGCAATTTGGGATGGCTTGATAAACAGGTAATAGGTAGCGCAGCATAGCGATAGAACGAAGCAACTAGCATAGCAATGATATTAATGAGATCCAGGGTAGCGGTCATCTTGCCTGAAATCCCGCAAGGAAGAAGAACGAGTCCATGAAGAAGATGAAGCCAAACCAAGCGTAGACGAACGAATCCTCACGATCGCAACGAAACAGAACTAACAAGAAGAAGCACACAACATAGTAAACACACCACACATAGACAAGACATGATGCACAACCAAGCATGATGCATGACAACGCTAGATGAGGCTACTCATGGCAAGGGATGATGCAAACAAGAGCAACACATCAAAGCAAGTTTAAATGAGGCCGGGAACAACATATAACAATTCCGGTAAGTCCTCATATGCAAATTTCGAAATTGGTCCAGATCTGAATAACTTTATATTCAAGTTGTTAAACAGCAAGTTAAGATGCACCACGATGATCTACACGAAATTCTAGTCAAGTTACATATAAAGTTCATTTAATTCGGAGCTACGGCCTAGAAGATATGAGCAAAACAAGATAAGCATGGCATTGATGCAAAATGCATATCAAGTTCAAGCAAACACCTCAACACATGGATGCAACATGATAATATGAAACTACATGCAATTCTAAGCAAGTTTCATATAGAGCACACTCAAAACGGAGCAACGGTTCAACACATACACCCTATACAAGTCATGACAACAATCTGTCCAAAACAGCAACTAGGCATATTGCAAGCATCAAAACAACATGCTACAGCATCTCAACGTAAAAACAAAAGGCATGGACGTGAAGTACAGGTAAAGCATGACAAAACATGAACACTTAGCTATCTCCAGAAATCATTAGAACATGCTCAAAATGACATGGCAAGATTGCAAATAATAACAGTTTCAGGCTTATCAGGAAATAACACCAGGTTGCAATGTTTAGAGCTATCAAACAACATGTTATAGGAACTTAACATGGCAAACAAAGGCATGGAATGAATCTACTAATTGCATAGAACAAAAGTCCTTTACTGACCATAAGCCAAAAAGGATCAGAAAATATAATGGCACCCATGTAAACATGGCAAGTTATATTACAGATTCATACATGGCAGGAACAACAATAAGTAGGCATGTTGGTGAGCTTGAACCACTCACCACAGAGCAATAAATGGCATGGCAAGGAAACTCACAGTAAGAAGACATGGCATAGAAGCTATACATGGCAAGAACAACATCATAGCATATACGGATCAACTACAATAACCTTGGCAAAATTGAATAACATGTAAACAACCTGCCAGGAAACATTTTATAGCAAAAGTAGAGCTCGATTGACTCAAGCTATGGCACTCCATAATTGCAAACAAGGGCATGGATGGATAGAAAATAACCATATGTTCAAAACATCCTTACTGAAGTATCTCAAAATAAGCATGGATCTCTCGGTAGCATCAACTTTACATGGCATAAAAATATCAAGAAAACAGGGCTGAAATCAGCAACATCATGAAGCCTAGTTTGCATGCTTGTGCTAGTCACCACAGAGATCACAAAAAATACATGGCATACACCTCTGTAAAGATGGCATGGCATAGTACAAAACACATGTAGGACTCAAGTTCATAGGATGCACACATCAATCATGACAAAAATGACAAAAGTGCATGTTCTGATAAGAATCTGAAACTAACATCACATAGCCCTCTTCTAACAGCATTTCGGGCATCAAGATGACGTCAAATGTAAATGATGCAATGAGAAATGATGTACACGTTGAGGCGAACAATTTGACATATTACACGTACGAAACGGAGCTACAGATGCAAAGTTATGGCATGATGAAAATGCAACAAAATAATCACAGATAAATTGACTTGGAGGAAATCGGGGGGGGGGGGGAGAAGAAGTCAACCGAGGGCACGCGAACCGAGGTGTGGCGGGCACGGCGGGGTTCGTCGGAGAGGCGAGGGGGCGGCCGGAGTTGGCCGGATCCGGGGCACCACGCCCGGATCTGACCGGAGCAGGGCGGCGGCGGCCATGGGCGCTGGCGGCGGAGGCGGGGCGGGCGAGGAGCTGCGGGCGAGGCGACGGCCGGGTGGTCGGGCGCGACGGCACCGGCGGCGCTGCCGACGGGCGGCGGCGCTGGGTCGAGAGAGGCGGCCGGGAGAGGCGACGGCAGCGTGAGGCGACGGCGGACGCGGGCAGCCAAGGGCGGTGAGGGAGGCGCAGGAGACGCGCAGCGGCGGCGGGCGCTGGCGGGTTTCGCGAAGCTCGCCGGCCGGAGGTGGGCCGGCGGCGCGGCGGCTACAAGGCTGCCGAAGGCGGCGGAGACCGGGCCTGATGGGCTGGCTGGCCCCGCACGGTTTCGGGCGAAGCCGGGCGGCGGCCGGGCGGCGGGAGGACACGTGGCGCTGGGCGCGGGGCGGCAGCGCGGGACGTCCGTCGGGCGGCGAGGGAGATTTTTAGGGTTTCGTCTGCGGATTCATCCGCGAATTTCGGGGGGAGGGGCTTATAAATAGGTAGAGGGAGCTAGGAGAGTCCAAATGAGGAGCGGTTTTCGGCCACGAGATCGTGATCGAACGACCGAGAGCATGGAGGGGGTTTGGATGGGTTTTGGGCCACTTTGAAAGGGGTGTTGGGCTGCAAGAAGAAGGAGGCTTTTACGGTTACCCAGTTAACCGTTGGAGTATCAAACGACCTCCAAATGGCACGAAACTTGACAGGCGGTCTACCGATGGTATACCAAGGCCGCTTGGCAAACCTCTGGCCATTCCGAGACCGTTTAACACCCGCACACGAAAAGAGGCAAAAGGGGGCGCCGGGAGACATAGGAGTGCCGGATTGGAAAACGGACAACGGGGAAAATGCTCGGATGCATGAGACGAACATGTATGCAAAATGAGATGCACATGATGACATGATATGAAATGCATATGATGACATGACAAAGTGCAACACGCAAGCAAATGACATGGCAAAGACGGCGAATAACTGGAAGACACCTGGCGCATCGAATCCGGGGCGTTACACCACCGAGGTGGGCACAAGCCACCTCGGCGCGCCCTAGTGGGTTGTGCTCTCCTCGGAGCTCCCCTTGGGTACTTCTTTGGCCCACCTGGTGTCTTTTGGTCCAGAAAAAATCTTCAAAAAGTTTCGCTGCGTTTGGACTCCATTTGGTATTGATTTTCTGTGAAGTAAAAAACAAGCAAAAAAACAGCAACTGGCACTGGGCACTATGTCAATAGGTTAGTCCCAAAAAATGATATAAAATTGCTATAAAATAATTGTAAAACATCCAAGAATGATAATATAACAGCATGAAACAAGCAATAATTATAGATACATTGGAGACATATCAATCATAGGTAGCGCTCTTCGATCTGGAGGAACCGCCGGTTCCTGTTGATCGCGAGAGGAAACAGTTACTGGTGAAACGGGAGCGATAGGCTTCTGTCGTGCCTTTATAGAATCTTCACCTCTATCTATACTACTTAAAAGGAAAGTAAGGTTTCATGTTTTTCCCTTCCCATCACCCCTTCGTACAACCTTCCATGTATGATAATCAATCACCTTAATTCACCTATCTTCTGAACCAATTTCAATTAATTCCGCCTCGAGACAACAACGTTTCTCCCAAAAGTTTTCTCTTATTTGTTTAGGGCAAAAGGCCTCATATAGTAGGAGGAGGGTGTTGGAGGCTGTTGTGGGCCTGATAACCCACAAGTATAGGGGTCAATTGTAGCCTTTCTCGATAAGTAAGGGTGTCGAACCCAACGAGGAGCTGAAAGTAGAACTAATATTCCCTCAAGTTCTATCGACCACCGATACAACTCTACGCACACTTTACGTTTGCTTAACCTAGAACAAGTATGAAACTAGAAGTACTTTGTAGGTGTAAAGGGATAGATTTGCAAGATAATAAAGAGCACGTAAATAAAAGCTAGGGGCTGTTTAGATAAAGAGACAACTAAGTTAGTATTAGTAGGGAGATTTGTTGGGGAATGTAGTAATTTCAAAAAAATTCCTACGCACACGAAAGATCATGGTGATGCACAACAACGAGCGAGAGAGTGTTGTCCACGTACCCTCGTAGACCGTAAGCGGAAGCGTTATGACAACGCGGTTGATATAGTTGTACGTCTTCACGATCCGACCGATCCTAGTCCCAAAAGTACGGCACCTCCGTGATCTGCACACGTTCAGCTCGGTGACGTCCCACGAACTCTCGGTCCAGCTGAGTGTCGAGGGAGAGCTTCGTCAGCACGACAGTGTGATGACGGTGATGATGAAGTTACCGACGCAGGGCTTCGCCTAAGCACTACAACGATATGACCGAGGTGGATTATGGTGGAGGGGGGCACCGCACACGGCTAAGAGATCAATGATCAACTTGTGTGTCTATGGGGTGCCCCCTCCCCCATATATAAAGGAGTGGAGGGGGGAGGGTCGGCCCTCTATGGCATGCCCTGGAGGAGTCCTACTCCACCAGAGTAGGATTCCCCTTCCCTAGTTGGATTAGGAGAGAAGGAAGGAGAGAGGGAGGAAGGAGGGGCGCCCCCTTCCTAGTCCAATTCGGACCAGAGGGGGAGGGGACGCGCGGCCTGCCCTGGCTGCCCCTCTCTCTCCACTAAAGCCCATTAGGGCCCATATACTCCCCGGGGGTTCCGGTAACCCTCCGGCACTCCGGTTTTCTCCGAAATCACTCGGAACACTTTCGGTGTCCCAGTATAGTCGTCCAATATATCAATCTTTATGTCTCGACCATTTCGAGACTCCTCGTCATGTCTGTGATCACATCCGGGACTCTGAACTACCTTCGGTACATCAAAACACATAAACTCATAATACCGATCGTCACCGAACATTAAGCATGCGGACCCTACGGGTTCGAGAACTATGTAGATATGACCAAGACACGTCTCCGGTCAATAACCAATAGCGGAACCTGGATGTTCATATTGCTCCCACATATTCTACGAAGATCTTTATCGGTCAAACCGCATAACAACATACGTTGTTCCCTTTGTCATCGGTATGTTACTTGCCTGAGATTCGATCGTCGGTATCTCAATACCTAGTTCAATCTCGTTACCGGCAAGTCTCTTTAGTCATTCTGTAATGCATCGTCTCGCAACTAACTCATTAGTCACATTGCTTGCAAGGCTTATGGTGATGTGCATTACCGAGAGGGCCCAGAGATACCTCTCCTACAATCGGAGTGACAAATCCTAATCTTGATCTATGCGAACTCAACAAACACCATCGGAGACACCTGTAGAGCACCTTTATGATCAACTAGTTACGTTGTGACGTTTGGTAGCACACAAAGTGTTCCTCCGGTATTCGGGAGTTGCATAATCTCATAGTCATAGGAACATGTATAAGTCATGAAGAAAGCGATAGCAACATACTAAACAATCAAGTGCTAAGCTAACAGAATGGTCTAAGTCAATCACATCATTCTCTAATGATGTGAACCCGTTAATCAAATGACAACTCATGTCCATGGCTAGGAAACTTAACCATCTTTGATTCAACGAGCTAGTCAAGTAGATGCATACTAGTGACACTCTGTTTGTCTATGTATTCACACATGTACTAAGTTTCCGGTTAGTAAAATTCTAGCATGAATAATAAACATTTATCATGATATAAGGAAATATAAATAACAACATTATTATTGCTTCTAGGGCATATTTCCTTCAGTCTCCCACTTGCACTAGAGTCAATAATCTAGTTCACATCACCATTTGATTTAACACCAATAGTTCACATCACCATGTGATTAGTTCACATCGCCATGTGACTAATATCCAAAAGGTTTTACTAGAGTCCATAATCTAGTTCACATCGCTATGTGATTAACACCCAAAGAGTACTAACGTGTGATCATGTTTTGCTTGTGAGAGAAGCTTAGTCAATGGGTCTGTCACATTCAGAGCCGTATGTATTTTGCAAATTTTCTATGTCTACAGTGCTCTGCACGGAGCTACTCTAGCTAATTTCTCCCACTTTCAATATGTATCCATATTGAGACTCAGAGTCATCCGGATCCGTGTAAAAGCTTGCATCGGCGTAACTCTTTACGACAAACTCTTTTTCACCTCCATAACCGAGAAATATCTCCTTAATCTTCTAAGGATAATTTTGACCGCTGTCAAGTGATCCACTCCTGGATCAATATCGTACCCCCTTGTCAAACTCATGGCAAGGTACACAATAGGTTTGGTACACAACATAGCATACTTTACAGAACCTATGGCTGAGGCATAGGGAATGACTTTCATTCTCTTTCTATTTTCTGCCGTGGTCGTGTTTTGAGTCTTTACTCAACTTCACACCTTGCAACACAGGCAAGAACTCCTTCTTTGACTGTTCCATTTTGAACTACTTGAAAATCTTGTCAAGGTATGTACTCATTGAAAAAAAACTTATCAAGCATCTTGTTCTATCTCTATAGATCTTGATGCTCAATATGTAAGAAGCTTCACCGAGGTCTTTCTTTGAAAAACTCCTTTCAAACACTCCTTTATGCTTTCCAGAAAATTCTACATTATTTCCAATCAACAATATGTCATTCACATATACTTATCAGAAATGTTGTAGTGCTCCCACTCACTTTCTTGTAAATGCAGGCTTCACTACAAGTCTGTATAAAACTTATATGCTTTGATCAACTCATCAAAGCGTATATTCCTGCTCTGAGATGCTTGCTCCAGTCCATAGATGGATCGCTGGAGCTTGCACACTTTGTTAGCGCCTTTAGGATTGACAAAACCTTCTTGTTGTATCATATACAACTCTTCTTTAATAAATCCATTAAGGAATGCAGTTTTGACATCCACTTGCCATATTTCATAAAATGCGGCAATTGCTAACATGATTCGGACAGATTTTTAGCATCGATACGAGTGAGAAAATCTCATCGTAGTCAACATCTTGAACTTGTCAAAAACCCTTTTCGACAAGTCGAGCTTTGTAGATAGTAACACTACTATCAGCGTCCGTATTCCTCTTGAAGATCCATTTATTCTTTATGGCTTGCCGATCATCGGGCAAGTCCACCAAAGTCCACACTTTGTTCTCATACATGGATCCCATCTCAGATTTCACGGCCTCAAGCCATTTCGTGGAATCTGGGCTCATCATCGCTTCCTCATAGTTCGTAGGTTCGTCATGGTCAAGTAACATGACCTCCAGAACAGGATTACGGTACCATTCTGGTGCGGATCTTACTCTAGTTGACCTACGAGGTTCGGTAGTAACTTGATCTGTAGTTACATGATCATCATCATTAGCTTCCTCACTAATTGGTGTAGGAGTCTTAGGAACAGATTTCTGTGATGAACTACTTTCCAATATGGGAGCAGGTACAGTTACCTCATCAAGTTCTACTTTCCTCCCACTCACTTCTTTCGAGAGAAACTCATTCTCTAGAAAGGATCCATTCTTAGCAACGAATGTCTTGCCTTCGGATCTTTGATAGAAGGTGTACCCAACAGTCTCCTTTGGGTATCCTATGAAGACACATTTCTCCGATTTGGGTCCAAGCTTATCAGGTTGAAGCTTTTTCACATAAGCATCGTAGCCCCAAACTTTAAGAAACGACAACTTGGGTTTCTTGCCAAACCACAGTTCATAAAGTGTCATCTCAACGGATTTAGATGGTGCCCTATTTAATGTGAATGCAGTTGTCTCTAATGCATAACCCCAAAACGATAGTGATAAATCGGTAAGAGACATCATAGATCACACCATATCTAATAAAGTGCGGTTACGACGTTCAGACACACCATTACGCTATGGTGTTCCGGGTGGCGTGAGTTGCGAAACTATTCCACATCGTTTCAAATGAAGACCAAACTCGTAACTCAAATATTCGTCTCCGCGATCAGATCGTACAAACTTTATTTTCTTGTTACGATGATTTTCCACTTCACACTGAAATTCTTTGAACTTTTCAAATTTTTCAGACTTATGTTTCATCAAGTAGATATACCCATATCTGCTCAAATCATCTGTGAAGGTCAGAAAATAACGGTACCCGCCGCGAGCCTCAACACTCATTGGATCGCATACATCAGTACGTATTATTTCCAATAAGCCAGTTGCTCGCTCCATTGTTCTGGAGAACGGAGTCTTAGTCATCTTGCCCATGAGGCATGGTTCGCAAGCATCAAGTGATTCCAAAAGCCCATCAGCATGGAGTTTCTTCATGCGCTTTACACCCTTATGACCTAAATGGCAGTGCCATAAATATGTTGCATTATCAACTTTGCATCTTTTGGCATCAATATTATGAATATGTGTATCATTACGATCGAGATTTAGTAAACCATTTACATTGGATGTAAGACCATAGAAGATTTTATTCATGTAAACAGAACAACAATTATTCTCTGACTTAAATGAATAACCGTATCGCAATAAACATGATCCAATCATATTTATGCTCAACGCAAACACCAAATAACATTTATTTAGTTCCAATATTAATCCCAAAAGAAAAAGGGAGTGTGCGATGGTGATCTTATCAAACTTGGAATCACTTCCAACACACATCATCACCTTGCCCTTAACTAGTCTTTGTTTATTTTGCAACTCCCGTTTCGAGTTACTACTCTTAGCAACTGAACCAGTATCAAATACCAGGGGTTGCTATAAACACTTGTAAAGTACACATCAATAACATGTATATCAAATATACCTTTGTTCACTTTGCCATCCTTCTTATCCGCCAAGTATCTAGGGTAGTTCCACTTCCAGTGACCATTTCATTTGCAGTAGAAGCACTCAGTTTCAGGTTTGGTTCTAGCTTTGGGCTTCTTCATGGGAGTGGCAACTTGCTTGCCATTCTTCTTTAAGTTCCCTTTCTTTCCCTTGCCCTTTTACTTGAAACTAGTGGTCTTGTCAACCATCAACACTTGATGCTTTTCTTGATTTCTACCATAGTTGATTTCAGTATCGCGAAGAGCTCGGGGAATCATTTTCGTCATCCCTTGCATATTATAGTTCATCACGAAGTTCTAGTAACTTGGTGATAGTGACTAGAGAACTTTGTCAATTACTATCTTATCTGGAAGATTAACTCCCACTTGATTCAAGCAATTGTAGTGCCCAGACAATCTCAGCACATGCTCACTGGTTGAGCTATTCTCCTCCATCTTGTAGGCAAAGTACTGTCAGAGGTCTCATACCTCTCGACACGGGCATGAGTATGAAATACCAATTTCAAATCTTCGAACATATCATATGCTCCATGTTGTTCAAAACATTTTTGAAGCCCCGGTTCTAAGCCGTAAAGCATGGTGCACTAAACTATCAAGTAGTCATCATACCGAGCTTGTCAAACGTTCATAACGTCCGCATCTGCTCCTGCAATAGTTCTGTCACCTAGCGTTGCATCAAGGACATAATACTTCTATGCAGCAATGAGGATAATCCTGAGATCGCGGACCTGGTCCGCATCATTGCTACTATCATCTAGGAACATATCAAAAATAAATGGGGAGCTGCATCGTGAGCTATTGATCTACAACATAGTTATGCAAATACTACCAGGACTAAGTTCATGATAAATTAAAGTTCAATTAATCATATTACTGAAGAACTCCCACTTAGATAGACATCCCTCTAATCATCTAAGTGATCACGTGATCCATATCAACTAAATCATGTCCGATCATCACGTGAGATGGAGTAGTTTTCAATGGTGAACATCACATTGTTGATCATATCTGCTATATGATTCATGCTCGACCTTTCGGTCTCAGTGTTCCGAGGCCATATCTACATATGCTAGGCTCGTCAAGTTTAACCCGAGTATTCTGCATGTGCAAAACTGGCTTGCACCCGTTGTATGTGAACGTAGAGCTTATCACACCCGATCATCACATGGTGTCTTAGCACGAAGAACTGTCGCAACGGTGCATACTCAGAGAGAACACTTATACCTTGAAATTTTAGTGAGAGATCATCTTATAATGCTACCGTTGTACTAAGCAAAATAAGATGCATAAAAGATAAACATCACATGCAATCAAAATATGTGACATGATATGGCCATCATCATCTTGTGCCTTTGATCTCCATCTCCAAAGTACCGTCATGATCTCCATCGTCACTGGCATAACTTCATGATCTCCATCATCTTGATCTCTATCAATGTGTCGTCACATGGTCGTCTCGCCAACTATTGATTTTTGCAACTATTGCTATCACATAGCGATAAAGTAAAGCAATTACATGGCGCTTGCAACTTATGCAATAAAGAGACAACCATAAGGCTCCTTCCAGTTGCCGATAACTTTACAAAACATGATCATCTCATATAACAAGTTATATCCATCACGTCTTGACCATATCACATCACAACATGCCCTGCAAAAACAAGTTAGACGTCCTCTACTTTGTTGTTGCAAGTTTTACGTGGCTGCTACGGGCTTAGCAAGAACTGTTCTTACCTACGCATCAAAACCACAACGATTTTTCGTCAAGTGTGCTGTTTTAACCTTCAACAAGGACCGGGCGTAGTCACACTCGATTCAACTAAAGCTGGAGAAACAGATACCCACTACCCACCTGTGTGCGAAGCATGTCGGTAGAACCAGTCTCGCGTAAGCATAAGCGTAATGTCGGTCCGGGCTGCTTCATCCAACAATACCGCCGAATCAAAGTATGACATGCTGGTAAGCAGTATGACTATTATCGTCCACAACTCATTTGTGTTCTACTCATGCATATAACATCTACACATAAACCTGGCTCGGTTGCCACAGTTGGGGAATGCAGTAATTTCAAAAATATTCCTACGCACACGCAAGATCATGGTGATGCACAGCAACGAGAGGGAGAGTGTTGTCCACGTACCCTCGTAGACCGTAAGCGGAAGCGTTATGACAAAGCGGTTGATGTAGTCATACGTCTTCACGATCCGACCGATCCTAGTACCGAAAGTACAACACCTCCGTGATCTGCACACGTTCAGCTCGGTGACGTCCCACGAACTCTCAATCCAGCTGAGTGTCGCGGGAGAGCTTCGTCAGCACGACGGCGTGATGACGGTGATGATGAAGTTACCTACGCAGGGCTTCGCCTAAGCACTGCAATGATATGACTGAGGTGGATGCTACCTCTTGAGCACTGCGTTGGTTTTCCCTTGAAGAGGAAAGGGTGATGCAACAAAGTAGCGTAAGTATTTCCCTCGGTTTTTGAGAACCAAGGTATCAATCCAGTAGGAGGCTACGCGCGAGTCCCTCGTACCTACACAAAATAAATAAACCCTCGCAACCAACGCGATAAGGGGTTGTCAATCCCTTCATGGTCACTTACGAGGGTGAGATCTGATAGATATGATAGGATAATATTTTTGGTATTTTTGTGATAAAGATGCAAAGTAAAATAAAAGCAAAGTAAAAGCAAAGGAAATAACTAAGTGTTGGAAGATTAATATGATGAAGATAGACCCGGAGGCCATAGGTTTCACTAGTGGCTTCTCTCAAGAGCATAAGTATTTTACGGTGGGTGAACGAATTACTGTTGAGCAATTAACAGAAATGAGCATAGTTATGAGAATATCTAGGTATGATCATGTATATAGGCATCATGTCCGAGACAAGTAGACCGACTCATGCCTGCATCTACTACTATTACTCCACTCATCGACCGCTATCCAGCATGCATCTAGAGTATTAAGTTCATAAAAACAGAGTAACACTTTAAGCAAGATGACATGATGTAGAGGGATAAATTCATGCAATATGATAAAAACCCCATCTTGTTATCCTCGATGGCAACAATACAATACGTTCCTTTCTCGCCCCTCATCACATCGGGAAAGGACACCGCAAGATTGAACCCAAAGCTAAGCACTTCTCCCATTGCAAGAAAGATCAATCTAGTAGGCCAAACCAAACTGATAATTTGAAGAGACTTGCAAAGATAACCAATCATACATAAAAGAATTCAGAAGATTCAAATATTGTTCATAGATAAATTTGATCATAAACCCACAATTCACGGTCTCAACAAACACACCGCAAAAGAAGATTACATCGAATAGATCTCCACGAGAGAGGGGGAGAACATTGTATTGAGATCCAAAAAGAGAGAAGAAGCCATCTAGCTAATAACTATGGACCCGAAGGACTGAAGTAAACTACTCACAAATCATCGGAGAGGCTATGGTGTTGATGTAGAAGCCCTCCGTGATGGATGCCCCCTCCGGCGGAGCTCCGGAACAGGCCCCAAGATGGGATCTCGTGAGTATAGAAGGTTGCGGTGGTGGAATTAGGTTTTTGGCTCCATATCTGATCGTTTAGGGGTACGTAGGTATATATAGGAGGAAGGAGTACGTCGGTGGAGCAATAGGGGGCCCACGAGGGTGGAGGGCGCGCCCTGGGGTGGGGGGGGGGGGGGTAGGCGCGCCCTCCAACCTCGTGGCCTCTCCTTTGTTTCTTGACGTAGGGTCCAAGTCTCCTGGATCATATTCTTCCTGAAAATCACATTCCTGAAGGTTTCATTCCGTTTGGACTCCGTTTGATATTCTTTTTCTGCGAAACTCTGAAATAGGCAAAAAACAGCAATTCTGGGCTGGGCCTCCGGTTAATAGGTTAGTCCCAAAAAATATAAAAGTGAATAATAAAGCCCAATAATGTCCAAAACAGAAGATAATATAGCATGGAGCAATCAAAAATTATAGATACGTTGGAGACGTATCAAGCACCCCAAGCTTAATTCTGCTTCGTCCTCGAGTATGTAAATGATAAAAACAGAATTTTTGATGCGGAGTGCTACTTGGCATAATTTCAATGTAATTCTTCTTAATTGTGGTATGAATATTCAGATCCGAAAGATTCAAGACAAAAGTTTAATATTGACATAAAAATAACAATACTTCAAGCATAATAACAAAGCAATCATGTCTTCTCAAAATAACATGGCCAAAGAAAGTTATCCCTACAAAATCATATAGTTTGGCTATGCTCTATCTTCACCACACAAAGTATTTAAATCATGCACAACCCCGATGACAAGCCAAGTTTCATACTTTTTACATTCTCAAACTTTTTCAATCTTCACGCAATAGATGAGCGTGAGCCCTGGACATAACACTATATGTGGAATAGAATGGTGGTTGTGGAGAAGACAAAAAAGGGAGAAGATAGTCTCACATCAACTAGGCGTATCAATGGGCTATGGAGATGCCCATCAATAGATATCAATGTGAGTGAGTAGGGTTTGCCATGCAACGGATGCACTAGAGCTATAAGTATATGAAAGCTCAACAAAAGAAACTAAGTGGGTGTGCATCCAACTCGCTTGCTCACGAAGACCTAGGGCATTTTGAGGAAGCCCATCATTGGAATATACAAGCCAAGTTCTATAATGAAAATTTCCCACTAGTATATGAAAGTGACAAAATGAGAGACTCTCTATCATGAAGATCATGGTGCTACTTTGAAGCACAAGTGTGGTAAAAGGATAGTAACATTGTCCCTTCTCTCTTTTTCTCTCATTTTTTTATTTGGGCCTTTTCTCTTTTTTATGGCCTCTTTTCTTCTTCTTTTTTCGTCCGGAGTCTCATCCCGACTTGTGGGGGAATCATAGTCTCCATCATCCTTTCCTCACTTGGGACAATGCTCTAAAAATGAAGATCATCACACTTTTATTTCCTTACAACTCAACAATTACAACTCGATACTTAGAACAAAATATGACTCTATATGAATGCCTCCGGCGGTGTACCGGGATATGCAATAAATTAAGAGTGACATGTATGAAAGAATTATGAACGGTGGCTTTGCCACAAATACGATGTCAACTACATGATCATGCTAAGCAATATGGCAATGATGGAGCGTGTCATAATAAACGGAACGGTGGAAAGTTGCATGGCAATATATCTCGGAATGGCTATGGAAATGCCATGATAGGTAGGTATGGTGGCTGTTTTGAGGAAAATTTATGGTGGGTGTATGATACCGGCGAAAAGTGCGCGGTATTAGAGAGGCTAGCAATGGTGGAAGGAAGAAGGGTGCGTATAATCCATGAACTCAACATTAGTCATAACTTATTGCAAAGATCTACAAGTTATCAAATCAAAGTATTACGCGCATGCTCCTAGGGGGATAGATTGGTAGGAAAATACCATCGCTCGTCCCCGACCGCCACTCATAAGGAAGACAATAAATAAATAAATCATGCTGCGACTTCATCACATAACGGTTCACCATACGTGCATGCTACGAGAATCACAAACTTTAACACAAGTATTTCTCGAATTCACAACTACTCAACTAGCATGACTCTAATATCACCATCTTCATATCTCAAAACAATTATCAAGCATCAAACTTTTCTTAGCATTCAACACACTCATAAGAAAGTTTTTACTAATCTTGAAGACCAAGCATATTAGGATTATTCAAGCAATTACCATGCTATTTAAGACTCTCAAAATAATCTAAGTTACGCATGAGAGATCAATAGTTTCTATAAAACAAATCCACCACCGTGCTCTAAAAGATATAAGTGAAGTACTAGAGCAAAACTATATAACTCAAAAGATATAAGCGAAGCACATAGAGTATTCTAACAAATTCCAAATCATGTATGGCTCTCTCAAAAGGTGTGTACAGCAAGGATGATTGTGGTAAACTAAAAATCAAATACTCAAATCATACAAGATGCTCCAAGCAAAACACATATCATGTAGTGAATAAAAATATAGCTCCAAGTAAAGTTACCGATGGAAGTAGACGAAAGAGGGGATGCCTTCCCGGGCATCCCCAAGCTTTGGCTTTATGGTGTCCTTAGATTATATTGGGGGTGCCATGGGCATCCCCAAGCTTAGGCTCTTTCCACTCCTTGTTCCATAATCCATCAAAATCTTTCACCCAAAACTTGAGAACTTCACAACACAAAACTTAACAAAAAATCTCGTGAGCTCCGTTAGCGAAAGAAAACAAAAGACCACTTCAAGGTACTGTAATGAAATCATTCTTTATTTATATTTGCGTTAAACCTACTGTATTCAAACTTCTCTATGGTTTATATACTGTTTTACTAGCCATAGATTCATTAAAATAAGCAAACAACACACGAAAAACAGAATCTGTCAAAAACAGAACAGTCTGTAGCAATCTGTAACTAACGCAAAATTCTGGAACTCCAAAAAATCAGCCAAAATAGGACGACCTAGAAAATTTGTTTATTGATCAGCAGCAATTGGAATCACTATTTTATCACGTTCTGGTGATTTCTAACAATTTTTTTCGTGAACAGAAAGTTTCTGGAAATTTCTGCAAGATCAAATAACTATCATCCAAGAAGATCCTATAGGTTTAACTTGGCACAAACACTAATTAAAACATAAAAAAACATCTAACCAGAGGCTATTAAAAATATTTATTGAATAACAACAAGGAAAAATATTGGGTTGTCTCCCAACAAGCGCTTTTCTTTAAAGCCTTTTAGCTAGGCATTGATAATTTTAATGATGCTCACATGGAAGACAAGAATTGAAGCATAAAGAGAGCATCATAAAACACGTGACAAACACATCTAAGTATAACATACTTCATATGCATAGGCATCTTATAGAAAAACAAATTATCATAGCAAGCAATAACTAGCATATGCAAGGAAGCGGAAAGGAACAATAGCAATCTCAACATAACGAGAGGTAATTTAGTAACATGAAAATTTCTATAACCATATTTTCCCTTCTCATAATAATTACATGTAGGATCATAAGAGAATTCAACAATATAGCTATCACATAACGTATTCTCAACACGATCCACATGCATGCGAAGTTGACACTCTTCCAAAATAGTGAGATTATCATTAACTAAAGTCATGATTTCTCCAAGCCCACTTTTATCAAAAAAAATCATAAGATTGAATATTATCCAAATATATGGGATCTAAAGTTGACACTCTTCCAAACCCACTTTCAATATTATTGCAAACACTACTATCAATCTTATATTCATCATGGGGCTTAAATAAATTTTCAAGATCATAAGAAGAATCACCCCAATCATGATTATTGCAACAGGTAGTGGACATAGCAAAACTAGCATCCCCAAGCTTAGGGTTTTGCATATTATTATCATAATTTACATCAGTAGAATTTATAATAAAATAATTGCAATCATGCTTTTTATTCAAAGATCTGTCGTGAATCACTTCATAAAGCACTTCATCACAATTTTCAGATTCACAGATTTCAAGCAAAACCTTATAAAGATAATCTAGTGCATCCAAATCACTAGGAATTGGTTCAACATAATTGGATCTCTTAAATAGATTGTCAAGCGGATGAGGATCCATAGATATCAGCTTCTCTGTTTAGGAATAAATACTCAACTATTTCAACCAAACGTACAAATGAGCCAAATAAGACATCAAGGCAAACAAAAATACGAACGGAAAAGAGAGGGCGAATAAAACGGCAAGGGTGAAGTGGGGGAGAGGAAAACGAGAGGCAAATGGCAAATAATGTAATGCGGGAGATAAGGGATTGTGATGGGTACTTGGTATGTTGACTTTTGCGTAGACCTCCCCGGCAACGGCGCCAGAAATGGCTCGTTGTCGGGAGTCCAAATCTTCACCTTGCGTAAGCCTCCCCGACTGTCGGTGTCAAAACCGGCAGATCTCGGGTAGGGGGTCCCGAACTGTGCATCTAAGGTGGATGGTAACAGTAGGCAAGGGACACGATGTTTACCCAGGTTCGGGCCCTCTCTATGGAGGTAATACCCTACTTCCTGCTTGATTGATCTTGATGAATATGAGTATTACAAGAGTTGATCTACCACGAGATCGTAGAGGCTAAACCCTAGAAGTTAGCCTATGGTATGATTGTTGTTGTCCTACGGACTAAACCCTCCGGTTTATATAGACACCTGAGGGGCTAGGGTTACCTGAGTCGGTTACAACAGAAGGAGATCTACATATCCGTATCGCCAAGCTTGCCTCCCACGCCAAGAGAGTCCCATCTGGACACGAGACGAAGTCTTCAATCTTGTATCTTCATAGTCCAACAGTCCGGCCAAAGGATATAGTCCAGCTGTCCGGATACCCCCTAATCCAAAACTCCCTCAGTAGCCCCTGAACCAGGCTTCAATGATGATGAGTCCGTGGCAGATTGTCTTCGGCATTGCAAGGCGGGTTCCTCCTCGAATACTCCTTAGAAGATCTTGAACACAAGGATGGTGTCCGCTCGCAAAACAAGATCCATATTCCATCGTAGAGAGAATAATATTCACAAATCCGACCTGCTGACGTATTTGACACCATGACATCATGCCATGGCCCGGTTATTATCGAACCATGTTTTTCAACCAGCCTTGGCGCATATCGCGAGGCGGTTTCCTTGGCATGTCTTGTCGAAGCAGAGATCATGTCCCCTTATCACGGGATTCTCATCAATACGGGCGTGGGTAACGCAATCGTGCCCGTTGGTATGAATCCTCGATTATAGGAAAGTCCCAAACGGTCACGAGGAGGACGCTTGGTATTCACCCTCTTTATAAAGAGACCAAGGCCTATCCTTTTTTATTCCTCGAACTAAATCGAATCCCTCCCCCACCTCGAGTTCCAACACCCAAAGCCCAGGTCAGGCGCTTCGGACCTTCAACCATGTCCGGATCCAACCTTCAAGGTCGGTGGATGCCCTCCTCCGTCACGGAGGAAGACGTCAGAAAGTTAAGAGAGGCCAGGTTCTTGACCGGCGAGATTGCGACCGCTGCTGCTCAAGGGCAGGTCATACCTACTCCCAAACCCGACGAGAGCGTAGTATTCATATCTCACTTTCTTCGAGGGCTAGGCCTGGCTCTGGATCCCTTCGTGAGGGGGCTCATGTTCTATTACGGGCTGGACTTCCATGATTTAGCTCCGGATTCTATTCTCTACATCTTGTCATTTATCGTCGTGTGTGAAGCTTTTCTTCGCATCACCCCTCACTTCGGCCTGTGGCTCGAGACCTTCCAAGTGGAGCCGAAGAAGATCGAGGGGAGGTACGCAAAATGCGGAGGTGCTGTAATAAGCAAAAGCGCCGATGCCCCATGGCCCGAGGGTTCTTTCCAGGAGGTGTCCAACTTATGGCAACAAGAATGGTTTTATGTCACAGCTCCCAGGGGTACCAAATGGGTGGCCCCACCTGCCTTTCGCTCGGGTCACCCTCCACGACTAACGCCGTGGATCAACAAGGGGCTAGACCGGGGGCCAGTGAAGGACGTGCCCATACTGCAGGGCAGCATCCGAGATCTCCTCGAAAGAGATATTGGTCTGGTCACAGTAACGCAAGTAATGTTAGTTCGCCGAACCCTGCCCGGTAAACGTCATCCCCTTCGTCTGTGGGAATTCAATCCGGAGAGACCGCGAGCTATTCAGCACTTCCTCGGCATAACGCCCGAGGAGATGTACAAATTGTACTTCGGACCATAAGCAATGTGTCCGGATTCCACCGAGGACGCGGGTCTGAGCTGCAATCGTCCAGATACCCAAGTAAGTTGCCCTATGGCCGAACACGTTGTATTTCTATTCATCACGACATCATTCTGAAAAGTCTCTCTCTGACTAGGACTAGATAGCAAAGGCAAAGATGATCAGGTGTCCGGCCCCCCTCCCCGAGGTCTCACCGGATCCGGTACTAGTCCGGATGTTGGAGCTTGCGCCCTACCAAGCGCCCTCAGGGGAGGATAAAGGTGGGAAGAAAGAGGCTGACGCCTCCGCGAAGGCGGACAACCGGGGAGAAGAAGCCAAAGCTCCCTCTCCCCAAGGAACGAAAAGGACCGCCTCTGAAGGCCCGGAGACAATTGTCTCTAAACGGGAGAAGAAATCTTCGCCAGAGGGTCCTGGCCCAGGGGATACCCCGGCCGTACAGTGCCTGCAAGGGGATCAGCCCTCCATCGAGCTGTAAGTAAAAGAAAGGGTTTAATAGTAAACAACATCCTACTTTACTTCTGAGGAAAATTACCGAAACATCCGTCTTGTAGTCCGGATCGTGGCACTTCTCGGTAGAGTTCGTCTTCGGGGGATCTTCTTCCGAAGATGATGGAGAGCGAAACGCCTCCCCACGCCATCCCGCCTTACGAGGCGAGTGACCCCGAGGTGTCGTCTCGGAGGGCTTCTCCCGATCCGGCAAGGCCAGAGGGTGATTCTTTGGCCACCCGAAGTCCTCAGTATCTGGCTCTTGAAGAGAGCAACCGAAAGGGTCCGGCTCTGCCTGTCATGCGGTCGGATGCATTGAAGGATCTGCTAGAGCAGGCGGCTATCTCAGAAGCGCACCATGCGCTAATGGGCGCGGTGGTTGAGAGGGTTTCATCCGCAGAAAGCGGGTTGCATGAAGCCTTTATTAGTCTGCTAAAAGGTTTTGAGGTACGTGAAGTGACCTGTATTTTTGACAGTACCGCACATGTTTTAAAAGTGCCCTGTGCAGATAGTAGCCCCTGAGACTCTGGTTGCCGTCGGAAACGGCGGTAAACAGAGGATTATAGTCGCAGTAATAATCCAGCCGTCTTCATATGCGGTGGCGGGAGGTCCGTGGCTAGCCGGACTTGTAAGGTTGCCGAGCTAACGCGGCGACTTGATGCGGCAGATGCCGACATCGTGCTTGTCAACAAGCGGCTTGACGAGGCGCAGGGTATGTAATTTCTCCGGTGATCAACATATGGTAAGAGGAGCGTAATGCCAGTATCTTGAACATGTTTTGAAATGCAGATGGAGCTGCGGCAGTGGAGACCCTTTGGGCGGAACTTGCCCGAGCCAAAAAGCAAGCCAGGAATAGTGATGCGGCCGCTCTAAAGGCGGCTGAAGAGCTGAGGGCCAAACAAGCTGCCCATTGCCAAAGTAAGTAGAAGATGGCCAAGATGGCCGTTGAGTTAAGTGATGCCGCCGACCGATACCGGCTTCTTGAGAAGGAAAGCCGAGCGAGGGCTACGGAGCTGGAGAAGGCCATGGTAGCAGCCAAGGAATCCCGCTCTACAATTAGAACGATGAAGGAGGAGCTGTGTCACACCGGGGATATCGCGGCTGGGAAGCCCTTTATGCTGCAGATCAAGTTCGTAGATCCTAAGTATGCTCCTCTGGACCGGCTGTGGAGTTCTGCAGACGCCTATCTGGATTTGGCGCGAGTCTTCTTGATGCGGCCGAAGTTCTTCAAAGATCAAAGGGATCGTGAAGTGGAGAAGCTGTTCTGGTCGCAATTTAATGGTCCAGCCCGTCTGCTTCCTCTGAATGAGCGGATGGCCGAATGGGCCGAGCTCCATAGGTTGTCCGGACTCGTCATGAGGTCTGTTGTGGATTACCTGTGGCCGGCAGGGCCAAGGCCGAACAGTTACTTCAGCTTGGTGCTGCAGTTCCTTGGTGTTGTGCCGCGCATCGACGCTATGAAGAGGTCGGCATGCATCGAGGGTGCGCGGATGGCGCTTGCCCGTGTCAAAACGCACTGGGCAGAGATGGAAGCCACCGCAATTTCAGCCCCTAGTTCGGCAATTAGCCGAGTAGCTGCCGAGCACTACTTTCATGAGGTCCTTGAAGGCGCTCGTTCAATAGAAGCGCAGTGCTCGAAGAATATTATGTTCGAATGACATGTATTCCCATTGAAAAACAATGTTTTACAAAATTATATAAAGGCTATTTTTATACTTTTGCCTAAAAGTGTTATGATGCCTCTGCGGCCCGTTTATGTATATGTGTATATAACACGAAAGTTTGCGTTAAATCGGCTTATTTCACGCATATAATGCGGGGTATTCCTGAAAGACGCATGTTCACACTTGATCCAACATCTTGGTCCATTAAGGAGGTGATAGCATAGCAAACTAGGCAATCGGACTATATTGCTTTAACACTTTCACTTAGCCATAGGAGTTTGACAGTGGGGCTACTATATAGCCGTTGGTGGCTCCGCGCTCATCCGAATACGGGGCGCGGTCATGCCTGGCCGGGAAACGGCCCTTCGTTAATGCGGAGGAATCCCGAAGATTCCAATAAGTCATCGAGTGGTTGACCAGTCTCTCGCTTTATCATGACAGTCAATTTTGGCTTTCTCTCTTGAGGTGCTCGTCCGGCCAGCTGTGGCACAATCGTAGTAGTTCTCCTGGTGCCACCTTATCCGATAGAGCGGAACGTAAGGTAGCAAAACACAGGAGCCGGGCAAACCCAACATTTGACCAAAGACATGATTTGGAGCTGATGCATATAAGGCCTAACTCACGACGCCGGACACTCCCTAAGGTGTTCGGTCTTTGAAACATATACTGGGCGTCGGTGATGCCCTTTGATAATGAACCCATAGTGTCCAGGTACGAGCAATATTCTGACGTGGCCATATGCCAAGACGTCAGCATCCTTCTCGGTTGTATTGAGAATCCGGAGGATGTGAACAACAAAAGACAGTAAAAAAGGTCTATGCAGGGTCTTAATCTAAAGAGAAACCTTTGCACGGGTCCCTGATGCACGTCTGCGCCTGTGTCTCTGTTGTGCCATATCCTGGACGGGTGTAGTACGATTGTCATCTGTAAAAGAGAGGTGCTTAGTGAAAAGTTGTTGTGCAAAAATTTGGTTATTATAAATAAACCATGAAAAAGTCGAGATGGATAAAGTTGAGCCGAATTATCGCGGCGAAGCCCCTGGTACCGTCTATACGGGTGTAAACATCGAACCAATATCTATCCAATAATTGGCCGGACTAATCTAACCGTGTCTGCGGTCCTAACGACCGGTCATCATCTCTGGTGGTGAGGCCGTCTAGTGTTCGGCTGTTAAAGCAGCCGTGCGTTCTTCTGCTCGGAACGAACGCTCAACATTTCCATGTCTTTGTGATGGTGCCGTGCGGACCGGGCATTTTAAGTTGGAGTAAAGCGTAATGCGGTATTGCATTGAAACAGGCGAAAGCCTCTCGACCGAGTAGTGCTTGATAGCCACTTCGGAATGGAGCAATGTCAAAGGTTAACCTTTCGCTCCGGAGGTTGTCGGGCGAGCCAAACACAACCTCTAGTACTAGAGAGCCCGTGCAAGGAGCCTCTATGCCTGGTATTACTCCCTTGAAGGTAGTATTACTGCGGCTGATGTTTTTTGGGGTTATCCCCATTTTGCGGACGGTGTCCTGGTATATCAGATTTAGACTACTGCCGCCGTCCATAAGGACTCGTGTAAGGTGGTATCCGTTTACTATTGGGTCCAGCACCAAGGCGGCTGATCCTTCCTACCGGATACCTATTAGGTGATCCCTGTGATCGAAAGTGACCGGGCAGGCCGACCAGTGGTAGGACTCATGGGTGATGGGCTCTATGACTCGTGTATTTCGGAGTGCGTATTTGCCTCTCCTCTTTGTCACGTGGATAACATTACTGTTTTGGACTTCTGGCGGAAATTTTATCTGTCCCCCAGTGTCTTGCTGGCGAGGCGTATCCTCGTCCTCGCTCGGAGTGTCCTCCCCCTTGTGTTCGGTGTTTAGCTTGCCAGCCTGCTTGAAGACCCAACATTCTCTGTGGGTATGATTTGCAGGTTTGCCGGGGGTGCCGTGAATCTGACATAGTTTGTCTAGAATTTTGTTTAGGCCGGTCGGTTCATCTCTGTTGCCTTTAAAGGGCTTTTTCCGCTGACCCGGTCAAGAGCCTCTAAATCCGGTGTTTACCGCCGTGTTGTCTGGGCTGTCTTCTTTATTCCGGCGCTTGTTTTTACTGCGTCGCGGTTTCCCATTGCCGTCCCGGACCTTGGATGTGCTTGGGTCGCTGGTGCTGCTGCTGGCTAACCAGCTGTCCTCGCCCGCGCAAAAGCGGGTCATGAGGCTTGTTAGGGCTGCCATTGTTCTCGACTTTTCTTGGCCAAGATGTCTGGCAAGCCATTCGTCTCGAACGCTGTGCTTGAAAGCTGCTAGGGCTCCAGCGTCCGGACAGTTGACAATTTGGTTGTTCTTAGTGAGAAACCTATTCCAAAGCTTTCGGGCTGACTCTCCGGGCTGTTGAATTATATGACTCAAATCATCAGCGTTCGGGGGTCGGACATGAGTCCCTTGAAAGTTAGTCCGGAAAGCATCCTCGAGCACCTCCCAACTTCCAATGGAATTTTCGGGGAGGCTTTTCAGCCAGTGCCGAGCCGGTCCTTTGAGCTTGAGGGGTAAGTATTTGATGGCGTGGAGATCGTCTCCACGAGCCATGTGAATATGGAGGATGAAGTCCTCGGTCCAGACCCCAGGGTCTGTGGTTCCGTCGTATGCCTCTATGTTAACTGGTTTGAACCCTTCTGGAAATTCATGGTCTAATACCTCGTCGGTGAAACATAGGGGGTGTCCGGCACCCCTGTATTTGGCTGTGCCATGGCGTTCGGACGATTGTGGTATTTCGTGTTGGCTAAGTGCTGGAGCGCGTTTCCTTGATCCGTAGATGGATCTGGTTGCGCCGGCCCGTTGATGCGGGTCCTCGCGTCGTTCATGTACTGACTTATGTGCGGCCTCGTTGGCCACCCTATCGCGGCCATGAGGTCGTCGATCCGACCGATCGGCGGTTTTGTTTTTTGGCTGCGAGGGTTCGAAGGCCTCATCGTCGAATTCCGGCAGCAGCTTCCGCTTTGGGTAGCTCTTCGTGGGGTGACTGCCACCGTACTTTTCTGCCGTGTCGAGCACTTTATTCCAGCTACTATTGAGTGTGTTTTGTGCAGCCTTGAGCCTTTGTTTCTGCTTCTTCAAACTTCTTGCAGTGTCCGTAAGCCTTTCTTGCTCCAGCTGCCTTTCCAGGATGATGCGCTTGTCGTCGTCCGGACTGTTCTCCTGACCGGAGACGGGTTGGTTGTCTTGATGCTCGGTGGCGCCATGCTCGGACAGCGGCTCCGCACTTTGTTCGTCGTCCACTGGCTTGCCCTGCTCTATCGTTGGGTCAATTTGGCTTCTTGTTGCGCTGTTGTCGCTATTTTTGCCAAGGCGGGATTTAGAGCGGCACCTACGGCGCCATTTTGATTGCTTGTCGTGGGAGCTATCTTTCGCTGCATCCGCGTTATTATTTTCTTTGGTTGTATCCACCATATATACGTCGTGTGATGAAGTGGCAGTCCGGTATACATTGGCGATGGTTCCTGTTCGTCTCCTGCATTGTTGTCTATTCCATCGATGTCTTCGGAGTCAAAGTCGAGCATGTCGGTTAAGTCGTCGATAGTGGCTACTAAGTGGGTGGTGGGTGGGGAGTGAATTTCTTCGTCATCCGCATCCCACTCTAGCCGGACATAGTTCGGCCAAGGTTCTCCAGACAGGGAGAGAGATTTTAATGAGTTCAGTATGTCGCCGAAGGGCGAGTGCTGAAAGATATCTGTGGAGGTGAACTCCATGATCGGCGCCCAATCGGATTCGATAGGTATGGGCGCGGGTGGTTCGGAGTCCGTGGCCGGGGACGAGTCCAGCAGTTCGGCGACGCGGCTCTCGTGAGGGGTAAGGTCAATATTCGGCTCTATCGCCACTGAGGGTGCGGTCTCCGTGGCGGAGTCTATCCTCCCATCCTCGGATGGCGCGATCTGCTCCGGACTAAAGGCCGGAGTAGTTGCTGGCGTGATCTCCCGAACACTGTCCGACGGTAGAGCTATGTCGTGCTCGTCATGATCGTGCGGTACACCTAGCATGGGTCCGAATCCATCGAAGATCAAGTCTCCGCGGATATCGGCAACGTAATTCAAGTTTCCAAACCTGACCTGATGGCCAGGGGCGTTGCTCCAGATGGCCAAATGAGTTAGCCCGCAGTGAGAAGCCGCCGGACACGAAGATCTGTCCGGGGAGGAAAACCTCACCCTGGACCGCATCGTTGTCGATGATCAAAGGGGCCATCGAACCTTGCAGCAACGACACAGTGGAACTCTCAATGAAAGCACCAATGTTGGTGTCAAAACCGACGGATCTCGGGTAAGGGGTCCCGAACTGTGCGTCTAAGGTGGATGGTAACATGAGGCGAGGGACACGATGTTTACCCAGGTTCGGGCCCTCACTATGGAGGTAATACCCTACTTCCTGCTTGATTGATCTTGATGAATATGAGTATTACAAGAGTTGATCTACCATGAGATCGTAGAGGCTAAACCCTAGAAGCTAGCCTATGGTATGATTGTTGTTGTCCTACGGACTAAACCCTTCGGTTTATATAGACATCGGAGGGGGCTAGGGTTACACAGAGTCGGTTACAACAGAAGGAGACCTACATATCCGTATCGCCAAGCTTGCCTCCCACGCCAAGAGAGTCCCATCCGGACACGAGACGAAGTCTTCAATCTTGTATCTTCATAGTCCAACAGTCCGGCCAAAGGATATAGTCCGGCTGTCCGGATACCCCCTAATCCTGGACTCCCTCACCGACAACGGCGCTAGAAATCCTTCTTGCTACCTATTGAGCACTGTGTTGGTTTTCCCTTGAAGAGGAAAGGGTGATGCAGCAAAGTAGCGTAATTATTTCCCTCAGTTTTTGAGAACCAAGGTATCAATCCATGAGGGGCTACGTGAGTCCCTCGTACCTACACAAAACAAATAAATCCTCGCAACCAACGCGATAAGGGGTTGTCAATCCCTTCACGGTCACTTACGAGAGTGAGATCTGATAGATATGATAGGATAATATTTTTGGTATTTTTGTGATAAAGATGCAAAGTAAAATAAAAGCAAAGTAAAAGCAAAGGAAATAACTAAGTGTTGGAAGATTAATATGATGAATATAGACACAGGGGGCCATAGGTTTCACTAGTGGCTTCTCTCAAGAGCATAAGTATTTTACGGTGGGTGAGCGAATTACTGTTGAGCAATTGTGAATTGAGCATAGTTATGAGAATATCTAGGTATGATCATGTATATAGGCATCACGTCCGAGACAAGTAGACCGACTCCTACCTGCATCTACTACTATTACTCCACTCATCGACCGCTATCCAAAGATGCATCTAGAGTATTAAGTTCATAAAAACAGAGTAACGCTTTAAGCAAGATGACATGATGTAGAGGGATAAATTCATGCAATATGATAAAAACCCCATCTTGTTATCCTCAATGGCAACAATACAATACGTGCCTTGCTGCCCCTCACATCCTTTGGGAAAGGACACCGCAAGACTGAACCCAAAGCTAAGCACTTCTCCCATTGCAAGAAAGATCAATCTAGTAGGCCAAACCAAACTGATAATTCGAAGAGACTTGCAAAGATAACCAATCATACATAAAAGAATTCAGGAGATTCAAATATTGTTCATAGATAAACTTGATCATAAACCCACAATTCATCGCTCTCAACAAACACACCGCAAAAGAAGATTACATCGAATAGATCTCCATGAGATAGGGGGAGAACATTGTATTGAGATCCAAAAAGAGAGAAGAAGCCATCTAGCTAATAACTATGGACCCGAAGGTGTGAAGTAAACTACTCACAAATCATCGGAGAGGCTATGGTGTTGATGTAGAAGCCCTCCGTGATGGATGCCCCCTCCGGCGGAGCTCCGCAACAGGCCCCAAGATGGGATCTCGTGGGTACATAAGGTTGCGGCGGTGAAATTAGGTTTTTGGCTCCGTATCTGATCGTTTGGGGTGCGTAGGTATATATAGGAGGAAGAAGTGCGTCGGTGGAACAGGGGGGGCCCATGAGGGTGGAGGGCATACAGGGGGTAGGCGCGCCCCCCTACCTCGTGGCCTCCTCCTTTGTTTCTTGACGTAGGGTCCATGTCTCCTGGATCATATTCTTTCTAAAAATCACGTTCCCGAAGGTTTCATTCCGTTTGGACTCCGTTTGATATTCCTTTTCTGCGAAATTCTGAAATAGGCAAAAAACAGCAATTCTGGGATGGGCCTCCGGTTAATAGGTTAGTCCCAAAAATAATATAAAAGTGAATAATAATGCCCAATAATGTCCAAAACAGTAGATAATATAGCATGGAGCAATAAAAAATTATAGATACGTCGGAGACGTTGATACGTCTCCGTCGTATCTATAATTTTTGATTGTTCCATGCCAATATTATTCACTTTCATATACTTTTTGGCAACTTTTTATATTATTTTTGGGACTAACATATTGATCCGATGCCCAGTGCCGCCTCGTCTGTTGCATGTTTTTTGTTTCGCAGAAACCCAATATCAAAAGCAGTCCAAACAGGAAAAAAAAGGACGGATATTTTTTTGGAATATTTATGATTTTCTGGAAGTAAAATCAACGCGAAACGGTGTCCAGGGTGGTCACGAGGTAGGGGGCGCGCCCTACCCCCAGGCGCGCCCCTGACCCTCATGGTCCACCCGTAAGGCGGTCGACGCTCTCCTTCTGGCGCAAGAAAGCTAATTTTACAAGGAAGATCTGAGTGAAAGATTCACCCCAATTGGAGTTACGGATCTCGGATATAAAGGAAGCGGTGAAGGGGTCGAATCTGCCAACGAATGTAACGCGGAAACAGAGAGATAGATCCAATCTCGGAGGGGCTCTCGCCCCTCCCAAGCCATGGGAGCCAAGGAACAGAGGGGAAACCCTCCTCCCATCTAGGGAGGAGGTCAAGGAAGAAGAAGAAGAAGAAGGGGGGCTCTCTCCCCCTTGCTTCCGGTGGTGGCCATCATCATCATCGTGATCTTCACCAACACCTCCGCCATCTTCACCAACATCTCCATCACCTTCCCCCCTCTATCTATAGCGGTCCACCCTCCCGCAACCCGATGTACCCTCTACTTGAACATGGTGCTTTATGCTTCATATTATTATCCAATGATGTGTTGCCATCCAATGATGTCTGAGTAGATTTCTATTGTCCTATCGGTGATTGATGAATTGCTATGATTGATTTGAGTTACATGTTTTATTATTGGTGCTGTCCTATGGTGCCCTCCGTGTCGCGCAAGCGTGAGGGATTCCGCTGTAGGGTGTTGCAATGCGTTCATGATTCGCTTATAGTGGGTTGCTTGAGTGACAGAAGCATAAACCCGAGTAAGAGGGATTGTTGCGTATGGGAATAAAGAGGACTTGATGCTTTAATGCTATGGTTGGGTTTTACATTAATGAATCTTTAGTAGTTGCGGATGCTTGCTAGAGTTCCAATCATAAGTGCATATGATCCAAGTAGAGAAAGCATGTTAGCTTATGCCTATCCCTCAAATAGAATTGCAATAACGATTATCGGTCTAGTAATATAGTCAATTGCCTAGGGACAATTCCACAACTCCTACCACCACTTTTGCACACTCGCTATATTTACTTTAGTTATGTCTTTACCTTAGCAGCCCCTAGTTTTATTTACGTGTTCTTTACTTTCTTGCAAGCCTATCCAAAAACACCTACAAAGTACTTCTAGTTTCATACTTGTTTCCGGTAAAGCGAACGTCAAGCGTGCGTAGAGTTGTATCGGTGGTCGATAGAACTTGAGGGAATATTTGTTCTACCTTTAGCTCCTCGTTGGGTTCGACACTCTTACTTATCGAAAACTATTGCGATCCCCTATACTTGTGGGTTATCAAGACCTTTTTCCGGCGCCGTTCTTGGAGTCATAGCGTGGGGTGAATATTCTAGTGTGTGCTTGTTTGCTTTATCACTAAGTAACTTTTATTTGCTATTCTTAGTTGTTCTCTATCTTTAGTTATGGATATGGAACACAAAAAACCAAAAAAATTAGAGGTACTTGCTACTCATGAGGATGGGGTAACTCCTAAAACCCCCGATTCTCATTATGTGAGAACTATTATGTACTACTTTGATAATCCTGAGAAAACCCCACTCAACTTTATAATGGGAGACACGTTGGATCAACGTGACTACTTTAGGGATTATCACTTGACACAAAAGGGAAACTATTATGGGATCAATTTATTATGTTGAAGTGGTATGCTAGACAACTATGCTTGAGATATGATTATACTTGTTGCTCTAGGATGAAGTCTCCACATCTTGACTTTTCATGCGAATTTAATGATAATAAAACCTTAGCTTCTTATGCTAAAGGTATATATGATTACTATGATGTGGAACAAATAGAAGAATTTGTTGCTTTTATGGGTGCTTATGAAATAGAATCTTTGTTTAAAACTTGTGTAATTTTGATGATGCTATTTACAGACCTGAAAATTTTGCTATACTTAGATATTGCTATGAAAATTATAAATTCAATGCCAATATTGATGCATTTATTGAGGACAAGAAGAGATAATATTTTGCAGGAATCTATGGAAGAAGAAATTGATGAAACTGTGACCTCATTGGATGAAAGAGATGATGAGGAGAGCGAAGAACAAAAGGAGGAAGAGCGGATTAGCTACCCGTGCCCACCTTCCAATGAGAGTAACCCTCTAACTCATACATTATTTAATTCCCCTTCGTGCTTACCGAAGGATGATTGCTATGATGATTTCTATGATCCCGCTGATTATTTGGAAATACCCCTTTTTGATGATGCTTGCTATGCTTGTGGACAAGATGCCAATATGAATTATGCTTATGGAGATGAACTTGCTATAGTTCCTTATGTTAAACATGAAATTGTTGCTATTGCACCCACGCATGATAGTCCTATTATCTTTTGAATTCTCGATTACACTATATCGGAGAAGTTTGCACTTATTAAGGATTATATTGATGGGTTGCCTTTTACCGTTGCACATGATGATTTTGATGGATATAATATGCATGTTCTTGCTGCTCCTACTTGCAATTATTATGAGAGAGGAACTATATCTCCGCCTCTTTATGTTTCCAATATGATGAAATTGCAAGAAACTGCTTATACTATGCATTGGCCTTTACTATGTGTGCATGAATTGTTCTTTTATGACATGCCGATGCATAGGAAGAGAGTTAGACTTCGTCATTACATGATATATGTTACTTTGTGCTCACTACTAAATTACAAATCATTGCTAATTAAAATTGGCTTTGATATACCTTGGGATCCGGTGGATTCATTACTTGAGCACTAAATGCCTAGCTTAATGGCTTTAAAGAAAGCGCTGCCAGGGAGACAACCGGAAGTTTTAGAGAGTCATTTATTTCTGTTGAGTGCTTTCATATAGTTTAAAAACAACAAAAATAAAGAGGGGAACCCAAAACTTTTTCAAAAAGAAAAGTGAAAGTAAGAGAGACAAGCATCGTTGAAGTGGGAGAGCTCCTTGAACTTTGTTAATGCTCACGGCAACTTTGTGAATCTTGATTACAGAAACTTTTCAACAAAAATAATTATCCCATTTTACAATTCCATTGTATTATAAAAATAATGTGCCAAGGTTTGCCTTTAGGATGTTTACAATGCTTGTTGGTTTGTGCGGTGCAGGACAGAAACTTTGGCTGTAGTGCGTGAATTTTAATTTTTTACTGGAACGTCAAATGGTTCTGATTATTTTTGAAATGTATTTCTGTACAACTTGTTTATTTTTCCTAATTTTGGAAGAATTTTTCAAGTATCAGAAGTATGGTGAACGTTCAGATTGCTACAGACTGTTCTGTTTTAGACATATTCTGTTTTTGATGCATAGTTTGCTCGTTTTGATGAAACTATCAATTTATATCAGTGGGTAAGCCATGAAAAAGTTATATTACAGTAGACACCATGCAAAAACAAAATATGAGTTCGTTTGCAACAGTACTTAGAGTGGTGATTTGCTTTATTATACTAACAGATCTTACCGAGTTCTCTTTTGAAGTTTTGTGTGGATGTAGTGTCTAATCGAGGATGTTTCGATGCGAGAAGAAGGAAGAGAGGCAATATCTCAAGCTTGGGGATGCCCGAGGCACCCCAAGTAAATATTCAAGGAGACTCAAGCGTCTAAGCTTGGGGATGCTGGGGAGGCATCCCCTCTTTCTTCAGCAAGTATCGGTATGTTTTTGGATTTGTTTCGTTCATACATTATGTGCAATCTTGGAGCGTCTTTTGCATTTAGGTTTTTATTTTTCTTTTATGCACCATGCTGGTATGAGATAGTCCTTGGTTGATTTATAGAATTCTCATTGCACTTCACTTATATCTTTTGAGTATGGCTTCATAGAATGCTTCATGTGCTTCAGTTATATCATTTGAAGTTTGGATTGCCTGTTTCTCTTTACATAGACAGCCGCCATTTGTAGAATGCTCTTTTGCTTCACTTATACTTGTTAGAGAACGGGCATATCTTTTGTAGAAAGAATTAAACTCTCTTGCTTCACTTATATCTATTTAGAGAGATTACAGGAACTGGTCATTCACATGGTTAGTCATAAAATCCTACATAAACTTGTACATCGCTGAATATGACATGTTTGATTCCTTGCAATAGTTTTGCGATATAAAGATGGTGATATTAGAGTTATGCTTGTGGGTGGTTGTGGATTGTAGAGACACTTGTGTTGAGGTTTGCAAGTCCCATAGCATGCACGTATGGTAACCGTTGTGTGATAAATTTGAAGCATGGGGTGTTTCCTTGATTGTCTTCCTTATGAGTGGCGGTCGGGGACGAGCGATGGTCTTTTCCTACCAATCTATCCCCCTAGGGGAATGCGTAGTAGTACTTTGCTTCGAGGGCTAATAAACTTTTGCAATAAGTATATGAGTTCTTTATGACTAATGTGAGTCCATGGATTATACGCACTTTTACCTTTCCATCATTGCTAGCCCCGTGCATTGCCCTTTCTCACCTCGAGAGTTGGTGCAAACTTCGCCGGTGCATCCAAACCCCGTGATACGATACGCTCTGTCACACATAAGCCTAATTATATCTTCCTCAAAACAGCCACCATACCTACCTATTATGGCATTTCCATAGCCATTCCGAGATATATTGCCATGAAACTTCCATCATCATCATATACATGACTTGAGCATTCATTGTCATATTGCTTTGCATGATCGTAAGATAGCTAGCATGATGTTGATGTCATTGCTACGCTAGATCATTGCACATCCCGATACACCGCCGGAGGCATTCATATAGAGTCATATTTTTGTTCTAGATATCGAGTTGTAATATTGAGTTGTAAGTAAATAAAGTGTGATGATCATCATTATTAGAGCATTGCCCTAGTGAGGAAAGGATGATGGAGACTATGATTCCCCCACAAGTCGGGATGAGACTCCGGACGAAAAAAAAGAGAAAGGCCAAAAAAGAAGGCCCAAAAAAAGAAAACAAAAAATGAGAGAAAAGAGAGAAGGGCAATGTTACTATCCTTTTACCACACTTGTGCTTCAAAGTAGCACCATGTTCTTCATAGAGAGAGTATCCTATGCTTTCACTTTTATATACTAGTGGGAATTTTCATTATAGAACTTGGCTTGTATATTCCAACGATGGGCTTCCTCAAATGCCCTAGGTCTTCATGAGCAAGCAAGTTGGATGCACACCCACTTAGTTTCTTTTGTTGAGCTTTCATACACTTATAGCTCTTAGTGCATCCATTGCATGGCAATCCCTACTCCTCGCATTGACATCAATTTATGGGCATCTCCATAGCCCGTTGATTAGCCGCATCGATGTGAGACTTTCTCCTTTTTTGTCTTCTCCACATAACCTCCATCATTATATTCTATTCCACCTATAGTGCTATATCCATGGCTTGCGCTCATGTATTGCGTGAGGGTTGAAAAAGCTGAAGCGCGTTAAAAGGTGTGAACCAATTGCTCGGCTTGTCATCGGGGTTGTGCATGATGGGGGCATTTTGTGTGACGAAAATGAAGCATGGCCAAACTGTATGATTTTGTAGGGATAAGCTTGCTTTGGCCTTGTTGTTTTGAAAAGACATGATTGCTTTATTGGTATGCTCGAAGTATTATTGTTTTCATGTCAAATGATAGACTATTGCTTTGAATCACTCGTGTCTTAATATTCATGCCATGATTAGACATATGATCAAGATTATGCTAGGTAGCATTCCACATAAAAAAATATTCGTTTTTATCATTTACCTACTCGAGCACGAGTAGGAATTAAGCTTGGGGATGCTGATACGTCTCCATCGTATCTATAATTTTTTATTGTTCCATGCCAATATTATTCACTTTCATATACTTTTTGGCAACTTTTTATATTATTTTTGGGACTAACATATTGATCCAGTGCCCAGTGCCAGTTCCTGTCTGTTGCATGTTTTTTGTTTCGCAGAAACCCAATATCAAACGGAGTCCAAACGGGATAAAAACGGACGGAGATTTTTTTTGGAATATTTATGATTTTCTGGAAGTAAAATCAACGCGAAACGGTGTCCAGGGTGGTCACGAGGTGGGGGGTGCCCTACCCCCCCAGGCGCTCCCCTGACCCTCGTGGTCCACCCATAAGGCGGTTGACGCTCTCCTTCTGGTGCAAGAAAGCTAATTTTACAAGGAAGATTTGAGCGAAAGATTCACCCCAATCGGAGTTACGGTTCTCCAGATATAAAGGAAACGGTAAAGGGGTAGAATCTGCCAACGAACAGAACGCAGAAACAGAGAGATAGATCCAATCTCAGAGGGGCTCTCGCCCCTCCCAAGCCATGGGAGCCAAGGAACAGAGGGGAAACCCTCCTCCCATCTAGGGAGGAGGTCAAGGAAGAAGAAGAAGAAGGGGCGCTCTCTCCCTTGCCACAGTGGCGCCGAACGCCGCCGGGGCCATCATCATCACCGCGATCTTCACCAACACCTCCTCCATCTTCACCAACATCTCCATCACCTTCCCCCCTCTATCTACAGCGATCCACTCTCCCGCAACCCTCTGTACCCTCTACTTGAACATGGTGCTTTATGCTTCATATTATTATCCAATGATGTGTTGCCATCCTATGATGTTTGAGTAGATTTCTATTGTCCTATCGGTGATTGATGAATTGCTATGATTGATTTGAGTTGCATGTTTTATTATTGGTGCTGTCCTATGGTGCCCTCCGTGTCGCGCAAGCGTGAGGGATTCCCCCTGTAGGGTGTTGCAATGCGTTCATGATTCGCTTATAGTGGGTTGCTTGAGTGACAGAAGCATAAACCCGAGTAAGAGGGATTGTTGCGTATGGGAATAAAGATGACTTGATGCTTTAATGCTATGGTTGGGTTTTACCTTAATGAATCTTTAGTAGTTGCGGATGCTTGCTAGAGTTCCAATCATAAGTGCATATGATCCAAGTAGAGAAAGCATGTTAGCTTATGCCTATCCCTCAAATAGAATTGCAATAACGATTATCGGTCTAGTAATATAGTCAATTGCCTAGGGACAATTCCACAACTCCTACCACCACTTTTCCACACTCGCTATATTTACTTTAGTTGTGTCTTTACCTTAGCAGCCCCTAGTTTTATTTACGTGTTCTTTACTTTCTTGCAAGCCTATCCAAAAACACCTACAAAGTACTTCTAGTTTCATACTTGTTTCCGGTAAAGCGAACGTCAAGCGTGCGTAGAGTTGTATCGGTGGTCGATAGAACTTGAGGGAATATTTGTTCTACCATTAGCTCCTCATTGGGTTCGACACTCTTACTTATCGAAAACTCTTGCGATCCCCTATACTTGTGGGTTATCAAGACCTTTTTCTGGCGCCGTTGCCGGGGAGTCATAGCGTGGGGTGAATATTCTCGTGTGTGCTTGTTTGCTTTATCACTAAGTAACTTTTATTTGCTATTCTTAGTTGTTCTCTATCTTTAGTTATGGATATGGAACACAAAAAACCAAAAAAATTAGAGGTACTTGCTACTCATGAGGATGGGGTAACTCCTAAAACCCCCGATTCTCATTATGTGAGAACTATTATGTGCTACTTTGATAATCCTGAGAAAACCCCACTCAACTTTATAATGGGAGACACGTTGGATCAACGTGACTACTTTAGGGATTATCACTTGACACAAAAAGGGAAACTATTATGGGATCAATTTATTATGTTGAAGTGGTATGCTAGACAACTATGCTTGAGATATGATTATACTTGTTGCTCTAGGATGAAGTCTCCACATCTTGACTTTTCATGCGAATTTAATGATAATAAAACCTTAGCTTCTTATGCTAAAGGTATATATGATTACTATGATGTGGAACAAATAGAAGAATTTGTTGCTTTTATGGGTGCTTATGAAATAGAATCTTTGTTTAAAACTTGTGAAAATTTTGATGATGCTATTTACAGACCTGAAAATTTTGCCATACTTAGATATTGCTATGAAAATTATAAATTCAATGCCAATATTGATGCATTTATTGAGGAAGTTAACGCTGTCCAAGAAGAGATTAATATTTTGCAGGAATCTATGGAAGAAGAAATTGATGAAACTGTTAGCTCATTGGACGAAAGAGATGATGAGGAGAGCGAAGAACAAAAGGAGGAAGAGCGGATTAGCTACCCGTGCCCACCTTCTAATGAGAGTAACCCTCCAACTCATACATTATTTAATTCCCCTTCGTTCTTACCGAAGGATGATTGCTATGATCCCGTTGATTATTTTGAAATACCCCTTTTTGATGATGCTTGCTATGCTTGTGGACAAGATGCCAATATGAATTATGCTTATGGAGATGAACTTGCTATAGTTCCTTATGTTAAACATGAAATTGTTGCTATTGCACTTACGCATGATAGTCCTATTATCTTTTGAATTCTCCCGATTACTCTATATCGGAGAAGTTTGCACTTATTAAGGATTATATTGATGGGTTGCCTTTTACCGTTGCACATGATGATTTTGATAGATATAATATGCGTGTGCTTGCTGCTCCTACTTGCAATTATTATGAGAGAGGAACTATATCTCCGCCTCTTTATGTTTCCAATATGATGAAATTGCAAGAAATTGCTTATACTATGCATTGGCCTTTACTATGTGTGCATGAATTGTTCTTTTATGACATGCCGATGCATAGGAAGAGATTTAGACTTCGTCATTACATGATATATGTTACTTTGTGCTCACTACTAAATTACAAATCATTGCTAATTAAAATTGGCTTTGATATACCTTGGGATCCGGGTGGATTCATTACTTGAGCACTAAATGCCTAGCTTAATGGCTTTAAAGAAAGCGCTGCCCGAGGAGACAACCGGAAGTTTTAGAGAGTCATTTATTTCTGTTGAGTGCTTTCATATAGTTTAAAAACAACAAAAATAAAGAGGGGAACCCAAAACTTTTTCAAAAAGAAAAGTGAAAGTAAGAGAGACAAGCATCGTTGAAGTGGGAGAGCTCCTTGAACTTTGTTAATGCTCACGGCAACTTTGTGAATCTTGATTACAGAAACTTTTCAACAAAAATAATTATCCCATTGTACAATTCCATTGTATTATAAAAATAATGTGCCAAGGTTTGCCTTTAGGATGTTTACAATGCTTGTTGGTTTGTGCGGTGCAGGACAGAAACTTTGGCTGTAGTGCGTGAATTTTAATTTTTTACTGGAACGTCAAATGGTTCTGATTATTTTTGAAATGTCTTTCTGTACAACTTGTTTATTTTTCCTAATTTTGGAAGAATTTTTCAAGTATCAGAAGTATGGTGAACGTTCAGATTGCTACAGACTGTTCTGTTTTAGACATATTCTGTTTTTGATGCATAGTTTGCTCGTTTTGATGAAACTATCAATTTATATCAGTGGGTAAGCCATGAAAAAGTTATGTTACAGTAGAAACCATGCAAAAAAAAATATGAGTTAGTTTGCAACAGTACTTAGAGTGGTGATTTGCTTTATTATACTAACAGATCTTACCGAGTTCTCTGTTGAAGTTTTGTGTGGATGTAGTGTCTAATCGAGGATGTTTCGATGCGAGAAGAAGGAAGAGAGGCAATATCTCAAGCTTGGGGATGCCCGAGGCACCCCAAGTAAATATTCAAGGAGACTCAAGCGTCTAAGCTTGGGGATGCTGGGGAGGCATCCCCTCTTTCTTCAGCAAGTATCGGTATGTTTTCGGATTCGTTTCGTTCATACATTATCGTGTTTAGGATCCAACTTGGTATATCGTGTTTTCACCATGGCCCAGGTCTCTCGCGCACCCTCTCAGCAGGCCGATATCTTCCATAGTCGGATACGCCGCCGCGCTCCCTTGAACGGTTCTACAAGATCCTCCATACTTCCTGGAGGGGAGGCGGATGGCCATAAAGCCTTGGCAACACTCGCATGGCCAGCCGAGCATGCTCGTGCACTTGCGACAGCCCTTGCACCAGATCACTTGATGATTGATACGTCTCTGTCGTATCTATAATTTTTTATTGTCCCATGCCAATATTCTACAAATTTCATATACTTTTGGCAACTTTTTATACTATTTTTGGGACTAACATATTGATCCGGTGCCCAATGCCAGTTCCTGTTTGTTGCATGTTTATGTTTCGCAGAAACCCAATATCAAACGGAGTCCAAACAGGATAAAACGGACGGAGAATTATTTTGGAATATTTATGATATTTGGGAAGTAAAATCAACGCGAGACGGTGCCCGAGGGGAACACGAGGCAGGGGGGGCGTGCCCCAGGGGGCAGGCGCGCCCTAGACCCTCGTGGGCACCCCATAAGGCGGTTGATGCTCTTCTTTTGCTTCAAGAAAGCTAATTTTATGAGAAAGATATGGGCGAAATATTCACCCCAATCGGAGTTACGGATCTCCGGATATAAAAGAAACGGTGCCATGGCAGAATCTGGGAACGCAGAAACAGAGAGAGACAGAGAGATAGATCCAATCTCGGAGGGCCCCTCGCCCCCCCACGCCATGGAGACCATGGACCAGAGGGGAAACCCTTCTCCCACCTAGGGAGAAGGTCAAGGAAGAAGAAGAAGGGGGGGGGGGCTCTCTCCCCTCGCTTCGGTGTTCTTAACGCCGGGCCATCATCATCACCGCAATCTTCACCAACACCTCCGCCATCTTCACCAACATCTCCATCACCTTTCCCCCTCTATCTACAGTGGTCCACTCTCCCGCAACCTGCTATACCCTCTACTTGAACATAGTGTTTTATGCTTCATATTATTATCCAATGATGTGTTTCCATCCTATGATGTCTGAGTAGATTTTCGTTGTCCTATCGGTGGTTGATGAATTGCTATCATTGATTTAATTTGCTTGTGGTTATGTTGCTGTCCTTTGGTGCCCATCATATGAGCGCGCGCATGGATCACACCATAGGCTTAGTTGTATCTTGATAGGACTATGTATTGGAGGGCAAGAGTGACAGAAGCTTCAACCTAGCATAGAAATTGATGCGTACGGGATTGAAGGGGGACCAATGTATCTTAATGCTATGGTTGGGTTCTACCTTAATGAACGTTAGTAGTTGCGGATGCTTGCTAATAGTTGCAATCATAAGTGCATAGAATTCCAAGTAAGGGATGGCATGCTAGCAGTGGCCTCTCCCACATTAAACTTGCTATCGGTCTAGTAAAGTAGTCAATTGCTTAGGGACAATTTCGCAACTCCTACCACCACTTTTCCACACTCACTATACTAATTTTATTGTTTCTTTATCTTAACAGCCCCTACTTTTATTTACGCGCTCTTTATTATCTTGCAAACTTATCCAACAACACCTACAAAGTACTTCTAGTTCCATACTTGTTATAGGTAAAGCGAACGTTAAGCGTGCGTAGAGTTGTATCGGTGGTCGATAGAACTTGAGGGAATATTTGTTCTACCTTTAGCTCCTCGTTGGGTTCGACACTCTTACTTATCGAAAGAGGCTACAATTGATCCCCTATACTTGTGGGTTATTAATGATCCAGACACATCCTCTTCAGGACGGCCCGTCAATATACCTGCAATCATAACTCTATCAGTTTCATCTATTTCCGAACAACTTTAAAAGTAGTTCAGACACATACTGAATATGCCGCCCCGCAACTTCTTGTTCTCCTTCACAGAATTAGCTAGCTGTGCCCGCACATCCTTCAGCTCTTCGCCCAGCTGGGTCTTGCAATCCTGGAGTTGATTTTTCTCAACAATAGCCTGCTTCAGCACATGTTCACCCGCAGCATGTAGCCTTTTGGCTTCTTGTTCGTTCGCTTGCGCGACTTCCAGTGCCTCCTTAAGTTCCTCTGACAATTATGTCATGGTATAGGCAAGGCTGATAGCATTAATGGCATATAATCATGTTTTCTCGATGGAGGGGAATATTACCAGGTGACGCCTTCTTGGACTTTTTCAGTTCAGCGGTAGCAGCATTTAGCTGCGTCCGACACTGCTCCAGCTCTTGGGTTAGCAGGTTGTTCTTCTCTGTAAGAACCTGGTCATACAACAATCCTTAAATCAGTTGTACCAACTGCTTTCAGTCCCGGGGGCTACTGGCATACAGCTATCCTATTCGGACAAAGAAAACTTACCTGCACATCTGTTAAATACTGCTTTGTGGCTCTACTAAGCCCGTTTCGAGCAGCTCGGATGTATGCATCAGCCGAGCTGAAGGCATTGAATGCCTCTTCCCAGAATTCAGGGTCTCGTAAAATAGCCCTGCAGCGCCGATGATTCATGGCAATCTCTACTTCCGAGTTGGTAACGGACATATCTTTCGAACCCTTGGCCGAAGGATAGTCCGACGCTGCTCTCATGTCGGCTCCCGTTTCTCCGGCGGGATCTAAATCCCGGTTGTTGGGAGTACGGCTGGCCGGACCCCCGGACATAGTCCGGCGAACCTTTTTCCTGGTACAAGACAAATGTACAAGTTACAGTTGGATGTGACTACTAAGGCATAGCTTCAAATCCTTACCTCTTCGATGAGGGACCGGTCGTGTCTTCACCGACCTTCCTTTTAGAGGCCTTGCTCAGCGCTGGAGCCGCTCTCTTTGGAGTCGCCCCCGGAGTAGCATGACGAGCCGAATGCCTCCCCTTTGGAGCACGAGGTAGTGCGGTGGGTGAGGCGATGAAAGGAAACTCTTTCGAGAAGGATTTTTCTTGATGACTTACGTGGGAGGCGGGAAGAAGACTAGGATAATCAGTGATAATGGCCACTTCTGTGCCATCGTAGCTCGCCTGGTAAAACACTCCTTCCGCAAGTACCACGAATATATCCGGGTCCTCTTCAAACCCAGGGTCCAGCTCCCGATTGTGGTTCTCCGGCTGTGGAGCGGGGGTGTAAAGCCCCTCAGTGATTTTTCGCCAATGTTGTCATAAGCGGAATAGAAATTTATCAAAGATGATTCGGGAAGCGGAATGAGTAAAAGCAGAAGGATTGGGGCTTACCGAACTGGGAGGATTGTACATAGAATACCCCTCTCTACGATTGATTCGAAGAAATTCCTCTTCCTCCCCTTTGAACAGCTCAGCCAGTGTCTTGGCTAGAGCGGCAGTGGTGTCTGGACCTTTTCGGCCACAGCGGGAGGCGTCATCCTCCCCGTTGTAGTGCCACATTGGGAGCCCTCTATATTGAAACGGCTGAACCCCTCGCGCTATGGAAATCGCCATTACCTCAACTATTGTTAGTCCATACTGGGCAAGCACCTTTGTCTTGCTCATAAGCTGACCAACTTCCGCACTGTCATCCTCTTCAAGACTCCGGGACGCCAACTGTGGCGTTTCTTCAGCGGAATGCTTGCAAATTCAGGAAGACCCTTTCATATTGGGTCGAGAAGTGCGACGTCTTCAATGTAAAACCATTCGGAAGGCCATTCTTCTGATGCCCTCCTCGGTGTGCCGGGCAGGTATCCGGTATCGGCGATGCGCCATACTACGGCTCCGCCCACTTCAAATATTGACCCCTCATGGTTACGCGGGACAAGACAGAACAACTTTCTCCACAGTTCAAAATGGGCCTCAACACCCAGATATAATTCGCATAAAGCGAAATAACCTGCGATGTGCAGGATAGAGGCGGGAGTGAATTTGTGCAGCTGGAGGCCATAGTATTCCAAAAGCCCTCGAAGGAACGGATGGATTGGAAATCTGACGCCTCTTAACAGGAAGGGGATGAAACACACCCGCTCCCCCTCGGATGGGTTGGGGAAGTCCACAACCTGAGTCTCGCCATTAAAGGAGGCCAGCCCTGCCTGAACAGGGACCAGATCCACGGGAGGAAGAAATCCCTGCGTTTGCAACTTCACCAATTGACTATGGGACACGGAGCACTTCCCCCACTCGCCTTTCTCTGGGCCGGAATGGGAGGAGGAGCTGGGAATGCTAGCCATGTCGGAATGGTTTCTCCTGGCGATCTCTGGGGACTTTCTCCGTGTGGTGTCGAATGGATCTAAGATCCAATCTTTTTAAATGGACGGTCTTCCTTGCCTGGATGGGGTGTTATTTGCAAGAATGCCCTAACCTTCTGCATTCGCTCGGCACGTGGAAGCCGAAGTTATTAGCGCACAGAAGCCGAGGGGAGCGATATTGAATCAACGGTCGGATACGTTACTTGTAAGAAGAACCCGCCTTGCAATGCCGAAGACAATCTGCGCGCCGAACACCTCGTCATTGAAGCCTGGTTCGGGGGTGAGGGAGTCCTGGACTAGGGGGTGTCCGGATAGGCGAACTATCATCACGGCCGGACTCCAAGACTATGAAGATACAAGATTGAAGACTTCGTCCCGTGTCCGGATGGGACTTTCCTTGGCATGGAAGGCAAGCTTGGCGATACGGATATGTAGATCTCCTATCATTGTAACCGACTCTGTGTAACCCTAACCTATCCGGTGTCTATATAAACCGGAAGGTTTTAGTCCGTAGGACGAACAACAATCATACCATAGGCTAGCTTCTAGGGTTTAGCCTCCTTGATCTCGTGGTAGATCTACTCTTGTACTACCCATATCATCAATATTAATCAAGCAGGAGTAGGGTATTACCTCCATCGAGAGGGCCCGAACCTGGGTAAAAACATCGTGTCCCTTATCTCCTGTTACCATCTGCCTAGACGCACAGTTCGGGACCCCCTACCCGAGATCCGCCGGTTTTGACAACGACATTGGTGCTTTAATTGAGAGTTCCTCTGTGTCGTCACCGATAGGCCCGATGGCTCCTTCGGTCATCAACAACGACGCAGTCCAGGGTGAGACTTTTCTCCCCAGACAGATCTTCAGATTCGGGCGGCTTTGCTGCGGCCAATTCGCTTGGCCATCTAGAGCAGATCGAAAGCTACGCCCTTGGCCATCAGGTCAGATTTGGAAGTTTGAACTATACGGCCGATATCCGCGGAGACTTGATCTTCGACGGATTCGGGCCGCAATAGCGTGTCGCCTTGTCTCGATGGGCATGATCTAGCTCGCCATCAACAAAGGCTCGAGGCCGCATCAAAGATCCGCTCCGACCCTTAATCCGGAGCCGGATTCCCCGATCGAGGACGAGTGGTTGGACACCGCCTTGGGGGCTACAATCTCTATGGCGATTGAGCCGAACTCCATCCCTGTCCTTTGCGAAGACCTCGACTCCAGGGTGCCGCGCTTCTATCCGGACTCCGAACCCTCCGCGCCCCTGCCAATCGAATCCGATTGGGCGCCGGCCATGGAGTTCACTACCGCGGACATATTTCAGCACTCGCCCTCTGGCGACATCCTAAACTCACTAAACTCTCTCTCTTTATCCGGAGAGCCCTGGCCGGACTATGGACAGGAAGGTTGGGATACGGACGATGAAGAAATTCAACGCCCACCCACCACCCACTTTATAGCCACTGTCGATGATCTAACCGACATGCTCGACTTCGACCAAGACATCGACGGTATGGACGACGATGCGGAGGCGACCAAGACCCAGCGCCCTACGAGACCTTTGGAAGGCCACCTCATCATATGACATATACATGGTGGACATCCCAAAAGATGGGAACGGCGATGGAACAACGGAGGATGACCCCTCCAAGAAGCAACCGAAGCGCCGACGTCAGCGGCGCCGCTCTAAATCCTGCCACAATAAAAACGGTGATTCCGGCACGGGAGATAATAATACCCCGGACAGTGCCGAAGACAACCCCCTCCAGCAGGACTCAGCGCAGGAGGAGGGAGAAGCAAGTCCGCACGACAATGCGGCAGAAAGAGAGGTTGAGGACGATAATTATGCGCCTCCCTCTAAAGATGAGGCAAGCCTCGACGACGCATTTAATTTGCCGTGCTCGAGGATCCCGCCAACAGGAGCGTTTCAAACGCGGGCTTATAGCCACGACAAGCAGCCTCAAGAAAAGCAGCAACAACTTAGAGCTGACCAAGACACGCTAGTGACAGATGGATCAAGTCCTTGCAGCCGAAGAGTATGAACTCGAACGCCTCCAAAAGCTACCCCAAACGCAGGCTATTGCCTCGATCGGAGGAGGAAGCACCCAACTCACCAACAAGACGACATGGCAGACCCGGCCACCCGTGGTCAGCGACAGAAGCCTCTCGGCCCTTCGCTCAAGCCACACCCGGCGCCGCTCAAAAAGTACCAAGGCACGGGAAAACGCGCCGGACTTGCGAGATATATTGGAGGACAAGGCAAAACATACAAGATCGATCTACGGATCGCGTGGGTGCCCAACGACTCGGGATGATTACCGTCGTGCCGGATACAGCAAACCCGGCCGGGCCGAACACTGATGAGACAAAGCTCATACGAGCTACGCCGTGATATAGCCCAATACGTAGGCGCCAAGACACCCACTATGCTTCACAGATGAAGTAATGGATCATCAAATCCACGAGGGTTTCAAACCCGTAAACATCGAATCATACGATGGTACCACAGATCCTGCGATGCGGATCGAGGACTATCTCCTCCATATCCACATGGCCCGCGGTGATGATCTACATGCCATCAAATACCTCCCACTCAAGTTTAAAGGACCATCTCGGCATTGCCTCAACGACTGCCCGGCAGAATCAATTGGTTGTTGGGAGGACTTGGAAGCCGCATTCCTTGATAACTTCCAGGCACATATGTGCGACCACCAGACGCCGATGACCTTAGCCACATAATTCAGCAGCGGAAGAATCGCCGGACAATTACAGACACGGTTCCTAACAAAGAAAAATCAAATTGTTGATCGTCCGGATGCAGAGGCCCTTGCAGCCTTCAAACATAACATCCATGACGATTTAATGGCTTACCCGACACCTAGGACAGGAAAAGCCGAAATCCATGGCGGCCCTCACAACACTCATGACCCACTTTTGTGCGGGAGAGGACAGCTGGCTAGCTCGAAGCAACAACTTGGCCAAACACCCTGATAGTTCGGATACCAAGGACAGCAATGGCAGGTCGCGTCAAGAACAAGAACAAGCGCCACATTAACGGCGATAATGTTGAAGATACGGCCGTCCAATCCCGGATTCGTGAGGCTCTAAACCCGGTCAGCGGAAGAAGCCATTCAAAAGAAATACCCAGGGGCCCGTCCAACTTGGACCGAATACTCGATCGCATGCGGATACATGGCACCCCCGAAAAACCAGCCAATCACACCAACAGGGATTGTTGGGTGTTCAAGCAAGCACGCAAGTTAAGTGCCGAACTCAATGACAAGGGGCTGCATAGCGATGACGAGGAGGAGCCCCGGCCGCCGCACAATAGAGGACAGAAGGGTTTTCCCACACAAGTGCGGACGGTGAACATGATATACGCAACCCACATACCCAAAAGGGAGCGGAAGCATGCACTACGGGACGTATATGCGATGGAGCCAGTCGCCCCAAAGTTCAACCCATGGTCTTCCTGCCCGATCACCTTCGATCGAAGGGACCACCCCACTAGCATCGATCCACGGCGGTTTCGCCGCATTGGTTCTTGACCCAATTATTAACGGATTTCACCTCACGAGTCCTGATGGACGGCGGTAGCAACCTGAACCTGCTTTATCGAGGATACGGCGCAAAATGGGCATAGACCCTCAAGGATTAAACCTACAAAGACGACCTTTAAAGGCGTCATACCGGTGTAGAGGCCAATTGTACAGGCTCAGTTACACTCGAAGTGGACTTGGATCCCGGATAACTTCCGGCGAAGAGTTAATCTTCGAAATAGTCCCGTTCCGCAGCGGCTATCATGCACTGCTCAGACGAACCGCATTTGCAAAGTTCAATGCGGTGCCGCACTACGCATACCTCAAGCTCAAGATTCCAGGCCCTCGAGGAGTAATCACGGTCAATGGAAACATCGAACGCTCTCTCCGAATGGAGGAGCACATGGCAGCCCTCGCGGCGGAGGCGCAAAGCAGCCTCTCACACAATTCTCGAGTCCGGCCAGTAAGCGTCCGGACACTGTCAAGCGCGCCCGGAGTAACCCACAACAAGACCGCCTGGCACGATTCAAGCACGCGTAGCAATCCGGCCCCAACCCCAGGCCTCGCGAAATCGCGAAGCCGATTACTCTGGCGTACATAACTACGCCCGGAGATACCATGGGCATAAGGGGAGAGGCACGACCACGGCACGCCCGAAATGCGGCTCAACCGCACCAGGGGCTCCCGATTGTGTCATTCTTTTTCTTTTTCCCTTTTCTTCCTTTTTCTTACTTTCAGGACTCCGTCTTTCAGAAGTCCTGTCCGGCACTAGAATCGCCGAACTCACGATGCAACAGCCAGGGAAGCAGAAAGCTACGTCGAGTGTTCAGGTGGTCTCTATTACGAGCATTATACCTGTTTTACATACCATCCCGCAGCTTACCCCTGGAGGGGGACATGTTAGATAATCCCATCCCTTGCTTATCGCACTCTTTGTATCGTTCTGCTTTCATTGCAGTACCTTTTCAAATAAACAATACATAGCTTTTGCTTATTATTGCACTACTTTCTTTATCTATACATATGTTCATTTCATGACATGTTGCACCCATACACTTTGGTACGGCCAATACACCAGGGGCTTAAGTACCCCAAAAATTATGGTGTGATAAGTCCGAACACTTCCACAAGTGCGGCACCCCGAACTTATAGCATTATATGAATCGGCTCCGAATCATGTCTTGGGTCAATAGTTGGGTTTGCCCGACTCCCGTGTCTTGGTACCTTACGTTCCGTTATATCGGCTAAGGTAGCATCGGGAGAACCATCGCGATTGTGCCCAGTTGAGCTGGGTCGAGCACCTCAGTGGAGAAAGCTAAAACTGACCGTCATGATAGGGCGAGAGCCGGTCGCTGTTCGAGAGGTTTTTTCGGGTCCCTAAAGACTTATGCCGCTTAGAGCAAGGAACCGGAGTTGTCCGGCCAAGGCGTGGATAGCGCCCCGAACTCGGTCTTCCGAATACTAGGGGCTTCGCCGAAATTTAAAATTATAGAATTCTATGGCTAAGTGAGAGTGTTCAAGCATTATAAGTCCGGTTGCCTTGTTCTTTGCATTGAGCGCCTTCCTAGATGGACCCAAGAATGGGAACAAGAGTGCTCAAGTTTATCCCGAACACCCCAGCACTCGTGGCATGGGGGCTAAAGCCAACGACTTGCCATCTCTCAAATTTGATAAACGGCCGCATAGAAGGTAATATTTTAAATTAACAAGCGTTGCTTAGCGCATATGAACAAGTTTTCAGCGTACAGGATAACAGATGCGAGTCTATTCAAAAATTACATCTTTGGAGCACTCATCCGCTATTTGGCGGGCACCCTTCAGGTAGCCCTCATAGTACATTTCGGGCGGCGATGCTCCTTGCCCTTCGGTGGCCCGTCCGTCACAAGCTTCTCCGCATCCAGCTTGCCCGGTGCACTTTAAGCGCGGGCAAGGGCCCGACGGACACCTTCAATGCAGACGGAGCGCTTAATGACTTCAATCCGTAGACAAAGGCCCACCAGCCGCTGCACTAAGCCGAAGTAGCTCCCAGGCATGGCTTCCAATGGCCACAGCCGCACTATAAGGCACTTCATGGCCTGTTCGGCGACCTTGTGGAGCTCGACCAGCTGCTTCAGCTGGTTGCTTAGGGGCACCGGATGTCCGGCCTCAGCATACTGAGACCAGAACACCTTCTCCATCGAGCTCCCCTCCTTGGCGCGGTAGAACGCGGCAGCATCCGATACACTACGAGGCAGATCTGCGAACGCTCCTGGAGAGCTCCGAATCCGGGTAAGTAATAAGTAATTCACTTTCACATGCTTGCTCTGCATAAAGAATGCCTTACCCGCGATCTTCTTCATTGCCTCAATCTCTGGAGGGCTTTTTGGGCCTCGGCCTTAGCAGCTTTGGCACTCTCAAGAGCCGAAGCAAGCTCGACTCTCGGGTCTTGAGTCACGCTCCAAACTCTCGTGTTTTTCCACGAGAGCACGAGGCTCTTGCTGCACCTCCGCCAGCTGCGCCTCCCCTTCTCTCGCTTCGGTGCGTTCACTGCAGCCGCTTTGTTTCGCCACGGACACCGCCTCCTTCGTGGTCGCCACCTCGTTAAGTGGGCCCCTGCAGTACCCATATGTTATTCCTGTTATTTTTTGCAACCAAAACCTTTCTATAAGGTATTTCTTTCATAAGGTATTACTTACCTTCCTTGTCCTCGAGCTGCTTCTTGGCAAGGCCGAGCTCGTTCTCGGACCGCTCGAGGGTTTGCTTCAATGCATCGACCTCCGCAGTCAGTGCAGCAGAGGTCAGCAGCATAGCCTGCATTCCCATGTTGACATACTTATGTTAGACTCCTGCGTGTATCTTTTTAGATCCTTAGTCCGACTTTTCTTTCCGAACACCGAACTAAGCATCAGGGGCTACTGTCTATGCGGTAATATTTTTACATATTCTAAACTTACCTCAAAGCCTGTTAGAAGGCTGGTACAGGCTTCAGTCAGCCCGCTCTTGGCAGACTGAACTGTCCGGATCACCACACTCATAACAGTACGGTGCTCCTTCTCGATGGAAGCGCTGTTAAGCGCCTCCAGTAAGCTATCCGGTGCCTCCGGTTGGACGGAGGACACCGGCGTCTTACCGACCGCTTGCCGGACTCCGGAACCACTGAAGGTTCCAGCATGGAGTCCGGACGAGGGTCGGGCTTAGAGCCCCTGGGGGTCTCGCCCCCCACGCGCCTGGAGTCCGGGAGGTTGCCTTGCGGCGCCTCCTGCGCCACCTCCTCTTGACCAAGCCCCCCTTGGGGCCCCACCACGGCGTCGTCCGCAGCATGAGGTGAGGAGGCGGTCGGAAGTGAAGTACTCTCCATTTCCGACGAACTCAAGGACCCGCTCGACGAAGCGGCGAACTCGCCCTTGGGCGGGCTGCATGATTGTTCGGCATTAGAGAACACTATGCAATGATAAAAAAAGCCATGGGTATCCTGACACTTACGATCTCGCCAGGGGCTTGGCCCTTGTTGGCCAATCCTCCTCGTCATTGCCGATGTTGGTGGAGAAGTCCGGAGGAAGGGTTCTACCCTTCTTGGACCCTCCGGCCTCCCCAGTAGGGGCGGCCTTCCTTTTCCTCTCCTCCCCTGCTGGGGGAGAGGCTTCCTTTTCTTCCTCCTCGTCCTCAGGAGAAGATTCTACTTCAGAATCTGACAACACCAGGCGTCGGGAGCTCCTTCGAGTTCCCGTTGCCTCCTTCTTGGCCTTCTTCTCCGGCACCACATGAGGTACCGGAGCCAGCAGCCCCGTCAATCAGGCGTCCGCTGGGTCTTACGGCAAAGGGGCGGACGGTTAACTTGTCCGGACGTCTTCAGCCAGTCATGTCAAAGGTTAGGGAGATTTAGATCCCACATAGAGTCAAACTATGAAAAAAGAGTCCCATAAAGGGTAAAATAACTTACCTCGCTGGCTTGACGCTGCGAGCTGAATCCGTGATCTTGATGGCGGATGTGGGAGCCTCGGCGCCTTGAACAGCACCTTCCGGGCATCTTCGCACGTAGTGTCGAAGAGCCTTTTAGAGTTGAGTGTCTTGCGGATCGAACTCCCACAATTTGAAGGCCCGTTCTTGGCATGGGAGAATCCGGCGGATGAGCATCACTGGATTACGTTGACAAGCCCGAGATTCTTGTCCACCGTGTTTCGGACGCATGTTTGGAGTCCGGATAGCTCGTCCGAATTCCCCACGTCGAGCCCGTCTCTTTCCATGACAAGAGCCGTGTGGGAAAGCCAGATCTGAATTTGGGGGCCGCCACCCATTTGGGGTCGCGTGGCTCGGTGATGTAGAACCACCCCGATTGCCACCCCTTTATTTTCTCCACAAAGGAGCCCTCGAGCCATAGCACTTTGGCCATCTTGCCAACCATGGCGCCTCCGCACTCCGCTTGACGGCCGCCCACAACCTTCGACATGATATTGAAGGTCTTCAGCCATAGGCCAAAGTGGGGCTGGATGCAGAGGAAGGCCTCGCACACGACGATAAATGCCGAGATGTTGAGGATGAAATTCGGGGCTAGGTCGTGGAAGTCCAGGCCGTAGTAGAACATGAGCCCCCGGACAAATGGGTGAAGTGGAAAACCTAGTCCGCGGAGGAAGTGGGGGAGAAACACCACCCTCTCATGGGGCCCAGGGGTTGGAATGAGCTGCCCCGCGTCGGGCAGCCTGTGCGCGATGTCGCCGGACAAATATCCGGCCTCCCGCGGTCTTGTGATGTGCCCCTCCGTGACGGAGGAGGCCATCCACCTGCCTCCCGCTCCTGACATGGTTGGAGAAGGTTGAGGTGGGATGTGCGGACTTGGGCGCTGGAGCTTCAGTCTTGGCGAGAATGGATGAGCAAAGGAGGAAGAAGGTGTAGGTGAAAAGGTGGATCCTTATCCCCTTATATGGACAGACGAAGCTATCGTCCCCACCAACTGGTAAAACTCGCTTATCTCCCAAGCGCCGTAATCAATGGCGCGGATGGGTTACCCATGTCCGTATTGATGGGAAACCCGGAATAAGGGGGCACGATCTATGCTTTGATAAGACGTTCCAAGGAAACCGCCTCGCTAAACACGCTGAGGTGGAACAGTAAAAAACAATTCATATAAAGACCTGGCCGCGGTGTGATGTCACGCCACGGAATACGTCAGCAGATCTGTGCAAAAGTTATTCTCTCTACGGTTGTATGTGGAACTTGTTTTGCAGAGCCGGACACTATCCTTGTGTTCAAAACCTTCTGTGGAGTATTCGGAGGAGGAACCCGCCTTGCAATGCCGAAGACAATATGCGCGCCGGACTCGTCGTCATTGAAGCCTGGTTTAGGGGCTCTTGAGGAGTCTGGACTAGGGGGTGTCTGATAGGCGAACTATCATCACGGCGGACTCCAAGACTATGAAGATACAAGATTGAAGACTTCGTCCCGTGTCCGGATGGGACTTTCCTTGGCGTGGAAGGCAAGCTTGGCGTCTGGATATGTAGATCTTCTACCATTGTAACCGACTACTGTGTAACCCTAACCTATCCGGTGTCTATATAAACCGGAAGGTTTTAGTCCGTGGGACGAACAACAATCATACCATAGGCTAGCTTCTAGGGTTTAGCCTCCTTGATCTCGTGGTAGATCTACTCTTGTACTACCCATATCATCAATATTAATCAAGCAAGAGTAGGGTATTACCTCCATCGAGAGGGCCCGAACCTGGGTAAAAACATCGTGTCCCTTGTCTCCTGTTACCATCTGCCTAGACGCACAGTTCAGGACCCCCTACCCGAGATCCGCCGGTTTTGACACTGACAGGGGGCTACTGAGGGAGTCCTGGGCCGGACTAGGTGGGCCGTGAAGACATGAAGACCGAAGACTATACCCATGTCCGGATTGGACTCTCCTTGGCGTGGAAGGCAAGCTAGGCGACCAACCATGAAGATTCCCTCTGGTGTAACCGACTCTATGTAAACCTAGATCCCTCCGGTGTCTATATAAACCGGAGGGCGTAGTCCAGAAAGGATATACTCATTACCATAGTCATACAGGCTAGACTTCTAGGGTTTTAGCCATTACGATCTCATGGTAGATCAACTCTTGTAATAATCATATTCATCAAGATCAATCAAGCAGGAAGTAGGGTATTACCTCCATAGAGAGGGCCCGAACCTGGGTAAACATCGTGTCCCCTGTCTCCTGTTACCATCGACCTCAGACGCACAGTTCGGGACCCCCTACCCGAGATCCGCCGGTTTTGACACCGACAGAGGGGGCGCACGGCCTGCCCTGGCTGCCCCTCTCTCTCTCTCTCTCCACTAAAGCCCCCCATATACTCCGGGGGAGGGGGGTTCCGGTAACCCTCCGGCACTCCGGTTTTCTCCGAAATCACCCGGAACACTTCCTGTGTCCGAATATAGTCGTCCAATATATCAATCTTTATGTCTTGACCATTTCGACACTCCTCGTCATGTCCGTGATCACATCCGGTATTCCGAACTACCTTCGGTACATCAAAACACATAAACTCATAATACCGATCGTCACCGAACGTTAAGCGTGCGGACCCTATGGGTTCGAGAACTATGTAGACATGACCGAGACACGTCTCCGGTCAATAACCAATATCGGAACCTCGATGTTCATATTGGCTCCCACATATTCAACGAAGATCTTTATCGGTCAAAGCGCATAACAACATACGTTGTTCCCTTTGTCATCGGTATGTTACTTGCCCGAGATTCGATCATCGATATCTCAATACCTAGTTAAATCTTGTTGCCGGCAAGTCTCTTTACTTGTTCTCATCTTGCATCATCCATAACTGACTCATTAGTCACATTGCTTGCAAGGCTTATAGTGATGTGCATTACCGAGAGGGCCCAGAGATACCTCTCCGACAATCGGAGTGACAAATCCTAATCTCAATCTATGCCAACTCAACAAACACCATCGGAGACAACTGTTGAGCACCTTTATAATCACCCAGTAACGTTGTGACGTTTGGTAGCACACAAAGTGTTCCTCCGGTATTCGGGAGTTGCATAATCTCATAGTCATAGGAACATGTATAAGTCATGAAGAAAGCAATAGCAACATACTAAACGATCAAGTGCTAAGCTAACAAAATGTGTCAAGTCAATCACATCATTCTCTAATGATGTGATCCCGTTAATTAAATGACAACTCATGTCTATGGCTAGGAAACTCATGTCTATGGCATGTCATAGATGAACAATTCATGCACACATAGTAAAGGCCAATGCATAGTATAAATAGTTTCTTGTAATTTTATCATGTGGGAAACATAGAGAGATGGAGATATAGTTCCTCTCTCATAATAATTGCAAGTAGGAGCAGCAAGCACATGCATATTATATCTATCAAAATCATCATGTGTAGTAGTAAGCGCAACCCATCAATATAATCCTTAATAAGGGCAAACTTCTCCGATATAGTGTAGTCGAGAGAATTCAAAAAGATAATAGGACTATCATGCGTGGGTGCAATAGCAACAATTTCATGATTAACATAAGGAACTATAGCAAGTTCATCTCCATAATCATAATTCATATTGGCATCTTGGCCACAAGCATAGCAAGCATCATCAAAAAGGGATATTTCAAAAGAATCAACAGGATCATAACAATCATCATAGCATTCATCCTTCGGTAAGCACGAAGGGAAATTAAACAATATGTGAATTTAAGAGTTACTCTCATTAGAAGGTGGTCACGAGTGATCAATCCGCTCTTCCTCCTTTTCGTCTTCGCTCTCCTCCTCATCTTTTTCACCCAATGAGCTCACAATGTCATTAATTTCTTCTTCCATAGGCTCCTGCAAAATATTAGCCTCTTCTTGGACAGCGGAGACTTTCTCAATAAATTCATAAATATCGGAATTGAATTCATAATTATCATAGAAATATTGAAGGATAGCTAAATTTTCAGGTCTATAAACAGCATCATAAAGATTTTCACACTCTTTGAACAAAGATTCAATTTCATAAGCACCCATAAAAGCAACAAATTCTTCTATTTGTTCCACATCATAGTAATCATATATACCATTAGCATAAGAAGCCAAGGTTTTACCATCATTAAATTTGCATGAAAAGGGAAGGTGTGGAGCCTTCATCCTAGAGCAACAAGTATAATCATATCTCAAGCATAGTTGCCGAGCATACCACTTCAACATATAAATTTGGCCCCATAATAGTTTCCCTTTTTGAGTCAAGCGATAATCCCTAAAGTATTCACGTTGATCCAACGTGTCTCCCATTACAAAGTTGAATGGGGTTTTCTCAGGATTATCAAAGTAGTACATAATATCTTTCACATAATGAGCATCGAGGGTTTTAGGAGTTTCCCCATCTCCATGAGTAGCAAGTAAACCTATTTTTTTGGTATTTCGTGTTCCATATCCACAACTAAAGATAGAGAACAACTAAGAACAGCAAATAAAAAATTACTTAGTGATAAAGCAAACAAGCACACACGAGAATATTCACCCCACGCTATTGCTCCCCGGCAACGGTGCCAGAAAAAGGTCTTGATAACCCACAAGTATAGGGGATCAATTGTAGCCTCTTTCAATAAGTAAGAGTGTCGAACCCAATGAGGAGCTAAAGGTAGAACAAATATTCCCTCAAGTTCTATCGACCACCGATACAACACTACGCACGCTTAACGTTCGCTTTACCTAGAACAAGTATGAAACTAGAAGTACTTTGTAGGTGTTGTTGGATAAGTTTGCAAGATAATAAAGAGCACGTAAATAAAAAGTAGGGGCTGTTTAGATGAAGACACAACTAAATTAGTTTTAGTAGAGAGCTTTTTGTCACGAGAAAGTTATTTGTCCCTAGGCAATCGATAACTAAACCGGTAATCACTATTGCAATTTTAGTTGAGGGAGAGGCATAAGCTAACATACTTTCTCTACTTGGATCATATGCACTTATGATTGGAACTCTAGCAAGCATCCGCAACTACGAAAGATCATTAAGTGAAAACCCAACCATAGCATTAAAGTATCAAGTCCTCTTTATTCCCATACGCAAACAACCTACTTACTCGGGTATATGCTTCTGTCACTCACGCCACCCACCATAAGGAAATCATGAACATATTGCAAACCCTACAGCTGGAATCCCTTGCGCTTGCACGACACGGAGAGCACCATAGGACATCACCAATAATAAAACATGCAACTCAAACCAATCACGATCATCAATTAACCCATAGGACAAAACGGATCTACTCAAACATCATAGGATAGCCATACATCATTGGGAAATAATATATAGCGTTGAGCACCATGTTTAAGTAGAGATTACAACAGGTAAAAGAGGGGTTACACCGCTGGATAGAGGGGGGAAGAGTTGGTGATGATGGCGATTAAGTTGTTGGTGAAGATTGCAGTGATGATGATGGTCCTGGCGGCACTCCGGTGCCACCGGAAGTGAGGGGGAGAGAGCCCCCCTCCTTCTTCTTCTTCCTTGACCTTCTCCCTAGATGGGAGAAGGGTTTCCCCTCTGGTCCTTGGTCTCCATGGCATGGGAGGGGCGAGAGCCCCTCCGAGATTGGATCTGTCTCTCTCTCTGTTTCTACGTTCTGGTATTCTGCCCTTTCACCGTTTCTTATATATCCGGAGATCCGTAACTCCGATTGGATTGAAACCTTCGCCAAGATTTCTTTTCTGAAAATTAGCTTTTTGCGGCCAAAGAAGAGCAGCAACCGCCTTATGGGGTGCCCACGAGGGTCAGGGGCGCGCCCCCTGCCTCGTGGCCCCCTCGGGCACCGTCTCGCGTTGATTCTTCTTCCAAAATATCACAAATATTCCAAAAATATTCTTCGTCCGTTTTTATCCCATTTGGACTCCGTTTATTATGTGTTTTCTGCTAAACATAATACATGCAACAAATAGGAACTGACACTGGGCACTGGATCAATATGTTAGTCTAAAAAATAATATGTAAAGTTGCCAAAAGTATATGAAAGTTGTATAATATTGGCATGGAACAATAAAAAATTATAGATACGACGGAGACGTATCATCCCCCCGCTATAATATCTACTTAAACATGGTGCTCAACTCCATATATTATTTCCCAATGATCTATGGTTATCATATAATGTTTGAGTAGATCCTTATGTCCTATGGGTTAATCGTGATCTTGGTTGGTATGAATGTATATTTTATTTATGGTCCTGTCCTATGGTGCCCTCCGTCTCGCGCAAACGTGAGGGCCCCCCGCTATAGGGTGTTGCAATATGTTCATTGTTTTCTTATTGTTAGTGTTGCGGGGGTGACAACAGCCTAAACGCGGATAAGTTGGTTATGGCGTATGGGAGTAAAGAGGACTTGATACTTAATGCTATGGTTGGATTTCATGACCTTAATGATCTTTAGTAGTTGCAGATGCTTGCTAGGGGTCCAATAATAAGTGCATATGATCCAAGTAGAGAAAGTATGTTAGCTCATGCCTCTCCCTCATATAAAATTACAAGAATGATTACCGGTACTTGTTATCGATTGCCTAGGGACAAATGACTTTCTTGTTGACAAAAGCTATCCACTTTTATTACCTTGCAATTTATTTGTAGTTTTATTCTCGCAAAGTACTTGCAGTTTTATTCTTGCAAAATAGTTTCATACTTGTTCTAGGTAAAGCAAACGTCAGGTGTGCGTAGAGTTGTATCGGTGGTCGATAGAACTTGAGGGAATATTTGTTCTATCTTTAGCTCCTCATTGGGTTCGACACTCTTATTTATCGAAGAAGGCTACAAACGATCCCCTATACTTGTGGGTTATCAAGACCTTTTTCTGGCGCCGTTGCCGGGGAGCAATAGCGTGGGGTGAATATTCTCGTGTGTGCTTGCTTTCTTTATCACTAAGTAGTTTTTATTTCTTGTTCTAAGTTGTTCTCTATCTTTAGTTATGGATATGGAACACGAAACACCAAAGAAAAGTAGTTGTACTTGCTACTCATGGAGATGGGGAACCTCCTAAAACCCTCGATGCTCGTTATGTGAAAAATATTGTGCACTACTTTGATAATCCCGAGAAAACCCCATTCAACTTGATAATGGGAGTAACGTTGGATCAACGTGAATACTTTAGGGATTATCGCTTGACACAAAAAGGGAAATTATTATGGGATCAAATTCATAGGTCGCATTGGTATGCTCGGGAGCTATGCTTGAGATATGATTATACTTGTTGCTCTAGGATGAACTCACCACACCTTCCCTTTTCATGCAAATTTGATAATGAAACCTAGGCTTCTTATGCTAATGGTATATATGATTACTATGATGTGGAATGAATAGAAGAATTTGTTGCTTTTAAGGGTGCTTATGAAATTGAATCTTTGTTTGAAAAGTTTGAATATTTTGATGATTTAGATTATAGACCTGCAAATTTTGCTATCCTTAAATATTGTTGTGATAATTATAAATGCAATTACGATATTGATGTATTTATTGAGAAAGTCTCCGCTGTCCAAGAAGAGACTAATATTTTGCAGGAGTCTGTGAAAGAAGAAATTGATGAAACTGTGAGCTCATTGGATGAAAAAGATGATGAGGAGACCGAAGAACAAAAGTAGGAAGAGCGGATTAACTACCCGTGTCCACCTTATAATGAGAGTAACCCTCCAACTCATACATTATTTAATGCCCCTTCATTCATACTGAAGGATGAATGCTGTGATAATTGCTATGATCTCGTTGATTCATTTGAAATATCACTCTTTGATGAACTTGATGCTTGCTATGCTTGTGGCCAAGATGCCAATATGAATTATGCTTATGGATATGAACTTACTATAGTTCCTTATATTAAGAATGAAATCGTTGCTATTGCACCCACACATGATAGTCCTATTATCTTTTGAATTCTCCGAACTATACTATATCGGAGAAGTTTGCACTTATTAAGGTTTACATTGATGGGTTGCGTTCTACCACTACACATGATGATTTTGATGAATATAATATGCATGTGCATGCTTCTCCTACTTGTAATTATTATGAGAGAGAACTACATCTCCACCTCTCTATGTTTCCAACACGATAAAATTGCAAGAAACTGTTTATACTATGCATTGGCCTTTATTTGATGTGCATGAATTGTTCTTTTATGACATGCCGATGCATAGGAAGAGAGTTAGACTTCGTCATTGCATGATATATGTGTCTTTGTGCTCACTACTAAATTCCAAATCATTGTTAATTAAAATTGGCTTTGATATACCTTGGGATCCGGGTGGATCCATTACTTGAGCACTTTATGCCTAGCTTAATGGCTTTAAAGAAAGCTCTGATAGGGAGACAACCCGGAAGTTTTATAGAGTCATTTATTTCTGTTGAGTGCTTTTATAAAGTTTAAAAACAAAAAAATATAGAGGGGAACTTAAAACTTCACAAAAAGAAAAGTGAAAGTGAGATAGACGAGCACCGTGGAAGCGGGAGCATGCCTTGAACTTTGTTCATGCCCTTGGAAATTTTGTGAATCTTGAATTGCAGAAAATTTTCAGCAAAAATAATTATCCCCTTGTACAATTCCATTGTATTATAAAAATAATGTGCCAAGATTTGCCTTTAGGATGTTTAGATTGCTTGTTGGTATGTGCGATGCAGAAACAGAAACTTTGGCTGTAGTGTGCGATTTTACATTTTTTACTGGAATGTCGAAAGCTTCTGAAACTTTTGGCACAGTATTTCTATATAAATTATTTATTTTTCCTAATTTTTACAGAATTTTGGGAGTACCATAGGTATGGTGAATGTTCTGATTACTACAAATTGTCCTGTTTAAGACAGACTCTGTTTTTGATGCATTGTTTTGCTCGTTTTGATGAAACTATCGGTTCTATCGGTGGTATAAGCTATGGAAAAGTTATATTACAGTAGATACAATGAAAAAAAATATGAATTGGTTTGCAACAGTACTTAGAGTAGTGATTTGCTTTAATATACTAACGGATCTTACCGAGCTTTCTGTTGAGTTTTGTGTGGATGAAGTGATCAAAGATCGAGGAGGTCTCGATATGACGAGAAGGAGGAGAGGCAAGAGCTCAAGCTTGGATATGACCAAGGCACCCCAAGTAAATATTCAAGGAGACTCAAGCGTCTAAGCTTGGGGATGCCCCGGAAGGCATCCCATCTTTCTTCAACAAGTATCGGTATGTTTTCGTCTTCGTTTCGTTCATGTGATATGTGCGAATCTTGGAGCGTCTTTTGTGTTTATTTTTTACTTTTCTTTTATGCACCATGCTGGTATGAGATAGTCCATGGTTGATTTATAGAATTCTCATTACACTTCATTTATATATTTTGAGTGTGGCTTTATAGAATGCTTCATGTGCTTCACTTATATCATTTGAAGTTTGGATTGCATGTTTCTCTTCACATAGAAAACCGTTGTTTGTAGAATGCTCTTTTGCTTCACTTATATTTATTAGAGCATGATCTTTTGTAGAAAGAATTAAACTCTCATGCTTCACTTATATCTATTTAGAGAGTCAACAGGAATTGGCAATTGCATGGTTAGTCATGAAATCATACATAAAACTTATGGATCACTGAATATGATATGTTTGATTCCTTGCAATAGTTTTGCAATATAGAGATGGAATATGTGGGAGGTACTAGTAAACGGTTGTGGTTAGTAGGAATATTGGTGTTAAGGTTTGTGATTCCCGAAGCATGCACATATAGTCTCTCGTTATGCTATGAAGTTGGACCATGATTTATTATTGATTGTGTTCCTTATGAGTGGCGGTCGGGGACGAGCGATGATCTTTTCCTAACAATCTATCCCCCTAGGGACATGAGTAGTTGTACTTTGCTTCGAGGGCTAATAAACTTTTGCAATAAGTATATGAGTTCTTTATGATTAATGTGAGTCCATGGATTATACACACTCTTACCTTTCCGCAATTTGCTAGCCTCTACGGTACCGTGCATTGCCCTTTCTCACATCGAGACGTGGTGCAAACTTTGCCGGTGCATCCAAACCCCGTGATATGATACGCTCTATCACACGTAAGCCCTATTATATCTTCCTCAAAACAGCCACCATACCTACCTATTATGGCTTTTCCACGGCCATTCCGAGATATATTGCCATGCAACTTCCACCGCTTCCGTTTTGATGACTTGAGCATTCATTGTCATATTGCTTTGCATGATCATATAGCTGACATAGTAGTTGTGGCTCAGCCACCGTTCATCGTTTTTCATACATGTTACGCTAGATCATTGCACATCATGGTACATGCCAAATGCATTCATATAGAGTCATACTTTGTCATAGGTATCGAGTTGTATTTTTTATTTCTTTTGAGTTATAAGTAAATAGAAGTGTGATGATCATCATTATTCATTTTTAGCAGTGCCCAATGAGGAAAGGATGATGGAGACTATGATTCCCCCACAAGTCGGGATGAGACTCCATACAATGAGAGAGAGAAAGAAAGGAAAAAGAAAGGAAAAAAATAAAAATAAAAAAAGAAAAAAAGAAAAAAAGAAAAAAGGGAAAAAATAAACAAAGAGAGAAGGGGCATTGTTAGTATCCTTTACCACACTTGTGCTTCAAAATAGCACCGTGTTTTTCATATGGAGAGTCTCTTATGTTGTCACTTTCATATACTAGTGGGAATTTTTCATTATAGGATTAGATGCACACCCATTTAGTTTTCATATTGAGCTTTCATACACTTATAGCTCTTAGTGCATTTGTTGCATGTCAATCCCTACTCCTCGCATTGATCGTGAGACTTTCTTACTTTTTGTCTTCTCTATATTTACCCCTATCATTATAATCTATTCCACCCATAGTGCTATATCCATGGCTTGCGCTCATGTATTGCGTGAGGGTTGAAAAGGCTGAAGTGCGTTAAAAAGTATAAACCAATTGTTCGACTTGTCATCAGTGTTGTGTATGATAAATGTTTTGTGTTAAGAATACAGAGCATGACAAGACTATATTATTTTCTAGGGATAGCTTTCTTTAGCATTGATATTTTGAAAGACATGATTATTTGTTGGGATTCCTGAGTATTGATGTCTTTATGTCAAATTATAGACTATTGCTTTGAATCACTTATGTCTTAATATTCATGCCATGATTAGATATATGATGAAGTTTATGCTAGGTAGCATTCCACATCAAAAATTATCTTTTTTATCATTTACCTACTCGAGGACGAGCAGGAATTAAGCTTGGGGATGCTAATACGTCTCCGTCATCTCTACAATTTTTGATTGTTTCATGCCAATATTATACCACTTTCACATGTTTTTGGCAACTTTTTATATGATTTATTGGACTAACCTATTGATCCAGGCTGCCCAAAGTGCCGTTCCTGCTTTTTTGCATGTTTTTTGTAGCACAGAAAATCCATATCAAACGAAGTCCAAATGCAATAAAATTTTACAGAGAATTATTTTGGAATATATGTGATTTTTGGGAGTTGGAATCACCGCAAACGGAGGCCCACACAACCCACAAGACACCAGGGCACGCCCCAGGCCCCTGGCACGTGGTCGTGGGTTGTGCCCTCCTCGAACGTCGGTTGGAGCTGTACTTAGGGCGCAAGGAAGCTTATATCCGGGGGAAATCATGTTAAAATCTCAGTGCAATCGGAGTTACGGATCTCCCGGAATATAAGAAACAGTTTTTGGCCAGATCTGGAGAACACGAAACAGAAGAGAACAGAGAGGGAGATCCAATCTCGGAGGGGCTCCCGCCCCTCTGCCGCCATGGAGGCCATGGACCTGAGGGGGAACTCTCCTCCCATCTAGGGAGGAGGCCAAGGAAGAATAAGAAGAAGAAGGAGGGGGATCTCTCCCCCTCTCTCCCGGTGGCGCCGGAGTGCCGCCGGGGCTAGGATCGTGACGGTGATCTACATCAACAATCTTGCTACCGTCAACACCTACTTTCTCCCCCTCTATGCAACGTTGTAACACCTCTTCCCCCCGCTGTAATCTCTACTTAAACATGGTGCTCAACTCCATATATTATTTCCCAATGATCTATGGTTATTTCCCAATGACCTATGGTTATCCTATGATGTTTGTGAAGGAAATATGCCCTATAGGCAATAATAAAGTTATTATTTATTTCCTTATTTCATGATAAATGTTTATTATTCATGCTAGAATTGTATTAACTGGAAACTTAGTACATGTGTGAATACATAGACAAAACAAAGTGTCCCTAGTATGCCTCTACTTGACTAGCTCGTTTATCAAAGATGGTTATGTTTCCTAACCATAGACATGTGTTGTCATTTGATGAACGTGATCACATCATTAGGAGAATGATGTGATGGACAAGACCCATTCGTTAGCTTAGCATTATGATCATTACAGTTCCATTGCTACTGCTTTCTTCATGACTTATACATGTTCCTCGGACTATGAGATTATGCAAATCCCGAATACCGAAGGAACACCTTGTGTGCTATCAAACGTCACAACGTAACTGAGTGATTATAAAGATGCTCTAAGGTGTCTCCGATGGTGTTTGGTTAGTTGGCATATATCAAGATTAGGATTTGTCACTCCGTGTATCGGAGAGGTATCTCTGGGCCCTCTCGGTAATGCACATCACTATAAGCCTTGCAAGCATTTTGACTAATGAGTTAGTTGCGGATGATGCATTATGGAACGAGTAAGGATACTTGCCGGTAACGAGTTCGGTGTCAAAACCGGCTGATCTCGGGTAGGGGGTCCCGAACTGTACGTCTAAGGTCGATGGTTACAGGAGACGGGGGACATGATGTTTACCCAGGTTCGGGCCCTCTCTATGGAGGTAATACCCTACTTCCTGCTTGATTGATCTTGATGAATATGAGTATTACAAGAGTTGATCTACCACGAGATTGTGATGGCTAAACCCTAGAAGCCTAGCCTGTATGATTATGGTAATGAGTATATCCTCTCCGGACTACACCCTCCGGTTTATATAGACATCGGGGGCATCTAGGGTTACATAGAGTCGGTTACATAAGAAGGAATCTTCATAGTTGGTCGCCAAGCTTGCCTTCCACGCCAAGGAGAGTCCAATCCGGACACGGGTACAGTCTTCGGCCTTCATGTCTTCACAGCCCACCAGTCCGGCCCATTGATAATAGGCCGGACGCCCGAGGACCCCTTAGTCCAGGACTCCCTCAGTAGCCCCTGAACCTGGCTTCAATGACGAGGAGTCCGGCGCGCAGATTGTCTTCGGCATTGCAAGGCGGGTTCCCTTTTTTCCGAACTCCAAGATAGTCTACAGACGCAATGATAGTATCCGGACCAGTTGCACACACCATACACAACCGCAGAGAGAATATAATTTTACACGAATCCAATCTGCTGACAAATTTTTGTAGTAGGACATCACGTCCGACCGGTCATAATTCTGAACCGTTTTTGTGTCCATCGCTCCATGTCCCGAGACGCGGTTGCCATTGGCACGTCCTGTCAAAGCAGAGATCATGTCCCCTTATCGTGGGATTTTCATCAATGCGGGTATGGGTAACCTAACCGTGCCGTTTATACAGCCCTTGGGAATTCAAAGGCGAGTGGGGAGGCGTTCAATATTTACTTCCTTTATAAGGGGATAAGGACTCCCTCTTCCTTTCCCACGCCTTCTCTATATCTCCGCCCTTCCAGTCTCGAGCTCCAGCGCCCAAGTTCTCATCTCCTTTCCACTCGAGCTAGCACTCAACCATGTCCGGATCCGGAGGTCAGGGCAAGTGGATGGTCTCCTCCGTCAAGGAGGAGGACATTACTGAGCTTCGGGCGGCCGGATACTTGGCGAAGGAAATCGCCCACCGTCTGCCGGCCGAGGGACAAGTCGTCCCCACGCCGAAGCACAACGAGAGGGTGGTATTCATCCCTCATTTCTTCCGCGGACTAGGGTTCCCACTCCACCCTTTCGTCCACGGGCTGATGTATTATTACGGGATAGATTTCCACGATCTGTCCCCGAACTCCTTCCTCAACATCTCGACATTTATCGTCCTGTGTGAGGCCTTCCTCCGCATCCAACCCCACTTTGGGCTGTGGCTCAAAGTCTTCAACGTGAAGCCGAAGGTGGTGGATGGCCAGCACGCGGAGTGCGGAGGAGCCATGGTGAGTAAGTTGTCCAACGTCTCCTGGCTGAAAGGAACTTTTGTGGATACAGTAAAGGAGTGGCAGAAACAGTGGTTCTACATCACGGAACCCCACGGCACCACCTGGGCCGCAGCCGCCGAATTTCGCTCTGGCGCACCCATGCGACTCACCTCCTAGGTCAACAAGAGTCAGAACTGGTGTTCGCCCGATGAGCTGATTGCGCTGCAGACGCACGTTCAAAGCATGATAGCCAAGAACGTCAAGCTTGTCGATGTAACTCAGGTGATGCTGGTTCACCGGATCCTCCCGTGCCAGCGCAGAAGTCGCCCTCTGTGGGAGTTTAATCCGAAGAAGCACCAAACCCTAGCGAGGCTCTTCGAAACCACTCACGAAGGTGCCTGGAAGTTGCTCTCTAAGGGAAACGAGAAACTGCCGACCACAAATTCAGACCGTGGGCACGACATTAAACACCTCGCCAGCGAAGTATGTTATTTTTAACGTATCCCCTACTTGTTTGTTTTGAGGATGATGTCTGAGCTTTTATCATTTCTTTTTCAGGATTGGATGGAGAGGGCGAAGCGGATCCAATGTCCGGCTCCGCTGCCTGAAGAACCGGTCATCCCGCGTCTAACGAAGATGCTGGTGCCGGCACCATATAAGGCACCGGAGAAGAAGGCCAAGGGGGCCAAAAGTGGCCCCCGTTGCAAGGGCGCTTCGGACGTGACGTCCGAAGACGAAGAAGCCCATTCCTCCGTCCTTGAGGACGATGACGAGGAAGAGGAGGAGGAGGAGAAGAACCCTCCCCCTGAGGAGGGAAAGAAGAAAAGGGGGGCCTCCACGAATCTGGAGGCGGGAACGCCCAAGAAGGGGAAGGGTGCCCTTGCGGTCAACACCACGTGGGACGTTGACAACAGTCCGGAGCGACGCCTGCGCACTAAGCCTTGGGCCGCATGGTAAGTACCATGACTCATGTATACAAGTGTACCCGACCTCTCCTTGAAGACGCCTGGATTATTACCTGCAACTATGATCCTCTGTTTACCGTCGTTTCCGACGGCAACCAGAGTCTCAGGAGCTACTATCTGCACATGGCACATTTTAAACATGTGCGGTACTATTAAAAATACACGTCACTTTGCGTACCTCAAAACCTTTCAGTAGACTCATAAAGGCTTCATGCAACCCGCTTCCTGCGGATGAAAATCTCTCAACCACCGCACCCATTAGTGCACGGTGCGCTTCTGAGATAGACGTCTGCTCTAGCAGATCCTTCAATGCATCCAACCGCATGACAGGCGGAGCCGGACCCTTCCGGTTGCTTTCTCCAAGAGCCGGATACTGAGGACTTCGGGTGGCCAGAGAATCACCCTCTAGCCTTGCTGGATCGGGAGGAGCCCTCCGAGACGACACCTCGGGGTTGCCCGCCTCGTAAGGCAGGATGGTGTGGGGAGGCGTTTCGCTCTCCATCATCTCCGGAGGAAGATCCCCGAAGACGAACTCTGCTGAGAAGGGTCACGATCCGAACTACAAGACGGATGTTTCGGTTATTCTCCTCAGAAGTAAAGCAGGATGTTTTTTACTATTAGACCCTTTCTTCTACTTACAGCTCAACTGGAGGGCTGATCCCCTTGCGGGCACTGTACGACCGGGATATCTCCTGGGCCAGGACCCTCTGGCGAAGATTTCTTCCCCCGTTTAGAGACTACTGTCTCCGGGCCTTCAGAGGCGGTCCTTTTCCTTCCTTGTGGAGAGGGAGCTTTGGCTTCTTCTCCCCCGTTGTCCGCCTTTGTGGAGGCGTCAGCCTCTTTCTTCCCACCTTTATCCTCCCATGAGGGCACTTGGTAGGGCGCAAGCTCCAACATCCGGACTAGTATCAGATCCGGTGAGACCTCGGGGAGGGGGGCCGGACACCTGATCATCTTCGCCTTTGTTATCCAGTCCTGGTCAAAGAGCGACTTTTCAGAATGATGTCATGATGAACAGAAATACAACGTGTTCGGCCATAGGGCGACTTACTTGGGTATCACGGGCGATTGCAGCTCAGACCCGCGTCCTCGGTGGAATCCGGACACACTGCTTGTGGTCCGAAGTACAATTTGTACATCTCCTCGGGCGTCATGCCGAGGAAGTGCTGAATAGCTCGCGGTCCCTCCGGATTGAATTCCCACAGACAGAGGGGACGACGTTTACAGGGCAGGGTTCGGTGAAGTAGCATTACTTGCGTTACTGTGACCAGATCAATATCTCTTTCGAGAAGATCCTGGATGCGACCCTGTAGTATGGGCACGCCCTTCACTGGCCCCCAGTTTAGCCCCTTGTTGATCCATGACGTTAGTCGTGGAGGTTGACCTGAGCGAAAGGCAGGTGGGGCCACCCATTTGGTACCCCTGGGAGCTGTGACATAAAACCATTCTTGTTGCCATAAGCTGGACACCTCCTGGAAAGAACCCTCGGGCCATGGGGCATCGGCGCTTTTGCTTATTACAGCACCTTCGCATTCTGCATACCTCTCCTCAATTGTCTTCGGCTCCACTTGGAAGGTCTTGAGCCACGGGCCGAAGTGAGGGGTGATGCAGAGAAAAGCTTCGCACACGATGATAAAAGACGAGATGAGGAGAATAGAATCCAGAGCTAAATCATGGAAGTCCAGCCCATAATAGAACATGAGCCCCCTCATGAAGGGATCCAGAGCCAGGCCTAGCCCTCGAAGGAAGTGAGATATGAATACTACGCTCTTGCCGGGTTTGGGAGTAGGTATGGACTGCCCATGAGCAGGCAGCCGGTGCGCAATCTCGCCGGTCGAGAACCTGGCCTCTCTTAACTTTCTGACGTCTTCCTCCATGACGGAGGAGGGCATCCACCGACCTTGAAGGTTGGATCCGGACATGGTTGAAGGTCCGAAGCGCATGACCTGAGCTTTGGGTGTTGGAACTTGAGGCGGGGGAGGGATTCGATTTAGTTCAAGGAATAAAAAAGGATATGCCTTGGTCTCTTTATAAAGAGGGTGAATACCAGGCGTCCTCCTCGTGACCGTTTGGGACTTGCCTATAATCGAGGAGTCATACCAACGGGCACGATTGGGTTACCCACACCCGTATTGATGAGAATCCCGTGATAAGGGGACACGATCTCCGCTTTGACAAGACGTGCCTAGGAAACCGCCTCGCGATATGCGCCAAGGCTAGTCGAAAATCATGGTTCAATAATAACCAGGCCATGGCATGATGTCATGGTGTCAAATACGTCAGCAGGTCGGATTTGTGAATATTATTCTCTCTACGGTGGAATGTGGAACTTGTGTTGTAGAGCCGGACACTATCCTTGTGTTCAAGATCTTCTATGGAGTATTCGGAGGAGGAACCCGCCTTGCAATGCCGAAAACAATCTGCGCGCCGGACTCATCGTCATTGAAGCCTAGTTCAGGGGCTACTGAGGGAGTCCTGGATTAGGGGGTATCCGGACAGCCGGACTATATCCTTTGGCCGGACTGTTGGACTATGAAGATAAAAGATTGAAGACTTCGTCCCGTATCCGGATGGGACACTCTTGGCGTGGAAGGCAAGCTTGGCGATACGGATATGTAGATCTCCTTCTGTTCTAACCGACTCTGTGTAACCCTAGCCCCCTCCGGTGTCTATATAAACCGGAGGGTTTAGTCCGTAGGACGACGACAATCATACCATAGGCTAGCTTCTAGGGTTTAGCCTCTACGATCTCGTGGTAGATCAACTCTTGTAATACTCATATTCATCAAGATCAATCAAGAAGGAAGTAGGGTATTACCTCCATAGAGAGGGCCCGAACCTGGGTAAACATTGTGTCCCTTGCCTCCTGTTACCATCCGCCTTAGATACACAGTTCGGGACCCCCTACCCGAGATCCGCCGGTTTTGACATCGACACTCGCTGGTTGTGTTTTTGCTACGAGCCAGCCAGCTGTCCTCACCTGCGCAAAAGCGGGTCATGAGTGCCGTGAGGGCTGCCATGGATTTCGGCTTTTCTTGGCCGAGGTGGCAGGCGAGCCATTCGTCACAGATGCTGTGTTTGAAGGCCGCTAGGGCTTCGGCATCCGGACAATCAATGATCTGGTTCTTTTTGGTTAGGAACCTAGTCCAGAATTTTCTAGCTGATTCTCTAGGTTGTTAAACTATATGACTTAAGTCATCGGCATCTGGTGGCCGGACATAAGTGCCTTGGAAGTTGTCAAGAAAAGCTTCTTCCAAGTCCTCCCAGCTGCCGATTGAATTTTCAGGCAGGCTAATTAACCAGTGTCTAGCTGGCCCTTTTAGTTTTAGTGGGAGGTATTTGATGGCGTGGAGATCGTCTCCTCGGGCCATACGGATGTGGAGAATAAAATCCTCGATCCATACCGCGGGATCGGTTGTTTCGTCGTATGATTCAATATTGACGAGCTTGAACCCCTCGGGGAATTCATGATCCAGTACTTCATCTGTGAAGCAGAGAGGGTGTGCGGCACCTCTATATCGGGCCGCGTCGCGATGCACCTCCGATGAAGTCCGCCTGTGGTTATCGGCCCGGGCGTGACTAGGTTTGTCACGTCCGAATAGGTAGCCGTGGTCGCGAGTCGAAAGGCGTCCTCGCGATCTATAGATTGATCTGGTGTGTCCTGCTCTACTATCTAGGTCCTGCCGAAGGTCATATGTATAGTCCCGAGCTGTTTTTTCTCTGTTTTTATGAGGCTATGGGGCGGGCTGCTGTTCGGCCTGAGTTGTCGTTTTATCCCGACCGCGGGGTGGTCGGTCCGTTGCACTATCCCGACCACGTGATGGTCGTTCCGCATTGCGCGAGGGAGGAATGGGCTCCGGCGCCTCCTCATCGAACTGAGGTAGCAGTCTACGTTTTGGGTAACTCTAGGTTGGACACTTGAGGCCGTATTCTTCGGCTGCCAGGACATCAGTCCATCTGTCAATGAGTAGGTCTTGATCAGCTTGAAGCTGCTGCTGCTTTTTCTCCAGGCTTCTTGCAGTAGCTATTAGCTGGCGCTTGAAGCGCTCCTGCTCGAGGGGTGCCTCAGGCACGATGAAGTCCTCGTTGCCGAGGCTCTCCTCATCCTCGGAGGGTGGATGGTAACTATCGTCATCCGGTCATTGGACATGGCCTGTTTATCAGGGTTAACTTGCCCCTTGTCTTGTTCCTCCTGTTCTGATGTTGCTCCAACAGGGTCTTCATTGTTTTCGGCGTCGTCCGGAGTACTATTTTCTCCGGTGCCAATGTTGCTATCCTTTGAGCGACGTGACTTAGAAAGGCGTTTGGGAGCCGGCGCTTGGACCGTGTCTCAGAAGGTTTATTCCCAACTGGGTCTTCTTTGTCATCATTGCTAGCTTTTTTAGGTGTGTCAACCATGTACACATCGTACGAAGAGGTGGCCGTCCAATGTCCAGTAAATGGCGGGTCTTGGCCTAGCTCCTTGTCAGCATCGTCGTGCATACCGTCGATGTCTTTGGAGCCATAATCAAGCACGTCGGTTAAGTCCTCGACGGTGGCTATGAAGTGGGTGGCGGGTGGGAAGCGAAATTCTCCATCATCAGCCTCTAGTTTGAACCGGACATAGTTCGCCTATGAGTCCCCCGCCAAGGATAGGTTTTTTAATGAATTTAGCACATCGCACAAGGGCGAGTGTTGGAAGATATCTGCGGTGCTAAACTCGAAGATCGATAACTGATCCAGCTCTGCGCCCGCAGGCGTGCGTGGTTTGGAACTTATAGCTGGAGACGAGTCCAGAATTCCGTTGCCGCAGACATTGCAACGTGCTGAGTTCTGTGCGGCTCCAATGCCACGGATTCTGCGGTTTCGGATGGCGCAATCTGCTTCGGATCTAAGGCCGTAGCATTTACAGGAACCATCTCCTGAATATGGTCCGATGACAGATTTAAGTCATGTTCATCGAGCGAAGGGCGATCGCCGTGGTCTCAAATCCATTGAAGATCAGGTCTCCACGGATATCCGCGACGTATTTCAAGCTTCCAAATCTGACCTGGTGGCCAGGGGCGTAGCTATCGATCTGCTCCAGATATGGCCGAGTCGGCCCTTGATGCAGAAGCCGCCGAATCACGAAAATCTATGCAGGGAGAAAGGGTTCTCCTTGGACAGCGTCACTATAGATGATCTAAGGGGCCATCGAACCTTTCGTCGACGGCACAGTGGAACTCTCAATGAAAGCACCAATGTCGGTGTCAAAACCGGCGGATCTCGGGTAGGGGGTCCAGAACTGTGCGTCTAAGGTCGATGGTTACAGGAGACGGGGGACACGATATTTACCAAGGTTCGGGCCCTCTCTATGGAGGTAATACCCTACTTCTTGCTTGATTGATCTTGATGAATATGAGTATTACAAGAGTTGATCTACCACGAGATCGTGATGGATAAACCTTAGAAGCCTAGCCTGTATGACTATGGTAATGAGTATATCCTCTCCGGACTACACCCTTCGGTTTATATAGACACCGGGAGGATCTAGGGTTACATAGAGTCGGTTACATAAGAAGGAATCTTCATAGTTGGTCGCCAAGCTTTCCTTCCACGCCAAGAGAGTCCAATCCGGACACGGGTACAGACTTCGACCTTCATGTCTTCACAGCCCACCAGTCCGGCCCATTGATAATAGGCCGGACGCCCAAGGACCCCTTAGTCCAGGACTCCCTCAACGAGATTGAACTAGGTATGAGGATATCGACGATCGAATCTCAGGTAAGTAAACCGATGACAAAGGGAACAACATATATTGTTATGCAGTTTGACCGATAAAGATCTTCGTAGAATATGTGGGAGCCAATATGAGCATCCAGGTTCCACTATTAGTTATTGACTGGAGATGAGTCTCGGTCATGTCTACATAGTTCTCGAACCCGTAGGGTCCGCACGCTTAACGTTCTGTGACGATTTGTATTATGAATTATGTGATTTGATGACCAAAGTTTGTTCGGAGTCCCGGATGAGATTGGGGACATGACGAGGAGTCTCGAAATGGTCGAGACGTAAAGATCGATATATTGGAAGGCTATATTCAGACATCGGAAAGGTTCCAAGTGATTCGGGTATTTTTCGGAGTACCGGGGAGTTACAGGAATTCGTATTGGGCCTTAATGGGCCATACTGGAAAGGAGAGAAAGGCCTCAAGGGTGGCCGCGCCCCTTCCCCATGGACTGGTCCGAATTGGACTAGGGAAAGGGGGCGGCCCCTTCCTTCCTTCTCCTGCTCCCTTCTCTTTTTCCTATTCCATGTGGGAGGTGGAAACCTACTAGGACTAGGGAGTCCTAGTAGGACTCCACACTTTGGGCGCGCCTGTCGGCGTACTGGGAACGGGGGTCCCCAGACTTGCCTGCCTGCGGCCTGCGGCGTGGCTCAAGGGGTGGCCCATCAAGGCCCATCTTCACCAGCACAAGTTCAAGACCCTCGCGAGGGGCCAAGCCTCGCGGGGCGGACGACATGGAGCTTCCTCAGGCACGGCCTCGTCAGGTTGGTTCGCGAGGAGGCGGAGAGATCAAGGCAGGGTACCTCACGAGGTGCCCGTGACGCAGGCCATGACGACCAAGGGCGCCAGGTGGGCGCCAGGCCGCGGTGTGTCCTCCTTTCCTCTTTGGTGCAAAGGGAGCAAGCGCAGGCAAGAGTATCAAGCAAAGGCATCCGTTTCGGTGCAACAAGACCAAGACCGTCGCAACGGCAGGAAGGAAGTCATTGTGGAGCCCAAGCCGGTGTCACCACCAGAGCCTTTGACAGGCGAGGACCAACTTTAGTCAGGATAAGTGTACTAGATGTTCCCCTTCAAAATGGCCAATTGTTGGCGCCCTTCCCGCTGAATATTTGGGGAGAGGCCCAGGGCCTTTGCCTATAAATAGGACTAGCCACCCACAAGGTAGGGGCACGAAATCGAGAGAGAGGATCCAGCATCTGGGATCAGCAGAGAGAGAGCGACTGAACTCCTCCTAGCAGTTCATCGCGCCAGCCAAGAACAGACCCTCGCGAGGCTGTTCTTCTTTGTATTGTTCATCATCGTCAGCCCAAGAGGCAATCCACCACACCACAAACTAGAGTAGGGTATTACACCATAATTGTGGCCCGAACTAGTATAAACCATGTGTCTCTTGTGTTGTTCCTTTCATAGCTTAGATCTTAGCGAGGCGGCGAGGCGCCGGAAGGTAGAGGGTGAAATCTCCTCGCGCACCCCAGTGTTCGAACCTAGAGGGTCTGCCGGAACCCGAAATCCGACATTTGGCGCGCCACCTAGGGGTGCGCCGGGGCTTTCCCTTTCGCCGACCCGCTCTCCGCCGACATCGCGACTCGCCCTGGAATGAGCAGCGCGCCGCCCGTTCCGGTCGCCAGCACCAGCACAGGGCCCAGGGGACTTCGAGCCTTGGCCCCGACCTTGCGACTGGCGCGGTGGCCGGACAAGTTCAAGCCGGAGACGCCGCCGCGCTACAATGGCACAACTGATCCGCTGGCCTTCCTGCTGGTGTACGAGGAGGCCATCCTCGAGGTGGGAGGCGACGGCAGGGTCATGGCTAACTGGCTTCCCATGGCCCTCACCGACGCCCCGCGCATGTGGCTGCTCCACCTACCAGCGGCTTCCGTGGCCTCTTGGGAAGAGCTGCGCAACCTCTTCCTCGCCCAGCACGCAGCGCCGGCGCCCCCAGTCGTCGCGGCTCTCCTGGGCGGCTCGCAGGCGCCACCTTCAGGCCGCCACGTCAAGCCGTTCGTCCGCCAGGTCGGCGCTGCCTCCACGTGGCAGGGGGCTCCCCCAGGTCGGTGGGCGCCCAAGGCCGATTTGGCCTTCAGCTCAGAGGACCGCCCCTCCAACTCAACCTGCTCGGGCGCGCTCCCAATGCTGTGCGCCCCCACCATCTGCCAGGTGGCCGTCACCAGGACACTCATCAACTGTGGTGCGGGCCTCATCGTGCTCTCGGTTGAGGCCTTCAGCCTCCTCCACATACCAGCGGAGCGGCTTCAGCCCAGCCGGCCCTTCTTGGGCGTCGGGGGCGGATCATCTAGCTCCCTGGGGCAGATCCGACTCCCTATAACCTTCGGCACCTACGACAACTTCCGCATGGAGCTAATCGACTTCGACATCGCCCCCATCGGCCTCCCATACAATGCCATCCTTGGGTACCCGGCTCTGGCCAAGTTCATGGCCACGACTCACCCAGCCTACAACCTCATGAAGATGCCCGGGAGCAACGGCGTCCTCACCGTGTTTGGAGACACCGGGGATGCGTTACAAGTACTCAAGCTCGCCTTCAAGACTGTTGCGGCGGCGGCCCAGCCCGCTGGACCAGACGCCCCTGAGCCCAAGGGGGCTGCGCCAGCCAAGAAGAAGCAGCTGTTCACCCAGGACAAGGCGGAAACCAAGCAGATACTTGTTAACGAGGACGGATCAACTAAAGCCACCTTCACCATAGGCACCAACCTCAAACCCGAGCAGGAGGAGGCCCTGGTCAAGTTCCTGCGCGCGAACAGGAAGGTGTTCGCCTGGGAGCCTGATCAGCTGGCGGGGATCCCCAAAGGCGTAATCGAGCATCACCTCAACATGTGCCCCAACGTACGCCCTGTGAAGCAGAATGCGAGGCGGCAGTCCACTGAAAAGCAGGTGTCGGTGTCAAAACCGGCGGATCTCGGGTAGGGGGTCCCGAACTGTGCGTCTAGGCGGATGGTAACAGGAGACAAGGGACACGATGTTTTACCCAAGTTCGGGCCCTCTTGATGTAGGTAAAACCCTACGTCCTGCTAGATTAATATTGATGATGTGTGTTACAAGAGTGGATCTACCACGAGATCAAAGAGGCTAAACCCTAGAAGCTAGCCTATGGTATGATTGTTGTTCTTCCTACGGACTAAGACCCTTCGGTTTATATAGACACCGGATAGGGTTAGGGTTACACAGAGTCGGTTACAATAGTAGGAGATCTACATATCCGTATCGCCAAGCTTGCCTTCCACGCCAAGGAAAGTCCCATCCGGACACAGGACGAAGTCTTCAATCTTGTATCTTCATAGTCTTGGAGTCCGCCGATGATGATAGTTCGGCTATCCGGACACCCCCTAGTCCGGAACTCCCTCAGTAGCCCCTGAACCAGGCTTCAATGACGACGAGTCCGGCGCTCATATTGTCTTCGACATTGCAAGGCGGGTTCTTCCTCCAAATAATTTATAGAAGATTGTGAACACCAGGATAGTGTCCGGCTCTGCAAAACAAGTTCCACATAACACCATAGAGAGAATAATTCTTGCACAGATATGCTGACGTATTCCGCGGCGTGACATCACACCACGGCCAGGCCTTTATATGAATCGTTTTTTGTTGTTCCACCTCAGCGTGTTTAGCGAGGCGGTTTCCTTGGCACGTCTTATCAAAGTGTAGATCGTGCCCCTTATTCCGGGATTCTCATCAATACGGACGTGGGTAACCCAACCCGTGCCCGTTGGCCTGCCTTCTCTATCAAAGGCGAGTCCTAGTCGACCACGGGGTGGGCTCTTGGTATTCAACCTCTTTATAGTGAGACCAAGGCCCTCTCCTTTTTACACCCTCTATCGAGTTCGCCTCGCGCTTCGAGTTCCAACACCCAAAGCTTCAGATTCAGGCGCTTCGGACTTTCAACGATGTCCGGCTCCGACCAGCATGGCCAATGGATGTCTTCCTCCGTCACAGAAGAAGACGTGCTAAAGCTGCGAGACGCCAGGTATCTAACAGGCAAGATCTCGCATAGGCTGCCTGCTCCAGGGCAGGTCATTCCCACTCCTGAGCCCGGTGAGAACGTGGTGTTCGTGTCCCACTTCCTTCGGGGTTTAGGCTTCCCGACGGATCCCTTTGTGCGGGGGCTCATGTTTTATTACGGGCTTGATTTCCATGACTTGAATCCGAGTCCATCCTCCATATCTCGTCATTCATTGTTGTATGTGAGGCCTTCCTCCATACTACCCCCACTTTGGATTGTGGCTCAAAACCTTCAAGGTGGAGCCAAAAAGGCGATCAAGGGCAGCAAGCAGAGGCGGAGGGGCGGTCATAAGCAAATGTGCTGATGCTCCGTGGCCCGAGGGCTCTTTTCAAGAGGAGCTTGGTGTGTGGCAACGGGAGTGGTTTTATATTACCGCTCCCAGGGGCACCAAATGGGCGGCTCTCCCTGCCTTCCGCTCAGGTCCACCACAGTGGCTGGCTTCATGGGTCAACAAGGGGCTAGACTCGGGGCCATCCAAGGATGTTCCCCTGCTGCAGGGCCGTATTCGAGATCTCCAGGAAAGAGGGATCAATCTGGTTGCGATGGACGCAGGTTATGGTGATCCGCGCCTTCAGCCCTGCAAGAACGCCGCCCTCCGCCTGTGGGAATTCAATCCGGAGGGACCACGAGCTCTCCAAAATTTTATGGGCACAACGCCCGTGGAGATGTATAAATTGTTCTTCGGATCACAAGAGAAGTGTCCGGACTTGACCGAGGACGCAGGACTAAGCTGCAATCGCCCAGATACTCAAGTAAGTAGTCCTGTAACAGACAAGCTGTTCATTCATTTATTTTATATATATGCCCTTTAAAGGAACCGTTTCTTGAACATGAGTGGATAGCCAAGGCAAAGTTGATAAGGTGTCCGGCTCCCCTCCGGAGACCACGCCGGATCCCATGTTGACCAAGATGTTGAAGGTTGCGCCTTTTGAAGAAGGCGAAGGGAGGAGCGGGGAGCAACCGCCTCTGCGAAGGAGGCTATCAAGGAAGGAGGGATTAAGAGTCCCACCTTCCGAGGAGAGAAGAGGACCGCTTGAAGATCCGGAGGTCAAGGCCTCAAAGAAAGGAAGAGAATCTTCGGCAGAGTCCGGCTGGGAAGTAACCCAGCCGCATTATTTCCCCAAGGGGATCAGCCCTCCAAATGAGCCGTAAGTAGAAAGAAGGGGTCTTGTAAGTAAGGAGCGCCCTGTATTTATTTATGAAGATAACCGAAATTGTACCTTGTAGTTCGGACCTCAGCCCTTCTCAGTGAGCTCGCCTTCGGGGATCTTCTTCCGGAGATGATGGAGAGAAACGCCTCCACCTGTCGCACCCTCATGTGAAGCGGACGACCCGGAGGTGTCGCCGCAGAGGGTTCCCCAAGTCGGCGGGGCCGGAAGGTCCGGCGCCAAGTGGTGTGCGGTCGGAGGAGCTGAAGGATCTGCTCGGGCGAGCGGCTATCTCGAAAGATCACCGTACTCTAATGGGTACGGTGATTGAAAGAATTGCATCCGCAGAGAGCGGATTGCAAGAAGCCGTCAGAAGCTTACTGACGGGGTTTGAGGTACGCAAAAAATAATGTACTGTTTGACAGTTGTGCATATAAAATGTGCCATGTATAGATAGTAGCCCCTGAGACTCGGTATGTTGTCAAAATTGACGACGTGACGAGGATCAAATTCTCAGTTGTAACATATCGCCGCTCCTAAACAGGTGGCGGGACGTCCGGAGGCCAGCTGGACTGATGAATATGCCGAAATAAAGCGGCAGCTTGATGAGGCGGATGCGGACATCACGCTGGTCAATAAACGGTTTGACGAGTCACAAGGTATGCGACTTCTATGCGGACACCTGGTAAGGGAGCTTGACGCCCATGTTTTACTAATCATATGCTTAATGCAGATGGTGCCGCTGCCGTGGAAGAGCTGCGAGCGTAACTCGCCAGCGAAAAGAGCAAGCCAGAATTAGTAATGCGGCCGCTTTAAAGGCGGCCGAAGATCTAGAAGCTGAACGGGCTGCTCACTGCCGAAGCAAAGAGGAGATGGCCGAGATGGCCAAAAAGTTAAGGAATACTACCGAACGCTGCGCGGTTCTTGAAAAGGAACGTCAAGCGGAACAAGAGGACCTAAAGAAGGCCGCCGCCGAATCCAAGAAGGCCCAATCGGCTTTGAGAGCTGCCAAGGAGGAGCTGAGTCAGGCCGGGGCAATTGCGGCTGGAAAACCGTTTCTGCTGCGGAGGAAATATACAGATCCAAAGTATGCTCAGTTGGATAAATTGTGGAGTTCAGAGGATGCTTATCTGGACTTGGCGGCGAGCGCTGTGGACGCGGTTGAGCACTTCCGGGGCCAGAAGGGGCACAGAAGGGAAGAGCTATATTGGTCGCAATTCCATAGTCCGGAGCGTCCTCTGCTGCTGACCGATCGGTTGGCCGAATGTGCCGAGCTGAATCGACTGTTCGGATTTGCCATGAAGCATGTCTTGACTCACTTGTGGCCGGACGGACCCGAGCCGAAGAGCTATTTTGGTTTAGTGCAGCAGTTTCTTGGTGTGGTGCCGCGTATCGACGCAATAAAGCGATCGGCGTGTATTGAGGGAGTGTGGATGGCTCTTGCCCGTGTCAAGACATACTGGACAGAGATGAAGGCCACTGGCGTTGCATCCCAGGATTCGGACAAAGGCCGAGGACCTGCCGAGCACTACTTTGAAGAAGTCCTGTCGGGCGCTCGTTTAATAGAGACGCAGTGCTCAAAGGATATTATGTTTAAATGACATGTATGATTTGTGAAAACAACGTTTCAATGTAATATAAGTGCTTTTTATACTTGTGCGTTCAAGTAGTAAACTACTCCCTCAGGCGGCCGCTTATGTATATGTGTATATAACTCGAAAGATGGCAGTCCTTGGCTTCAGCCCCCACTCACATAGTGCGGGGTGTTTGCAAAAAGCGCTTTTTCACACTTAATCCAACGTCTTGGTCCTGTTAAGGAGGTGATAGCGTAGCAAACCAGGCAACCGGACTATAATGCTTTATCACTTTCACTTAGCCATAGGAGTTCGAGGGTGGGGCTACTATATAGCCCCTGGGGGGCGCCGCACTCTCCCGAAGTCGGGGTGCGTATGTGCCTGACCGAAAACCGGTGCTTCGTTAATGCGGAGGAATTCTAAACATTCCTGTGAGTCATCGAGTGGTTGACCAGTCTCTCGCTATATCATGACAGTCAGTTTTCGGCTTTCTCTACTGTGGTGCTCGCCCGGCCGAACCGGGTCACAATCGCAGTAGTTCTCCTGGTGCCGCGTTAGCCGTGAAAACGGGCGTAAGGCAGCAAAACACGAGAGCCGGGAAACCCAACATTTGACCAAAGACATGATTCGGAGCTGATGCATATAAGGCCTAACTCGAGACGCCGAATACTCCCTAAGGTATTCGGTCTTTATGAAAATGGGAAAATAATGCCCTAAGCCCCTTGTGTCCAGGTACACGCAAAAATTCTGGTGCGGCCAATGCCAAAGCACCAGCCTCCTCCTCAGTTATATTAAGGAACTGGGGGAATGTATACCAACAAGAGACAGTGAAAAAAGGTTTACGCATGGTCTTAATCTGAAAAGAATCCTTGCAACGGGTCCCTGCTGCACGTCTGCGCCTTTGTCTCCGTTGTGCCGTATCCTGGACGGGTGTAGCACGTTGTTCATCCGTAAAAGAGAGGAACTTAGTTTGAAAGAAAAAGGATCGTGCAAAAGATGAACTTAATATTAAATGAACAGAGTACGGTTCGAAGAATAAAATTGAGCTCTATTGTCTCTTGTTGCACATGCATGTAGCCCCTCGTATGGGGGTGTGCCGCTAGTAGGCGCCGGACTCGTCTAGCCGTGTCCGGGGTTTGAATGACCAATTACAGGTTCTTTGCCTAGTGGAGCCGGATAGCTGTGGAGCTGTCAATGTCGTATCCCCTTCTTCCGTGCTCGAGTAACACTTAATACTTCCTTTTAACGAGATGATGCCGCGTGGACCGGGCATTTTAAGTGTTAGAGATGCATAATGCAGTATTGCGTTAAAGCGGGCGAAAGCTTCGCGTCCCAATAGTGCTTGATGGCTACTTTTAAACAGGGTGACATGGAAGAGTAGCCTTTCATGACGGAAGTTGTCGGATGAACCAAACACAACTTCTAAAGTATGGAGCCCGTGGCAGAGGGCGTATGGGCAAGCGATACTCCTTTAAAGGAGGTGTTGCTACGGCGAATTTTGGTTGGTTTATCCCCATCCTGCGGATTGTGTCCTCGATATATCAGGTTTATGACATCGCCGCCGTCCATGAGGACATGTGTAAATTGGAATCCGTCGATTATAGGATCCAATATCAAGGCAGTCCATCCTGCTCCGTGATATTTTCAGAATAGTCACGATGATCGAAGGTGATTGGTTTTGACAACCAATATGCGGCGCGCTTTTAGTGGGTGCCGCCTGTTTTTCCCTTTGATCACGTGAAGTGAGTTTACTGTTTTGACCTTTTGTGGGAAATTCTTTTTTTTTTCCGGGGCTCTGCTTGTGGTGCTCGTCATCATTTTCCCTTGGTGTGTCGAGCCCCTTGTGTTCGACGTTAAGTCGGCCGGACTGCTTGAAGACCCAACAATCTCTGTGGGTATGGTTTGCATGCTTCCCGAAGGTACCATGTATTTGACACAGTCTATCCAGAATCTTGTTTAGGTTGGATAGCTCGTCACTGTTATCCTTTAGGGGCAATGTTTTGTTGTTCGGCCGGGAGCTTTTGAACGGCGTTGACCGACGTACTATTTGGGCCATTTTCTTTATTCCGGCGCTGATCTTTTCTGTGTCATGATTTCCCATTTCCATCCCTGGTTTCGGATGTACTCGGGTCGCTGGTACTGCATCTAGCCAGCCAGCTGTCCTCTCCCGCGCAAAAGCGGGTCATGAGGCTTGTTAATGCGGCCATTGTTCTTGGCTTTTCTTGGCCGAGGTGTCTGGCGAGCCATTCGTCTCGGACGTTGTGTTTGAAAGCTGCTAATGCTTCGGCGTCCGGACAGTCGACTATTTGGTTCTTTTTAGTAAGGAACCTGTTCCAGAATTTCAGGGCTGACTCTCCGGTCTGTTGAGTTATGTGACTTAGAACGTCTTCATATGGAGGTCTGACATAAGTCCCCTGAAAAATTGCCCGAATGCGTCCTCGAGCTCTCCCGCTTCCAATGGTATTTTCGGGGAGGCTTTTAAGCCAATGCTGAGCTGGCCCTTTGAGTTTAAGTGGTAAGTATTTTAAGGAATGGATATCGTCTCCTCTAGTCATATGTATGTGGAGGATGTAATCCTCGATCCGCACTCTGTGGTCTGTTGTTCCGCCGTATGCCTCTATGTTTACGGGTTTGAACTCCCGGAAATTCATGATCCAGCACCTCATCGGTGAAACATAGGGGGTGTGCGGCGCCCCTATATTTGGGTGTGCCGTGATCTTCGGAATTTTGGCGTATTGCATTGCTTTGACGAGCCTGCGTTCTTGGCCCATAGATGGACCTAACTGGGCCATCCTCTTGATGTGAATCCTTATGCGGATCGCATATTGGCTTCTGTGTGGCGCCATTCACCGCTCTCTTTTCGCCGTGGGGTCGTCCATCCGACCGGGTGGCCTTTCTTACCTTTTAATTGTGGGGGCTCTAAGGCCTCCTTGTCGAATTCAGGCGTAGCTTTCTTTTGGGTAGCTCTTTGTTCGGGCGATCGTCATTGCATTTGTTCAAGGGTGTTGAATATTTTGCTCCATCTGATCATGAGTGCATCTTCCGCTGTTTTGAGCTTCCGCTTCTGCTTTTTCAGGCTACGCGCTGTGGCGACGAGCCTTTTCTGGAGGTTATTTTGCTCCAATGGTTTGTCATGCGTGAGGTCGTCCGGACTGTTGTCTTCGCCGGGGACAGATTGTTTATCCAAGTTGTCTTGTTTGGACGATTGCTCGATAGCTTGTTCGTTGTCCGCCGGTTCGCCCTGCTCTATGGCTGGGTCTTTGTTGAGGCGGGACTTTGTTCGCCGTTTACGTTGCCATTTTGACTGCCGAGAGGATTTATCCTTCGTAGCGTCCCGTTGTTCCTCGTCTTCATTTCCTTTAGGTGTATCCACCATGTATGCCTCATGGGATGAGGTTGTCCAGCGTCCTATAGGTGCTGGTTCATTGTTGTCTCTTACATCATCGTCCATACCGTCGATGTCTTCGGAGTCGAAATCGAGCACATCGTGTAAGCTTTCGACAGTGGCTATGAAGTGGGTGGTGGGTGGGCTTTGAATTTTTTCGTCGTCCGCATCCCAACCATCCTGACCGCTAGCCCCGCTGTGGCTCTCCGGATAAAGAGAGAGACTTTAATGAATTCAGGATGTCGCCAAAGGGCGAGTGCTAAAAGATGTCCGCGGCCGTGAACTCCATAACGGGCGCCCAATCGAATTCGATTGGCAAGGGCACTGAGGGTTCGGAGTCCGGAGAGGAGTCCGACACCCTGGAGTCGAGGTCTTCGCAAAGGACAGGGATGGAGTTCGGCTCGATCACCGTAGAGATTAAAGCCCCCGAGGCGGTGTCCAACCACTCGTCCTCGATTGGGAATCCGCCCGGATTAAGGGTCGGAGCGGATTTTGGTGCGGCCTCTGTGGCACCGCTCGCTGCAGAGCTAGATCATGCCCATCGAGACAAAGGCGGCGCGCTCATGCGGCTCGAATCCGTCGAAGATCAAGTCTTTGCGGATATCGATCGTATAGTTTAAACTTCCAAATCTGACCCGACGGCCAGGGGCGTAGCTTTCGATCTGCTCCATATGGCCGAGCGAATTGGCCCGCAGTGCAAAGCCGCCGAATACGAAGATCTGTCCGGGGAGAAAGGTCTCACCGGATCAAGGCCGTTGTTGATGATCAAAGGAGCCATCGGGCCTATCGGTGACGCACAGAGGAACTCTCAATTAAAGCACCAATGTCGGTGTCAAAACCGCGGATCTTGGGTAGGGGGTCCCGAATCGCAGGCCAAGGCGGATGGTAACAGGAGACAAGGGACACGATGTTTTACCCAGGTTCGGGCCCTCTTGATGTAGGTAAAACCCACGGCCCTGCTAGATTAATATTGATGATGTGTGTTACAAGAGTGGATCTACCACGAGATCAAAGGGCTAAACCCTAGAAGCTAGCCTATGGTATGATTGTTGTTCCTCCCACGGACTAAAACCCTCCGGTTTATATAGACACCGGATAGGGTTAGGGTTACATGTAGTCGGTTACAATAGTAGGAGATCTACATATCCAGATCGCCAAGCTTGCCTTCCACGCCAAGGAAAGTCCCATCTGGACACGGGACGAAGTCTTCAATCTTGTATCTTCATAGTCTTGGAGTCCGGCCGATGATGATAGTTCGGCTATCCGGACACCCCCTAGTCCGGAACTCCCTCAGCAGGCTTTCATCATCCAAGAGACCCGCAAACTGGAAGCTGCAGGGGTCATTCGCGAGGTCCGATACCCAGATTGGCTGGCCAACCCTGATGTTGTGCCGAAGAAAGGGGGGAAGGAACGCATGTGTGTCGACTTCACCAACCTCAAAAAATCCTGCCCGCAAGATCCATTCCCGCTCCCTCGCATCGATCAGATTGTCGATTCCACCGCCGAGTGCGACATGCTATGTTTCTTGGATGCCTTCTCCGGATATCACCAGATCAAGATGGCGGTAGAAGACGTGGAAAAGACGGCCTTCTTGACCCCATGTGGAGTGTACTGCTACACATGCATGCCGTTCGCGCTGCGCAACGCAGGAGCAACCTTTTAGCGGCTGATGCACATCACCTTGGGCCCGCAACTCGGGAAGAATGTGGAGGCTTACGTCGATGACATTATGGTGAAGTCTCGCGAGGCCAAAACCCTAATACAAGACCTGGAGGAAACCTTCACGAGCCTCAACGCAGTGAACTCCGCGGCTCAACCCGAAAAGTGTGTGTTTGGGGTCCCCTCGGGCAAGCTCTTGGGCTTCCTCGTGTCCCGCCGAGGCATAGAGGCTAACCCAGAGAAGGTCAAGGCGGTCGAGGACATGAGCCCGCCAAAGACCCTCAGAGAAATGCATAAGCTCACTGGGCGCGTAACAGCGCTAGGACGCTTCATCTCCAAGTTGGGGGAGCGAGCGCTGCCTTTCTTTCGGCTAATGAAGAAAAAGGGGCCCTTTGAATGGACTGAAGAGGCCGACAGGGCGTTCCAAGATCTCAAGAGGTACCTGACCAGCCCTCCGGTAATGGTGGCCCCACGCCCGCAGGAACCCCTAGTGCTCTACCTTGCAGCCACTCCCTACTCCTCCAGCGTAGCCCTGGTGGCGGTTAGGGAGGAGCGACAGACCAAAGCCGTGGAAGCTGCCCGGGTCAAGGCGAAGCGGGATCAAGGAAGACCCACAAAGACCACTACCACAGCCAAGAAGGATCAGCCGCCGCAGGGAAACGCACTCGGGATGAAGAGACCTCCTCGGGCGACCAGCCTCTGGAGGCTCCACTGCCTCAGGAGGCGCCACGGTCTGCGGAGGGCGCCATCAACACCAGCACTCCAAACCTTGTTGAACACCCTGTGTACTTCGTCAGCACGGTGTTGCGGGATGCAAGGGCACGGTACCCCATGCCTCAGAAACTCCTCCTCGCGCTATTGGTGGCCTCGCGCAAGCTGCGACACTATTTTCAGGGCCACCCCATCAAGGTTGTCTCGGCGTACCCCTTGGAAAGGGTGCTCAGGAGCCCTAACTCAGCTGGAAGAGTCGCCGAGTGGAACATTGAACTGCAAGCATTTCAGCTCGAATTCAGCACAACCAGAGTCATCAAGGGGGCCGCGTTAGCGGATTTCATGGCAGAATGGATGGAGGCGCCGGGCCTCAAGGTTGATGAGGATCGGTCCCTCTCCCCGGGAAGCGAGGCGCCGGAAGGTTGGGTCATGTACTTCGACGCGGCATTCTCTGAGCACAGCCAGGCTGGGCAGTGCTCATATCTCCTACTCAAGACAAGCTCTATTACGCAGTGCAACTCTGTTTCTAGCACGGAGAAAAGGTCTCCAACAACATAGCAGAGTATGAAGGCCTGATAGCAGGCCTGAAGGCCGCAGCTACCCTGGGAGTGAAGCGCCTTACCATCAAGGGTGATTCACAACTCCTCATCAACTTCTCCAACAAGGTATACGAGCCGAGGGATGAACACATGGAAGCCTACCTTGCGGAGGTCCGCAGGATGGAGAAGCAGTTCTGGGGGCTGGAGTTGCAGCATGTGCCCGTGGCACCAATCAGAGGCCGACGACATCGCCAAACGAAGGCCCAGCGGGCTACCTCAGAGCCTGGCGTCTTCGAGGAGCGGCTCTTCAAGCCCTCGGCCACGCCATCATCAGCGCTGGCGCAGCCTCGGGAGGAGCTCCCCCAGCCACCGGCCTCGGGAGCCCCAGTTTGTGGCCCGGCCTCAGGAGCGCGCCTGCTCTTGACGCTGGAGCCTCAGGAGGGGTGTTGGATCACAGAGCTCCGGAGCTACTTGACGCAAGGGACCTTGCCGGAGAAGGAGGAGGAAGCGGAGCGTGTGGCTCGGGATGCCACTGACATCGCATCGAGGATGGAGAGCTCTACCGGAAGTGACCAAATGATGTGCCCCTGTACGCATCTCTGTGGAGCAAGGGAAGGAACTGCTGGCAGATATACACGATGGAGACTGTGGGCATCATTCGTCATCACGGACCCTCGTTGGCAAGGTGTTCTGAAGCGGTTTCTATTGGCCTACTGCACTCAATGATGCCGTCGAACTGGTGAAGGCTTGCGAGGCCTGCCAATTCCATGCCAAGCAGATCCATCAGCCAGCGGGAGGTCTACAAACTATACCCCTCTCGTGGACCTTCGCCGTCTGGGGGCTGGAAATCCTGGGCCCGTTCCGTCGGGCGCCAAGGGGCTATCGCTACCTCTACGTCGCCGTGGACAAGTTCACCAAGTGGGCTGAAGTGGAAGCCGTCCGCACCACCCTCGCAGGCTCTGCGGTCAAATTCATCAAGGGCATCGTGAGCCGGTTCGGGGTGCCGAACCGCTTCATCACCGACAACGGTTCGTAGTTCACTAGTAACCTTTTCAAAACATATTGTGCTAACCTTGGGACGCAGATATGCTATGCCTCGGTAGTGCACCCACGGAGCAACGGTCAAGCCGAGCGGGCCAACGCGGAGGTCTTGAGAGGCCTCAAGACCAGGACGTTCAAGAAGAAGCTGGAGGCCTGCGGCAGGGGTTGGTACGACGAGCTGCAGTAAGTGTTGTGGTCCATCCGCACAACCGCGACCAAGCCGACCGGCGAGACCCCGTCCTTCCTGGTCTATGGATCTGAAGCAATCCTCCCTCACGAGGTCAGACATCGCTCCGCACGGGTCCTGGCGTTCGACGAGGCGCAGCAGGACGCCATGCGGGGATGACCTCGGCCGGGGAGGAGCGTCGTCGGAAGCAAGGCCGCGAGCTTAAAGGTACCAAAGAAGCGCTGCGGCGATACCACTGCCGCAACATCCGCCCTAGGACCCTCGAGGTAGGAGACCTCGTGCTCAGGCGGGTTCTCTCCATGGAGGGATTGCATAAGCTCTCTCCCATGTGGGAGGGCCCGTTCAAGGTTGTTCATGTTTCCAGTGCCCGCCCGCGGCGCTTGGAGACTCGTGGAGGGGGTGCTCGCCCGTAACGCTGTGGAACATCCAAAGCACCTAAGGAGGTTTTACCCCTAAAGAAGAAGGCCCAGAGCTCGTGAAGAAGGCGAATGCCTATGAAGTGATGCGTTTTGGAAAAGGCCCAGAGCTCGTGAAGAAGGCGAATCACTGTGGAAGTGATGCGTTTTGGAAAAGGCCCAGAGCCTGTGAAGAAGGCGAACGCCTGTGAAGTGATGCGTTTTGGAAAAGGCCCAGAGCCTGTGAAGAAGGCGAACGCCTGTGATGTGATGCGTTTTGGAGAAGGCCCAGAGCCTGTGAAGAAGGAGAACGCCTGTGAAGCATTGCGTTTGGGAAAAGGCCCGGAGCCTACGAAGAAGGCAAATGCCTGTGGAGTGTATCTTTCCGAGAAAGGCCCGGAGCCTGTGAAGAAGGCCAACGCCTGTGAAGCTCGCCGCCCGTGACACTCTCACGTAATAATGAGTTGGGGCTATACACGCCTGAGTCTCGTGAGCGCCGCCCTCAGCCTGGGCTCCCTCCCACGCCCAAAGGCAGCACTTAGCTTCTGTATTTGGTGAGAAGACGTCGAAGACTAGATTAGGTGTCGGACGTGGCTTTTCTCATTTTGTTTCTGCATTTGGCTTGTTTATTCCCATTCGAGGTTTTATTAAAGTTGTTGCCGTCTTTGGCTCGTGACTCTGTGCCTTTTCGCTCTCCTGCCTCGATTTCTCTCACGCAAATCTCGCGAGGGAGCAACGCGGGCACCCTCGCGAGTGTTTTTCCGCCCTTATCGTTTGAGGCTTTCTTACCCGGTCCACTACAGGAGCACCCCTCCAGTCTGTGCCCCACGGGAACCGCGACACGAACACAGGACCAGGGTCGGTCGCCTCCACAGCTGCGGTCGGGAGCTACCTCTCCAGACTAACCTTCGCAGGACATGAGGCGTTCAACGAGGCCTCGGCCTCGGGAAAGAAAGACCACGACAGGCGCCCCCGAGCTAAGTAATTCCTACGCGCAGGCGTGTGGCACAAAGGCATAATACCGAAATAGCGGAAGTAGTACGATAATTAACAGCAATGGTCCAAGCACGCCCACGCAGGGCCCTACACTACTGTCTCTTTGCGCAAGGAAAGGAAAAAAGAACAAAACAGGCGCGGCTCGCCTGACACCAACTCGCGGGGGAGGCTCGAACTGCCTCCGGAGCTCAGGCGGACTCCCTCTCGCGCTTCACCGGGGCGAGATGGCGGGCGGGCCCGCTACCTCCCTCCAGGCGGGCGCGGCGGCGCGGAGGCTGGTCGCGGCCACCACTGGAAGAGCCGCTGCCAGAAGAAGAGTCATCGAAGCTCGACGAGCCCCGAGCTCCGCCACTCCCGCGCCCGCTGTCGTCTTCATCATTGCTGGGGCTGGGCCCGCGTCCGCGGTCGTCGTTCTCAGGGCAGCATCCAGCGCGGTGACCGTCTTCCCCGAACACCCTCACATAGAGGGTGGCATCGCCGTCAAACTTGAAGTGCATGGTGCACCGCCGGCACCACGCAGCTGGCAAACATTGCCACCATGGGTCGAGGCTAGGCTCCCACTGCAGAGACCTCCAACGAAGCTCAGGAGGCCCGGCTGCAACAACCATCCGCCTGAGCGAGGCCGCCTGGGTACCAGCCGGAAGCTCACCCAGAGGAAGCGAGGGAGCTGGAGTTGGTGCCGGAGCTCCGCTCACCACCACACAACGAACTCCGGCAGCACCTCTATCAATGGAAGCGGCCTAGGGGTCGCTGCCGCGGGCGCGCCTCAGCCAAGAGCCGCCGCCTGGCCACACTGCTGGGAGATCACCTCCACGACCGCGAGGAGCCACCATTGGAGCCACAGGGTGTTTGTGAGGACGGCCTCGACCGCACTTGGGCGGGGGAGAGTCAGGCTCCACCTGGCGAGCCTTCCCCTTCTCCGCGGCCGAGAACCTCTTTGGTGGAGCCATGAAGTAGAAGAAGCAAGAGGAGATGGACTAGAAGGGTAGGCGCCTGGCCTCAGATTTATAGCCGAGGAAGGCCAACCACCGGCCTCCGCGATCGCAGGTAATCATGACCCGCTTTGCACGCAGGGACTTGTCAATTCGTGCAGTCGTCGAGGCGTCATGGGGGAGCAGCGATGCCCACGTCCAATCAACCACCACGCGGCGCGCAAGGCCGTAGGCTGTTAGGGCCCGCGGCGCTTCGCACTTGCCCCTTCGCTTCTCTGCTCAGCCAAGTCCGCGCGTGCCTTGGGCCCGGGGGCTACTGTCGGCGCTCGGGAACGGGGTCCCCAGACTTGCTCGCTGCTGCCCGCGGCGTGGCTCAAGGGTGGCCCATCAAGGCCCATCTTCATCAGCACAAGCTCAAGACCCTCGCGAGGGGCCAAGCCTCGCGGAGCGGACGACAGGGAGCTTCCTCAGGCACGGCCTCGTCAGGTTGGCTCGCGAGGAGGCGGAGAGATCAAGGTAGGGTACCTCACGAGGTGCCCGTGACGCAAGCCATGACAACCAAGGGCGCCAGGCGGGCGCCAGCCCGCGCAGTGTCCTCCTTTCCTCTTTGGTGCAAAGGGAGCAAGCGCAGGCAAGAGTATCAAGCAAAGGCATCCGTTTCGGTGCAACAAGACCAAGACCGTCGCAACGGCAGGAAGGAAGTCATTGTGGATCCCAAGCCGGCATCACCACCAGAGCCTTTGACAGGCAAGGACCAACTTTAGTCAGGATAAGTGTACTAGATGTTCCCCTTCAAAATGGCCAATTGTTGGCGCCCTTCCCGCTCAATATTTGGGGAGAGGCCCAGGGCCTTTGCCTATAAATAGGACTAGCCACCCACAAGGTAGGGGCATCGAGAAATCGAGAGAGAGGATCCAGCATCTGGGATCAGCAGAGAGAGCGACTAAACTCCTCCTAGCAGTTCATCACGCCAGCCAAGAACAGACCCTCGCGAGGCTGTTCTTCTTTGTATTGTTCATCATCGTCAGCCCAAGAGGCAATCCACCACACCACAAACTAGAGTAGGGTATTACACCACAATGGTGGCCCGAACTAGTATAAACCCTGTGTCTCTTGTGTTGTTCCTTTCATAGCTTAGATCTTAGCGAGGCGCAGGAAGGTAGAGGGTGAAATCTCCGCGCGCACCCCAGTGTTCGAACCTAGAGGGTCTGCCGGAACCCGAAATCCTACAGCGCCCTATGGGGGCCGGCCTCCTGCTCTCTCCATCCTTTATATACGTGGCCAGGGGACACCCCATAGACACACAAGTTGATCATTGATCTCTTAGCTGCAGCGGTGCCCCTCCAAAGATAATCCACCTCGGTCATATCGTCGTAGTGCTTAGGCGAAGCCCTGCGCCGGTAGCTTCATCATCACCGTCATCACGCCGTCATGCTAACGAAGCTCTCCCTCGACACTCTGCAGGATAGTGAGTTCGTGGGACGTCACCGAGCTAAACTTGTGCAGATCGCGGAGGTGCCGTACCTTCGGTGCTAGGATCGGTCGATCGTGAAGACGTACGACTACATCAACCGCGTTCTCATAACGCTTCCGCTTATGGTCTACGAGGGTACATAGACAACACTCTCCCCTCTCGTTGATATGCATCACCATGATCTTGCGTGTGCGTAGGATTTTTTTTTGAAATTACTACGTTCCCCAACAGTGGCATCCGAGCTAGGTTTATGCGTAGATGTTATATGCACGAGTAGAACACAAGTGAGTTGTGGGCGATAATAGTCATACTGCTTACCAGCATGTCATACTTTGATTCGGCGGTATTGTTTGATGAAGCGACCCGGACCGACATTACGCGTACTCTTACGCGAGACTGGTTCTACCGACGTGCTTCGCATATAGGTGGCTGGCGGGTGTCAGTTTCTCCAACTTTAGTTGAATCGAGTGTGGCTACACCCGGTCCCTGTTGAAGGTTAAAACAGCACATACTTGACAAAAAATCATTGTGGTTTTGATGCGTAGGTAAGAACGTTTATTGCTCAGCCCATAGCAGCCACGTAAAACTTGCAACAACAAAGTAGAGGATGTCTAACTTGTTTTGCAGGGCATGTTGTGATGTGATATGGTCAAGACGTGATGAGATATAAGTTGTTTTATAAGATGATCACGTTTTATTGAAGTTATCGGCAACTGGCAAAAGCCTTATGGTTGTCTCTTTATTGCATAAGATGCAAGTGCCAAATAATTGCTTTACTTTATCGCTATGCGATAGAAATAGTTGCAAAAGCAATAGTTGGCGAGACGACCATGTGACGGCACGTTGATAGAGATCAAGATGACGGAGATCATGATGTCATGCCGGTGACGATGGAGATCATGACGGTACTTTGGAGATGGAGATCAAAGGCACAAGATGATGATGGCCATATCATGTCACATATTTTGATTGCATGTGATGTTTATCTTTTATACATCTTATTTTGCTTAGTTCAGCGGTAGCTTTATAAGATGATCACTTACTAAAATTTCAAGGTATAAGTGTTCTCCTTCAGTATGCACCGTTGCAACAGTTTTTCGTGCTGAGACACCATGTGATGATCGGGTGTGATAAGCTCTACGTTCACATACAACGGGTGCAAGCCAGTTTTGCACATGCAGAATACTCGGGTCAAACTTGACGAGCCTAGCATATGCAGATATGGCCTCGGAACACTGGAGACCGAATGGTCGAACGTGAATCATATAGTAGATGTGATCAACATAGTGATGTTCACCATTGAAACTACTTCATCTCACGTGATGATCGGACATGGTTTAGTTGATATGTGTCGGATTTCGGGTTCCGGCAGACCCTTGAAGTTCGAACACTGGGGTGCGCGCGAAGATCTTTCCCCTACCAGCTCATGCATGAACGGATTGCGAGGGATCTAAACTACGAACGATGAACAACACAGAGACACGAGGTTTATACTGGTTCGGGCCACCGGTGTGGTGTAATACCCTACTCCAGAGTGTGTGGTGTGGTGTATTGACTCAGTGGCTGATGATGAACAATACAAAGGGAGAACAGCCTCGCGAGGGGCTGTTCTTGAGCTGGTGCGATGAACTGCTTGGGTGAGTTCGATCGCCTCTCTCTCTCTCTCTGCTAGGGCTATGTCTGTGTGTTTCTTCCAGATGCCTCTACTCTATGGTGGCTAGCTCTATTTATAATGAGCGGGAAGGGCGCCAACAATTGGCCATTTTGAAGGGGAACATCCAGTACACTTATCCTGACTAAAGTTGGTCTTCGGCTACCAAAGGCTCTGACGGTGACGCCGTCCTGGGCTCCACGATGACCTCCATCCCGCTGCTCACTGGTCTTGGTCTTGTTGCACCGAAGAGGCAACCTTTGCCTGATGCCTTGGCTTGTGCTTGCCTCCTTTGCACCAAAGGGGAAATGAGGACACTGCGTGGGCTGGCGCCCACCTGGCCTTGATCGTCATGGCTTGCGTCATGGGGCACCCTCGTGAGGTATCCTGCCTTGATCTCTCTGCCTCCTCGCAAGCCTGCTTGACGAGGCCGCTCCTGAGGAAGGTTCCTGACGTCCGCCCCGCGAGGCTTGGCCCCTCGCGAGGGTCTTGAGCTTGAGCTGATGAAGCTGGGCCGTGCTAGGCCCCCACTTGAGCCACGCCGCAGGCCACAGGCAGGAAAGTCTGGGGACCCCCGTTCCCAGAACGCCGACAGTAGCCCCGGGCCCAAGGCGCGCCCGGACTTGGCTTAGCAGAGAAGCGAAGGGGCAAGGCGAAGGCGTCATGGGCCCCAACAAATTGTGGGTTTTGGGCGCCGCATGGCGATTGATTGGTCGTGGGTGTCTCTGACTCCCCATGACGCCTCGGCAACTGCCCTTCTGATAAAAAAGGAGGCCCGGGCCAGACTTGGTACTTGTTCTCGCTCGTCTTGCTCCAGATCCCCTTTCTCACCCTTCTCCTTCTTCCTTCCAAAATCCTCTAGATCTATCTAAATCCTTCCCATCCTGCAAGCCATGGCGCCTCGCAAGACCCCGACTAAGGCCTGGTACCTCCCGGCTCTGGATCCTCCGACTGTGTCGGCGAAGAATCTCGCCCTCATGCGCCGAAGGGCAGTGGCGCAGAGCGACAAGGGAGCGACTGTGCTCAAGGCCGGCTCCGACCAGCCTGAAGGCCAGGGGAGCACCTTCTACTCGTTCTTCGTGAGCGCCATTATCGCCGGTCAGGTCCCTCCTTTTTCCGAGTTCTTCTTCACTGTCCTCCGCCAAGACAACTTGCAAGCTCTGCATCTCCACCCCAACTCGTTTCTTCTCCTGGCGATTTTCGCCTACTATTGTGAGGCTCACGTTGGGATAAAACCCTCGGTGGCTTTGCTGCGCCATTACTTTTCCCTCCGGGTCTCCCGTGGCTCTATTACTGCGTGCGCGAGCTTCATCGCATACTTCAGCTCCAACTCCATCTCAAAGCCCGGGAAGAGGATTGAAGGCTTCAGGAGCAAGTGGGTCATGGTGGACGTCGGGCGCATCCATCTCGACCGGGCGCTGCCGTTGGGGCAGCCCGAGGCCGTTGATGCATGGTCTCGCGGAGCTCGCCGATTCTCGCGAAGATGTTCTTGAAGAGGATAAACGCGACTGTGGCCAGCCCAACTTGGGGGCAGCTGGTGACCGGGGCCACGCTCCTGAGGGAGTTCTGGAACATCGGGTGGCTCCGCTCCGGGAACATTCGCTTCCGTTGTGGAGGCTGGGGGAGGCAGGCGACGACCTTCGCCTGACCTCCGAGGCCCTCCCCGATGAAGACCTGGCCGCGGCTCTCCATTCCTTGGTCGGGGGGGACGTGGCGATGCCGGAGGGCGCTCCCGTCCCCCTGTTCCTTCGCGATGACTGGGAGCGAGTGGTGAGCACCATGCCCACCTTCAATGGTGAGGGGCTGGTGCCCGCCGGGGCTCCCGAGGATCTGGCGATGTTGGCGATGGTGAATGTTTCCTCCAGCAACTCCAGCGGGAGCGAGGAGGAAGAAGAGGAGGTGGAAGGAGAAGATTCTGGCTTCGAGGTGCCTGGTGAGGAGTCGGGCGACTCCTTCCCTCGACGCAGGTCCCGCGCCCTTCGCTCCATGCCGGACGACGATGAGGCCGATGCCAGGCCAGGAGGGGAGGATTCTCCCCTGGTCCCGAGGAAGGGCAGGTCAGGGCTGGTCCCCTAGGGTTCACTCTGACTTCGGGGCAGTCTGAGGCCAGCTCCGGCCTTCACGACGCGCCTACCGCTTCCGGGGCTCCCAGGGCTGACCCTAGCTGCAGGCTTTTCAGGCTTCAAGTTCGGCCGGAAGCTGCTTGAGTCTGCGGGCAGCGACCAGTAAGTGCTCGATCCGTGTTTTGCTTTGCTTCTACCGCTGGGGCCTGACTCTGTATTCTCTTGGCCAGGTCGGCACCTGCAGCGAAGAGGCCGAAGGGGGCTTCCGCGGCCCTGCTTGAGGCGGGTTCGCCTGCCGTGGCTGCGGCTCCACCTGCGGGGAAAGGAGGCAACGAAGCTCGCGCCTCCCCTGCCCGGTCATCCTCGCGAGCCCAGCAGGGGCACGCTGGAGGTGAGTCAGCCCCCGTGGTCCCGCTGACTCCGGAGGTGCCTGGGCTTGACGTTATTGCTGAGGTGCCCAAGGCCCAGGGGGCTCCTTCTTCCCAAGCCGTGATCACGCTGCCGTCTTCTACACCTGCTCCGCCGGCTCCAGTTTCTTTTGATTCTTCGGCCATCCTAGATCAAGCTGCCAGCGAGCTGAGCCGGCTGCAAGAGGATCTCCGGAATGCTGATCCCCGTCTGGTGGCCAGGCGCATGGAGCTGGCTTCACGCTGGGCCCGCTCTGCTGCCTCCGTCCAAGCGGTGCTGAGCCAAGCCGCGTCGGCCTCTGATGGGGAGAAGCAAGCCGCTTGCCAGTCCAGGGCCGCTCGCCAGGCCACCCTGGGCGACGCCGAGGGCGCCCGGGACCGCTGCAAGGCGCTGGAGGCCGAGCTGCAAGGCCTGCACGACGAGCTCGCCAAGGAGGTCCGCGGCCGCCAGGAGAAGGAGAAGGAGATGAAGGCTCGGGAGGCCGCCGTCAGGGACCGGGACGCCAAACTTGATGGCCGCCATGGCCGGTTGGAGACGCTGGAGCAGTCGCTGAAAGCGGAGAGGGTGGAGCTCGACAGGACGGCAAAGATCCTGGCTGAGGATCGGGTGGCCTTCGCCAAGTTGGAGGAGAAGGCTCGCGCCGCGTTCAAGACGCTCTATGAGGGTGGCCTGGAGAAGCCGTTGGCTGGTGCAGAGGACGGCCCCGCCGAGCTACTTCCTTTCTTGGTCCGAGCACTTGAAGATGTCACGGACGGCCTTGGCCCCACGGCCGAGGCCGAGGCGCGCGCCCTGTCTTCTGCAACGTTGACGTGTATCCTCAGCCACGTCTACCTTCGCAACCCCGGCGTCGATCTTGACGGCCTGCTGGAGCCCGTGAGCGGTGACCTTGCCGCTGCCGCTGCCGAGGCCGTGAAAGGCCGAGCCGAGGCCCTGCTGGGGAAGTTTCATGCCTTCAGCACCTTGCTTGGGCGTGGTGCCGCCAGCTCCGCGGCCTCGGGAGGTGGGGGCGCCACAGGAGGGTGATCCCTTCGCAGCTCCTGCTCCGTTTTTAATCCCTGCAACATGCACCATGCCTCGCGGAGGCGTTTAAACTTTGTGTTTGACGTTGTGAAACGACTTATGGCTTGTAATATTTGCTTTGAATTCACATTCTTCCCTCCTACTTGCATGTGTTCTACGTCGGCAGGCCCGACCTCACAAGATACTTTTAGCCGCCGTTAGCCCCGACCGGAGACCAAGGACGGGACTAAGGAGTGAGGGGCTACGTGGCAAGTTAGGCTCCTGAGTCGCGATGCTCAGGAGTCCCCCTTGACGCGCGAACAACAAGTAGGGATAGGAGGCATAGGAGTGGATTGGTCGTTCTACGTCGGTAGGGCCCGGCCCCGCGCATACCCCAACCGCCGTTAGCCCCGACCGGAGACCAAGGATGCGACTAAGGAGTGAGGGGCTACGTGACCAGTTAGGCTCCTGAGTCGCGAAGCTCAGGAGTCCCCCTTGACGTTCAAACGAATTTCATACCTTGGCTCCGGGCCGGGAGGCGTACAGGATTTACCAGGTCCGAGGGACTGGCTGGGTGGCGTATGTTGAGGCGTGGCTGGCGCTGCCCAGTGTCCAGCCCCTCGCGGCACTCCCAAGGGGAGGCGTTGCGATGGCGCCTGCACACTAAGCTCTGGCTCCACGAGGTTGATACGGTTGTGAGCCGCCTCGGTTTATCACCAGCCTTGAACCTGGCGCTTCCGTATGTGTACGGGCATAGCCGCTCCTCGGCAGTTGTCGCCAGCCAACATGGAGCATGGTGCTTCCACTGTTCGTGGGAGGGGCTCCCCTCGGGAGGAGCCTCGGCGTGTACAGCCCATACGACACGTGGCCAGCACGGTAGGGCTAGGAGAGGTGTATCTAGGCACCCGTGGGCCAGCGCGGGACTCACGAGGCCCTACCTCGAGGCGGGTTGCGCCTGGCTCTGGGCCTTTATCACTGGTGTGTTCCTGCAGGGTTAGAATGCAAATGCTCTACGTCCTCAGGTCACGGCCCTCGAGCGAGCTCAGTCGCCGCTGGTATGACAGGTCACGATGCCGTGGGTCAAGGCCAGGGGGTGAGGGCTGGAGAGCTAGTAAGAGCCCATGAGTTGCGATGCTCAGGTACCCCCCCTTTTAACGTGCAAGCGCTTTGCATTGGGGCGGAGAGGCCCGCAACAAGTAGGAGGCAATAATTGCGCTAATCAAGTTAAGCGCGAAGGAGCAAATCCATCTAGACAGGTGCGGAGAAAGCATACGCCACTGGATCTGGCCCGAGCAGCTTGGGGATAATGCAGCCCGAGGGGCGCCCCCAACAAGGTAAGTAAAGAACATAACCAAAACAGATACATGCTGCAGGGACGGACCCACCCAGCCTGGGAATGATGCAGCCCGAGGGGCGCTCCCAGCTGAAAATGAAACTTGGAAAGGTGTCACCTGATATGGTCGGGGGCGAAGGGATGTGGAGGTAGCGGATGACGCGTGACGAGGACGCCGGCCCTCACGAGCCCTCCGGACCTGGAGCTCGGGAGGCTCCGGGGGTACGGGGGGTTCCTCGAGAGCCATCTCCATCTCCGCCAGGACCGCGCGCTGCTTGACCTCCTGAGCCTCCAGAGCGCCCCTCAGCAGGCGCTGATGGGCAGCAACCGCGTTCGGCAGGCCGAAAGGCATGCGAACGTAGCTGTGAGGTGGACCCTTGCAACGCCCCACGTGTGAGGGCCAGAGGCGCTCCTGAGACGCGGCTCGGTTGAGCCCTGGTATGTCGATGCAGATTCGCAGCCCAGCATCCTCGCCTGGATGCGGGGCCACGGCGGGCAAGCGGTGACAACCGCGCATGACTCTTGAATCCTGTAGCTCCTGGGTGCTCCTTGCGATGAACTCCTGAGGGTTTGGCCCTCCCTGCTTCATATTTTCCTGAGGGAAACGTGCCTTGAAGCACGCCTCCAAGTGGTGCCCGAGCGCCTCCCTCGTGACTCCGGCTAGGTCGGTGGCTCGCCATGAAAGAGCCCCCGAGCCCTGCCTGAGGAGGGCGCCGGGCGCGCCTTCCTATGCGTCAGAGGGTGGCGCCCTTGAACGGGCGCGGGTCCTGTTGCCATGCCTCCGGAGGTGCCTACCCCACGAGGGCTTGGACCAGGTGAAGCCTTCTTCTTCTTGGGGATCGCCTCGGTAAGTCTCCCGCTCCTGTTATCCGGGTCTTCGATTGATGCGGCTTGGAAGGCACGCTCAAGAGAGCACACTGCATCCCTTTCCTCACAAGGCACCTTGTGGATGACTCCCGCCTCGGCATCTTGAGGACATTGTAGCCATGGTGAGTGACTGCCATGAACATGGCCAAAGCTGGGTACCCGAGGATTGCATTGTATGGCAGGCGGATGTGGGCGACGTCGAAGTCGATGAGCTTGGTGCGGTAGTTGTTGTGTTATCCAAAGGTGACGGGAAGACGAACTTGCCCTATCAGGACGGTGGAGCCATCGGTGACTCCTGGGAAAGGCTTGGTCGGCTGAAGCTGATCGTATGGCACTTGGAGATCGTTGAATGTTTCAACGGATAGGACGTTGACTCCTGCTCCGCCGTCGATGAGGGTCCTGGTGACTTGCACGTTGCTGATGACTGGTGAGCATAGCATGGGGAGGACTCCGGCCGTTGCCGCGCACTTGAGCTGATCCGCTGAACTGAATGTGATGACGCACGATGACCACCTGAGAGGGCGTGTGGCCTCTGGCTTGGGGAGGACTGCATTCACCTTGCGAGCAAACTGCTTGAAGATGCGCTGAGAGGCTGGGGCCTGAGCGCCACCCAGGATGCAAGTGATCGTGGCAGCGGCTCGAAGCCCCCAGCCCCCTCGTCCTGATGATTGTCTTCGTACCTCCTTGGCGGCTGCGACAGAGGTGGGAGCCCTACGTTGCCTTGAGGGCGATCCTCGCGAGGTTGGTCTCTCCAACCTTCCTCGCGAGGCTGGTCCTGCCAACGGTCCTTGCAAGGTCTGTCACGCCATCCCTGGCGAGGGCCACGGTCTTCCGAGCGTCCTGCGCCTCTTCCTCCTCCTCGGTCGTAGCCTCGATCACTGCGGTCGGGGCGTCGGCTGATTCGCCCTTCTCGCATGGCCCTGAGCTCCTGGCATTCGTTGGTGTTGTGGGTGTGAAGATCGGGTACACGCAGTACCGGCTGCCCTTGGAAGACTCGGGCTGATCCCTGCCTTGCTTGGTGTCTGGTTCGACTGCGAGCACTTCAACCCCCTTGCGTTTCACGTCCTTGGCCTTGGGCTTCTTCTCTTCTGGATCGGCAGCTGGAAGCTCGAGGAGGGAGAGGCGCCCCTCCTCGGCCCTGGCGCATTTGGTCGCCAAGTTGAACAGCTCCAGAGATGTGCACAGGTCTTCATGCATCGCCAGCTCCTCCTTCATCTTGACGTCACGCACGCCATTGGAGAAGGCTGAGATGATGGCCTCCTCAGTCACCTTGGGAATCTTGAGGCGTGCGTTGTTGAAGCGCTGGATGTACTTCTGCAGGGTCTCTCCTGGCTGCTGCTTGATGCGGCGCATGTCGCTCATGGCTAGAGGCCGGTCACGAGTGCCTTGGAAGTTGGTGATGAAGCGGGTGAGCATCTCGTCCTAGGAGGAGATCGTGCCTGGAGCCAGGTTCAGGAGCCAGGTTCGGGCTCCGTCCTTCAGCGCCATGGGGAACCAATTTGCCATGAACTTTTCGTCCCCGTTGGCGGCTTCGATGCCCAGCTTGTAGAGCTGAAGGAACTCCGCAGGATCGGCGGTGCCGTCGTAGCAAGGAGGCAGGTCTGGCTTGAACTTGCCGGGCCATGCGACGCTGCGTAGCTCGGCGGTGAAGGCGCGGCAGCCTGCAGTGGCCACCGGGGCTCTCTGCTGACGCGGAGCTTGCTCTTGTGGGTTCCCGTGGACCGCTGCCTGGAGCAGCGCGGGGTCTTGACGCGGTGGCGCTGGAGCGTGGTCGCGGCGCTCCGGTGCTGGGAGCACGCGAGCACCTTCTTGGGGACGGGGGATCTCCTGGCAGCTCCTTTCTTGGTGCGCGGGCGCCGGACGCGGAGGATCTCGGCCCGGGGCCACGCGCCTTGGAGCCAGGGCGCCTTCTTGGGGAGGAGGTGGCGGGGGCACCTCCGGCTCCCCGCCTCCCGCGCGTGGTGCGGGGCGAGGCAGCGAGAGGGACGGCATGGGGGAGCCCCCTACGGCGCGGACGAGCTCGGCGACGCGGTCGAGCCACTCCTCGTAGACGCCGTCGACGGGGCGGTAGCGCAGGAGCTTGTTTGCCGCGATGAGCGCCGCTCAAGCCTCCATGGGAGCGCGGAGCACGCGGGATGAAGAACCAGCTGGGGCGAGCGGATGAGTAGCGGTGCGGCCTTCTCGCCTCACCGATGGATGTAGGGACGAAGCCTGCTGCTCGTTCCCCGCCGGGCCGGTGGCGGCGTTGGCGGCAGGCGACGGGGAACGATGGGGGTGTCCGCCGACGGAGCCGCTGGCGACTCGAGCGGCGCGAGCAGCCAGCGCCGGCGCGAGCTCGGGCGAAAGCATCAGCCATGGACACGACGGAAGATCACACACGACCAGCGGAAGAAAGATTCTGGCGCACCCCTACCTGGCGCGCCAGATGTCGGATTTCGGGTTCCGGCAGACCCTTGAGGTTCGAACACTGGGGTGCGCGCGGAGATCTTTCCCCTACCAGCTCATGCATGAATGGATTGCGAGGGATCTAAACTACGAACGATGAACAACACCGAGACACGAGGTTTATACTGGTTCGGGCCACCGGTGTGGTGTAATACCCTACTCCAGTGCGTGGTGTGGTGGATTGCCTCAGGGGCTAATGATGAACAATACAAAGGGAGAACAGCCTCGCGAGGGGCTGTTCTTGAGCTGGTGCGATGAACTGCTTGGGTGAGTTCGATCGCCTCTCTCTCTCTGCTAGGGCTCTGTCTGTGCGTTTCTTCCAGATGCCTCTACTCTATGGTGGCTAGCTCTATTTATAGAGGGAGGCCACAGGCCTCTTCCCAAATAATGAGCGGGAAGGGCGCCAACAATTGGCCATTTTGAAGGGGAACATCCAGTACACTTATCCTGACTAAAGTTGGTCTTCGGCTGCCAAAGGCTCTGACGGTGACGCCGTCCTGGGCTCCACGATGACCTCCATCCTGCCGTTCAGCTGATCTTGGTCTTGTTGCACCGAAGAGGCATCCTTTTCCTGATGCCTTGGACTGTGCTTGCCTCCTTTGCACCAAAGGGGAAATGAGGACACTGCGGGCCGGGCGCCTCACCGCCTTGATCGTCATGGCTTGCGTCACGGGGCACCCTCGTGAGGTACCCTGCCTTGATCTCTCCGCTTCCTCGCAAGCCTGCTTGACGAGGCCGCTCCTGAGGAAGGTTCCTGTCGTCCGCCCCACGAGGCTTGGCCCCTCGCGAGGGTCTTGAACTTGAGCTGATGAAGCTGGGCCGTGCTGGGCCCCCACTTGAGCCACGCCGTAGGCCACAGGCAGGCAAGTCTGGGGACCCCCGTTCCCTGAATGCCGACAATATGGATCATGTGATCATTTAGATGATTAGAGGGATGTCTATCTAAGTGGGAGTTCTTAAGTAATTTGATTAATTGAACTTCAAATTTATCATGAACTTAGTCCTGATAGTATTTGCATATCTATGTTATAGATCAATAGCTCGCGCATAGCTTCCCCGTTTATTTTTGATATGTTCCTAGAGAAAAATAAGTTGAAAGATGTTAGTAGCAATGATGCGGATTGGATCTATGATCTGAGGATTATCCTCATTGCTGCACAGAAGAATTATGTCCTTGATGCACCGCTAGGTGACGGACCTATTGCAGGAGCATATGCAGATGTTATGAACGTTTGGCAAAGCTCGGTATGATGACTACTTGATAGTTTAGTGCACCATGCTTTACGGCTTAGAACCGGGACTTCAAAAATGTTTTGAATGCCACAGAGCATATAAGATGTTCCAAGAGTTGAAATTGGTATTTCATACTCATGCCCGTGTCAAGAGGTATGAGACCTCTGACAGTACTTTGCCTACAAGATGGAGGAGAATAGCTCAACCAGTGAGCATGTGCTCAGATTGTCTGGGTACTACAATTGCTTGAATCAAGTGGGAGTTAATCTTCCAGATAATATAGTAATTCACAAAAGTTCTCTAGTCACTATCACCAAGTTACTAGAACTTCGTGATGAACTACAATATGCAAGGGATGACGAAAACAATTCCCAAGCTCTTCGCGATGCTAAAATCGGCGAAGGTAGAAATCAAGAAAAGCATCAAGTGTTGATGGTTGACAAAACCACTAGTTTCAAGAAAAAGGGCAAAGGGAAGAAGGGGAATTTCAAGAAGAATGGCAAGCAAGTTGCTGCTCAAGTGAAAAAAACCCAAGTCTGGACCTAAGCCTGAGACTAGTGCTTCTACTGCAAAGGGACTAGTCACTAGAAGCGGGACTACCCCAAGTATTTGGCGGATAAGAAGGATGGCAAAGTGAACAAAGGTATATTTGATATACATGTTATATATGTGTACTTTACTAGTGTTTATAGCAACCCCTCAGTATTTGATACTAGTTCAGTTGCTAAGATTAGTAACCCGAAACGGGATTGCAGAATGAACTGAGACTAGTTAAGGGTGAAGTGACAATGTGTGTTGGAAGTGGTTCCAAGATTGATATGATCATCATCGCACACTCCCTATACTTTCGGGATTAGTGTTGAACCTAAATAAATGTTATTTTGTGTTTGCGGTGAGCATGAATATGATTTGATAATTTTTATTGCAATATGGTTATTCATTTAAGTCAAAGAATAATTGTTGTTCTGTTTGCATGAATAAAGTCTTCGATGGTCATACACCCAATGAAAATAGTTTGTTGGATCTCGATTGTAGTGATACACATATTCATAATATTGAAGCAAAAAGATGCAAAGTTAATAATGATAGTGCAACTTATCTATGGCACTGCCGTTTAGGTCATGTTGGTGTAAAGTGCATGAAGAAACTCCATGTGGATGGACTTTTGGAATCACTTGATTATGAATCATTTGATGCTTGCGAACCATGCCTCATGGGCAAGATGACTAAGACTCCGTTCACCGGAACAATGGAGCGAGCAATAGACTTGTTGTAAATAATACATACTGATGTATGCGGTCCGATGAGTGTTGAGGCTCGGGGCGGGTATCATTATTTTTTAACCTGCAAAGATGATTTGAGCAGATATGGGTATATCTACTTGATGAAACATAAGTCTGAAACGTTTGAAAAGTTCAAAGAATTTCAGAGTGAAGTGGAAAATCATCGTAACAACAAAATAAAGTTTCTACGATCAGATCGCGGAGACGAATATTTGAGATATGAGTTTGGTCTTCAATTAAAACAATGTGGAATAGTTTCACAAATTCATGCCACCTGGAACACCACAGCTTAACGGTGTGTCCGATAGTCATAACCGTACTTTATTGGATATAGTGCAATCTATGATATCTCTTATCGATTTACCACTATTGTTTTGGGGTTATGCATTAGAGACAGCTGCATTCACGTTAAAAAGGGCACCATCTAAATCCGTTGAGACGACACTGTATGAACTGTGGTTTAGCAAGAAACCTAAAGCTGTCGTTTCTTAAAGTTTGGGGTAGTGATGCTTATTAGAAAAAGTTTCATCTTGATAAGCTCAAATCCAAGTCAGAGAAGTGCGCCTTCATAGGATACCCAAAAGTACTTGTTGGGTACACCTTCTATCACAAATCCGGAGGCAAGATCTTTGTTGCTTAGAATGGATCCTTTCTAGAGAAGGAGTTTCTCTCGAAAGAAGCGAGTGGGAGGAAAGTAGAACTTGATGAGGTAATTGTACATGCTCCCGAATTGGAAAGAAGTTCATCACAAAATTCAGTTCTAGTGATGCCTACACCAATTAGTGAGGAAGTTAATGATGATGATCATGAAACTTCAGATCAAGTTAGTACCGAACCTCGTAGGTCAACTAGATTAAGATCCGCACTAGAGTGGTACGGTAATCCTATTCCGGAGGTCATGTTACTTGACCATGACGAACCTATGAACTATGAGGAAGCGATGATGAGCCCAGATTCCAAGAAATGGCTTAAGGCCATGAAATCTGAGATGAGATCCATGTATGAGAACAAAGTGTGGACTTTGGTTGACTTGCCCGGTGATCGACAAGCCATGGTGAATAAATGGATCTTCAAGAGGAAGACGGACGATGATAGTAGTGTTACTATCTACAAAGCTCGAATTGTCACAAAAGTTTTTCGACAAGTTCAAGGTGTTGACTACAATGAGATTTTCTCACTCGTAGCGATGCTTAAGTCTGTCTGAATCATGTTAGCAATTGCCACATTTTATGAAATCTAGCAAATGGGTGTCAAAACTGCGTTCCTTAATGGATTTCTTAAAGAAGAGTTGTATATGATGCAACAAAAAGGTTTTGTCAATCCTAAAGGTACTAACAAAATGTGCAAGCTCTAGCGATCCATCTATGGACTGGTGCAAGCATCTCGGAGTTGGAATATACGCTTTGATGAGTTGATCAAAGACATAGCTTTTATCTGAGACTTGCGGTGAAGCCTGTATTTACAAGAAAGTGAGTGGGAGCACTACAGCCTTTCTGATAAGTATATGTGAATGACATATTGTTGATCGGAAATGATGTAGATTTTTTTCTGGAAAGCATAAAGGAGTGTTTGAAAGGAGTTTTTCAAAGAAATACCTCAGTTAAGCTACTTACATATTAAGCATCAAGATCTATAGAGATAGATCAAGACGCTTGATAAGATTTTTTCAATGAGTACATACCTTGACAAGATTTTCAAATTGTTCAAAATGGAACAGTCAAAGAAGGAGTTCTTTCCTGTATTGCAAGGTGTGAAATTGAGTAAGACTCAAAGCCCGACCACGGCAGAAGATAGAAAGAGAATGAAAGTCATTCCCTATGCCTCAGCCATAGGTTCTATAAAGTATGCCATGCTGTGTACCAGATGTAGGATCTTGAGAAGATGTGTCTAGAGGGGGGTGATTAGACACTAAGTACCAAAGTTGTAGTTTTTAACTTCTTTAGGTTTAAGTGGAGTTTAGGCACAAGTTTAAAATTCACAATACATAACAAGCAAGCATGCAAAGAGTATGTGAGCAGCGGAAAGTAAAGCATGCAACTTGCAAGAATGTAAAGGGAAGGGTTTTGGAGGATTCAAACGCAATTGGAGACACGGATGTTTTTGTCGTGGTTCCAATAGGTGGTGCTATCGTACATCCACGCTGATGGAGACTTAAACCCACGAAGGGTAATGGTTGCGCGATTCCACGGAGGGCTCCACCCACGAAGGGTCCACGAAGAAGCAACCTTGTCTATCCCACCATGGCTGTCGCCCACGAAGGACTTGCCTCTCTAGCGGTAGATATTCACAAAGTAGGCGATCTCCTTGCCCTTACAAACTCCTTGGTTCAATTCCACAATCTTGTCGGAGGCTCCCAAGTGACACCTAGACAATCTAGGAGACACCACTCTCTAAGAAGTAACAAATGGTGTGTTGATGATGAACTCCTTGCTCTTGTGCTTCAAATGATAGTCTCCCCAACACTCAACTCTCTCTCATAGGATTTGGATTTGGTGGAAAGAAGATTTGAGTGGAAAGCAACTGGGGAAAGGCTAGAGATCAAGATTCATGTGGTTGGAATGGAATATCTTGGCCTCAACACATGAGTAGGTGGTTCTATCTCAGAACTGGTAAGTTGGAAGTGTAGGTTTGTTCTGATGGCTCTCTCCACGAATGAAGAGGAGGTGGAGGGGTATATATAGCCTCCACACAAATCTAACCGTTACACACAATTTACCAAACTCGGTGGGACTGAATCAACAAACTCGGTCTGACCGATTTAGAAAATCTAGTGACCGTTAGGGTTTTCGGTAGGACCGATATGCAACTAGGTAGGACCGATATGGTTAGGGTTAGGGCATAACGTAATCTCGGTGAGACCGATTACACAAACTCGGTAAGACCGATTTTGGTAATTAGCTAACCAGAGAGTTGGTCAGGCAAACTCAGTGGGACCGATTACTCAAACTCGGTGGGACCGATTTTGGTAATAATTTAACCAGAGAGTTTGCATTGTAATCTCGGTAGTACCGATTGCACAAATTCGGTGAGACCGATTTTGGTAATGGACATACACAGAGAGATTACAATCCCATCTCGGTGAGACCGAGATCCCTATCGGTGAAACCGATTTGCCTAGGGTTTGTGGCAGTGGCTATGACATTTGAACTCGGTGGCGCCGGATAGAAAGAATCGGTGGGGCCGAGTTTGACTTTAGGTTTAGGTCATATGTGGAAGTGGGAAAGTAGTTGAGGGTTTTGGAGCATATCACTAAGCACTGTGGAGCAAGAAACTCATTAAGCAACACCTCATCCCTTCTTGATAGTATTGGCTTTTCCTATAGACTCAATGTGATCTTGGATCACTAAAATGCAAAATGAAGAGTCTTGAGCTTGAAGCTTGAGCCAATCCTTTGTCCTTAGCATCTTGAAGGGGTTCCCACATCCTTTAGTCCATGCCACTCCATTGTTGAACTTATCTGAAACATACTAGATAAAAGTGTTAGTCCAACAAGAGATATGTTGACATTAATTACCAAAACCACCTAGGGAGCACTTGTGCTTTCGATCTCCCCCTTTTTGGTAATTGATGGCAACATACATCAAAGCTTTAGATAAAGATATGAAGAGTAGCAAGTAAAGCTTCGGAAAGACTTGTAACAAGCATAGGCTCCCCCTACATGTATGCAATCATGTGAATATGGAATATAGAAGTATGTGAGAGCATAACCATGATAGAGTAGGCAATGTGTTACATGTATCTTGGCCATATGCATCAGAGCAAAGAATATTAAGGAAAATACCTTCATGCTCATGAGTCCTTCTTGCAAACAGTATGTACATCAGCAAGAATTCCCCATACACATGATTGTGATGCATATACTTACCTTGTAGTCCTGATTTGGCTTATGATGGAATGAACCTGTGCAAACAAGGTTAGATAACACAGGTACATCTACTAGCCAGAGCAAACAGAAGAAACCACAAGAATACCAAGACTGGGATGACATGTAGAGAGTGAGTACTGAGTACCACATTGGATTAGACATGTCCCCAAGAGTAAAGATATGCAATGAATTTTAAATGATTTATTTCCCTTAGATGTCTTGCTCCCCTGAATCTAGCATGGGATACTGGGAGAAGATAGGGAACAGAAAATCAGGGCTGAAAGTTATAAAGAACAGAGCAAATGCAACTAAGCACATATGGAATAAGGATATGTTTCCCGATTATGGAGGTGACAAAAGGTTCGTCGTAAAGGGTTACGTCGATGCAAGTTTTGACACTGGTCCAGATGACTATAAGTCTCAATCTGGATACATATTGAAAGTGGGAGCAATTAGCTAGAGTAGCTCCGTGCAGAGCATTGTCGACATAGAAATTTGCAAAATACATACGGATCTGAATATGGCAGACCCGTTGACTAAACTTCTCTCACAAGCAAAACATGATCACACCTTAGTACTCTTTGGGTGTTAATCACATGGCGATATGAACTAAGATTACTGACTCTAGTAAACCCTTTGAGTGTTGGTCACATGGCGATGTGAACTATGGGTGTTAATCACATGGTGATGTGAACTATTGGTGTTAAATCACATGGCGATGTGAACTAGATTATTGAGTCTAGTGCAAGTGGGAGACTGAAGGAAATATTCCCTAGAGGCAATAATAAAGTTATTATTTATTTCCTTATTTCATTATAAATGTTTATTATTCATGCTAGAATTGTATTAACCGGAAACTCAGTACATGTGTGAATACATAGACAAAACAAAGTGTCCCTGGTATGCCTCTACTTGACTAGCTCGTTTATCAAAGATAGTTATGTTTCCTAACCATAGACATGTGTTGTCATTTGATGAACGGGATCACATCATTAGGAGAATGATGTGATGGACAAGACCCGTTCGTTGGCTTAGCATTATGATCGTTACAGTTTCATTGCTACTGCTTTCTTCATGACTTATACATGTTCCTTGGACTATGAGATTATGCAACTCCCGAATACCGGAGGAACACCTTGTGTTCTATCAAACGTCACAACGTAACTGGGTGATTATAAAGATGCTCCACAGGTGTCTCCGATGGTTTTTGTTGAGTTGGCATAGCTCGAGATTAGGATTTGTCACTCCGTGTATCGGAGAGGTATCTCTGGGCCCTCTCGGTAATGCACATCACTATAAGCCTTGCAAGTATTGTGGCTAATGAGTTAGTTGCGGGATGATGCATTACGGAACAAGTAAAGAGACTTGCCGGTAACGAGATTGAACTAGGTATAAGGATACCGACGATCGAATCTCGGGCAAGTAACATACCGATGACAAAGGGAATAACGTATGTTGTTATGCGGTTTGACCGATAATGATTTTCGTAGAATATGTAGGAGCCAATATGAGAATCCAGGTTCCGCTATTGGTTCTTGACTGGAGATGAGTCTCGGTCATGTCTACATAGTTCTCGAACCCGTAGGGTCCGCACGCTTAACATTCTGTGATGATTTGTATTGTAAGTTATGTGATTTGATGACCGAAGTTTGTTCAGAGTCCCGGATGAGATCGGGGACATGACGAGGAGTCTCGAAATGGTTCCAAGTGATTCTGGTATTTTTCGGAGTACCGGGGACTTACGGGAATTCATTATTGGGCCTTAATGGCCATACAGGAAAGGAGAGAAAGGCCTCAAGGGTGGCCGCGCCCCTTCCCCATGGACTGGTCCGAATTGGACTAGGGAAAGGGGGCGCCCCCTTCCTTCCTTCTCCTTCTCCCTTCCCTTTTTTCTATTCCATGTGGGAGGTGGAATCCTACTAGGACTAGGGAGTCCTAGTAGGACTCCACACTTTGGGCGCGCCCTATGAAGGCCGGCCTCCTCCTCCCTCCATCCTTTATATACGTGGCCAGGGGGCACCCCATAGACACACAAGTTGATCATTAATCTCTTAGCCATGTGCGGTGCCCCCCTCCACCATAATCCACCTTGGTCATATCGTCGTAGTGCTTAGGCAAAGCCCTGCGCCGGTAGCTTCATCATCACCGTCATCACGCCGTCGTGCTGACGAAGCTCTCCCTCGACACTCTGCTGGATCGTGAGTTCGTGGGACGTCACTGAGCTGAACGTGTGCAGATTGCGGAGGTGCCGTACCTTCGGTGCTAGGATCGGTCGTGTCGGTGTACAAAAGTAGGGGCTCTCCTTTTGACCCCTTTATTTGTGCATGGACAGTCAGAGCCGTACCCACGCCACACTTAACAAGGCAGAGGAGGGAAGCCGGAGGGAAACCGAAGCACAAGGCCAACAAAAAACAACGCAAAGACCAAGAAGCACTAAAGAGCAGAGAGGCGAGGTGGACTCCCCCGGGCAAGACCCTTGCCGGGGCGGCCTCCGCGGCCCCGGCAGGAGCCTTGCCGGGGCAACTTGCCCAACGCCAGCAGAGCGAGACACCCTTGAGCCCAAGGGTTCGAAACGCGTCAACAACTACATTGGAACCGGGGCTCGGGAGGCACCTCCGTGGTGGCATGCAAATCTTTGTCAAGATCATAAACAGACGAGATCAGATAAAGACTAGAAGACGACGACCCTCGGCGGGATCCTAGCCGATGAAATCCACAAGACCCCCGGCAAGGTCCTTGCCGGGGACGACCACGACGCCACGGCAAGACCCTTGCCGGGCCCCTGGCAAGACTCTTACCGAGGACACCAGCGGGGCCGCAACCAGGCCCACGTCTGCCAAGATACCACCGCCGTTCCCATGCAGCTGCTAGCTCACCCAACTAGGTAGGCACCTACGTGGAGACAGGCGGCCTCTGCACCGACCCAGCAAGCACCTGCATGGTGGCATGCAGGTCTTCGCGAAGGCCCTGCCACCGCGCCACCTTAGCAGCCTGCATGCCTACATGGCGCTGCACACATCGCTGGCCTGGGCGCGTGTCGAAGCGAGGCGGAGCGGCGACGGACGGGACGTGCCTCGTTCCCGTCCCCGATAAAGCTAATGGACACCTAAGCAGCGCATTTAATGCGCTTTGTCCCGTAATGCTGGGCGAAAAGCTCACGCGCTGTACACCTTTCCACCTCCTATGTGCCACTGTGGCAACCCCTTTTCGACTATAAAAGGAGGCCCGAGGCATGCCGGAGAAGGATTCGGCTCTTTGGAACTACACAGCCACCGTAGCTAGTTCGAGAGCTCAAGAACACTCTGAAATACACACCAAAGCAGGACTAGGGTATTACGCATCCTCGCGGCCCGAACCTGGGTAAACGATCTTTGTGCTAGCTCCTAAACCTGCTCTTCTCACAACCCCGCGCCCGCCAACCGTAGAAGGGATTCAGTGATCCCATAGGTGTCGTTTCCGACATCTTTGGTGCGCCGTAGGGAAGCGCGATTGTGAGAATCTGGTCTAGCGATTAGCCCAGCAGATTCTTCGTCGCCATGGCTCCCAAGAAGAAGACGATCACGGCGATCGGCTCGTCGGGAGCCGAACCCCGTGCGTGCTGCGGACGGCGGCGGGCCCGCTACGCATGTAACCCAAGCCGCGGCCCGCGAGCACCAGCACCGCTCTGGCAGTTAGAGCCTAACGAGCGGTGTCGTTCGTGCGCCAGATGATGGGCCGCACACCACTAAATCCAAAGACGGGGCTGGGCCCCCCGCAGGCAGCGCGGGGCCCTCCAGGGGTGTCGCTGTGCCCCCTACGGGCGGTGCAGCAACCTTCGAGACGCCTACGCCGGTGCCCACAGCGCGCTCTTCCCAGGGTGTGCGCGACGAGCAGCGCCACTATGCTGGAGACCCCGGACGCTGCCGTGGGAAGAGTCATGTGCATCATCTGCGGGACGAAGGAGGCCAGCATGCCCGCCGAAGTGCTGGCAAAAATGGCACGCAGCCGCTGGGCCGTGATAGAGCTCCTTCTAACGTGGTTAGAAGACGAAGCGCGCCACGGTCCACGCAGCTCTCGCCGCCACCCACGCTAGCAGAAACTTTGGCGCGCGCGCACCTACTCCTCGACCTCCCTCCTGCTGTGGAAAAGCTCGATGAGTGGAGGGCCACCATCCGGAGCCTTGTCGGCGTCAGCAACCAAGACGAGCCACGGCCAGTGGGGCCCTCAGGCCGGCGCTCCGTCGAACCACCGCATGCCAACGGTGGAGGGGCCGGAGGTGTTGTGGCCACGGTGCACTCTCCTCCTCCACGCCAGCCACCGTGGGTGTCGATCCATCGTGATGACGCTTGGGATAACATTTCCATAGCGTCGTCCGACCCACAGACCCACCGCGACCAGCGCCAAATTCTTTGGGAGCGAGCCCATGAAGACGCTCGAACCACCATCGAGCGCCGGCGCGATACAAGCCACCAGTCAGATAGGCGGGCGAGGCCCGCTATGGACCCCCCCCCCCCAGCACCGGGAGGCTCCGGCGGCCTACCTTACGAGGTGGGTTGCCCGGCCTTTACCCGTGAGCTGCGGCAGTTCCAGTGGCCGTCCCACCGTACGTTCAAGCCCGACGTCAGCGAGAAGTACAACAGCAAGACACACCCGTCGGAGTTCCTCAGCATCTACACCATCGTGATGCAAGCCGCTGGAGCTCGCAACAACAAGGTGCTTGCCAATTACTTCCTGTTGGCCCTGAAACCCAATGCCATGTCTTGGTTGATGCACTTGCCAGCGGATTCCATTTCTTCTTGGTCGGATCTGTGTCATGAGTTTGTTGGTGCCTTCACCGGAGGCCACCAAGCTCATGGCCAGCGAAAGTGATTTGCATATCATTCCCGGAAGGAAGGTGAAAACCTGCGCAAGTACATACAGAGGTTCGATCGGTGCAATACAACATCCCAGATGTTCATCCTGCCGCCGTGATCAGCGTGTTCCATCAGAATGTGCGCAACTGCAAGATGCGTGAAGAGCTGGCGATGAACAAGGTCAAGGATGTGGCCAAACTCTATGTTCTGGCCGATAGATGCGCTCGGGCTGAAGAGGGGAGGAAGTACCCCAGTGAGGACGCCGGCGTGGAAACCGACTCTACCGACGAAGACACCACCGCCCCGACGAAGAAGGGTCGGTGTCGCAACAGCAAACGCAAGGGCAAGGCCGTGCTTGCCGTCGAGGGATCCGACGACACCGGCGCTGCCAAGAAGGCCAAGGCGCATTTACCCCAACAAGGAGATTGTTGCGCGCCGCTTGCCGGGCCTTGGCGGCTGCCGACAAGCCAAGAGGCTCTGACAAGCAATACTGCAAGATCCACTGCACCAAGGGTCACGACCTCCAGAACTGCCGACAAGTCGAGCTGCTTGCTGAGAAGCAAAAGGCCGAGTATGAGAGGCAGGACAAGGAGAAGGGTCAGGATGGTGCCGAAGGATCCAGCAAGAAGCATGGTGGCCAAGGAGGCCGCCGGGGAAAGGATAACCAACAAGAGAGGCTCGCTCGGGGTCGCGACAAGAAGCAGGAAGACGACGATCATGACGATGACGACGAGTCCGGCGAGCAAGAGTTTCAGAAGGCTACGGAGGCCCTGTGCGTCAATGGTGGCGCCTCGCTGCATGCTTCTCACCGCCAGCTCAAGCAGTGGGCGGGTGAGATCACAGCAGCGGAGCCATCATTCAAGCTCGGCCGCTTGAAGTGGTCCAAAGACGCCCATCATTTTTTACGCCGAGGATTACCCTGATCGCACAACTGCGGTCGGGTGTTTGCCGTTGTTGGTTTCACCAACGATACGCAACCTCAAGGTGAACAAGATGCTGGTTGACAGCAGGGCCGGTCTGAACTTGATCTCACCTGTTGTGATCAAAAGGCTGCAAATTTCTGACGGAGACCTCGAGGAGACGGGCACGTTTCAAGGGGTCAACCCGGGAAGGAGCCAGCCGAAGGGGAAGGTCACGTTGCCTATGACGTTTGGAGGCGAGTTGAACTACAGGACGGAGAGGATTGTCTTCGATGTAGCCGAGATCCCTTTGCCCTACAATGGGATCCTCGGCCGCCCGGCACTAGCCAAGTTTATGGCGGTGTCGTGACACGCCTACAACACACCGAAGATGCTCGGGCCGATGACCATCATCACCGCTCCTCGCGACAAGAAGGATGCGTTGATCTGCGCCGACCTACTCTACCGGAAGCAGTTGCAGCTGCCGCCAAGGCACTTGCTCCTCGCCACAAGCCCCGGAGGGAAGAAGAAGACCGGCAAGACCTCTCGCACCCACTCCGGCAAGCGCACCTCTTCGGAGTGTTGTGATACTGTCGAGGATGTGCCAGAGAGCTCCACCGGCAAGAGCAAGAAATCCATAGCTGCGCCACCAGAGACCAAGAAGGTGCCGTCAAGGAGGATGGCACGGGAGGGGCTTTCACCATAAGCTCCACCCTCGACAGCAAATAGGAAAGAGCGCTCGTCACTTTCCTGCGGGAGAATGTCGATGTGTTTTCATGGCAATCATCCGACATCCCCGGCGTTCCCAGGGAAGTGATTGAGCACCATCTTGCTGTCTGCCCCCATGCGCGACCCGTCAAGCAGAAGGTCAGGAAGCAAGCTTTGGAACAGCAGGATTTCATCACAGAGGAGATCAGGAAGTTGGAAGCAGCAGGTTTGGTCAGGGGAGTGCTCCATCCAACATGGTTGACCAATCCGGTGATGGTGCGCAAGGCAAACGGGAAGTGGAGGCTGTGTATTGACTACACAGATATCAATAAGGCTTGTCCTAAGGGCCCCTTCCCGTTGCCGCCCATCGACCAGATTGTTGACTCCACGGCCGGGTGTGATCTGTTATCATTCCTCGACGCCTACTCGGGCTACCACCAGATCTTCATGACAAGAGAAGACGAAGAGAAGACAACATTCATCACCCCATGTGGTATGCATTGCTTTTTACAGATGCCTTTCGGATTGAAGAGTGCTGGCTCGACGTTCGCGAGGGCGGTCCAAATTGGTTTTGAGCCCCAGCTACATAGAAATATGGAAGCTTACATGGATGACATAGTGGTCAATACCAAGGACAAGGTAACTCTCGTACAAGACTTAGAGGAGACGTTTGCCAACCTGCGCAAGATCAACCTCAAGCTGAACCCTGAGAAGTGTGTCTTCGGCGTTCCGTCTGGCAAACTTCTCGGGTTCTTTGTGTCACAGCGTGGGATCAAGGCAAACCCAGACAAGATCAAGGCTATCAAGCAGATTGAGGAGCCTAAGTGGATCAAGGATGTGTGTCGGCTCACTGGCTGCGTTTCCACCATGATCCAATTCATCTCCAAGTCTGCCGAGCACGCCCTTCCCTTTTTCAAGATTTTGAAAAAGGCGGGCCCAATGGAGTGGACCCCGGAGGCCAAAGCAGCACTGCAGGATCTGAATAAATACCTCTCTTCTACACCAGTACTGGTGGCGCCTAAACCGCAAGAGCCATTGCTGCTGTATCTGGCAGCGATGAATCAAGTGGTCAGCGCCGCGCTGGAGGCGCAGAGGGAGGTCGACGAAGAGGCAGTGGCAATGGCAGGACCGGCGGATGGCAAGTCAGAGACTCCCCCGGCAGGGCCTAGTGCCGGCAAGGCAAGGCCCCCGGTGGAGTCTGACACCATTGGGACAGGGCCCGCGCAGCCAAATGAAGTGGTGTAGAACAAGAAGATGATGCAGCACCCGGTTTACTTTGTCAGCACCCTCTTGCAGGGGGCTAGGTCAAGGTACTCCGGTGTGCATAAATTGCTCTTCGGCCTCCTTATGGCCTCGAGGAAGCTGCATCATTACTTCCAAGCCCACGAGATCACTGTCGTCACCCGCCTCCCGTTGCAACGGATACTGCACAATCCAGACGCAACCGGAAGGATTGTGGAGTGGGCCTTGGAGTTATAAAGCTTTGGGTTGAAGTTTGAAAGTACTTCGACAATCCAGAGCAGAGTCTTGGTGGAGTTCATTGCAGAATGGACCTCAACGCCTGACGAGGAAATCCAGGAGACCACTCTCCCCGGCAAGGAAGCAAGTCACGACTGGATCATGTACTTTGACGGGGCTTTCTCGCTGCAAGGCGCTTGTAACGCCCCGGATTCGATGCGCCAGGTGTCCGTCAGTTATTCGTCGTCTTTGCCATGTCATGTGCTTGCGTGTCTCTCTTTGCCATGTCATCAACTGTATTTCATATCATGTCATCATGTGCATCTCATTTTTTTTCATATGTGTTTGTCTCATGCATCCGAGCATTTTCTCCGTTGTCCATTTTGCAATTCGGCACTCCTATGTCCCCCGGCGCCCTCTTTTGCCTCTTTTCGTGTGCGGGTGTTAAACGGTCTCGGAATGGACCGAGGTTTGCCAAGCGGCCTTGGTCTAGCACCGTAGAACCGCTTTGTCAAGTTTCGTGCCATTTGGAGGTCGTTTGGTACTCCAACGGTTAACCGGGTAACCGCAAAGCCCCCTTTTGTTTCAGCCCAACACCCCCTCCAAAGTGGCCCAAAACCCAGCAAACTCCTCTCCATGCTCTCGGTCGTTCGATCACGATCGCGTGGCCGAAAGCCGCACCTCATTTGGACTCTCCTAGCTCCCAGAAATCTATTTATAGCCCCCTCCCCCGAAATTTGCGGTCAATTTCGCCCCTAACCCTAGCCTCCTTCAACCCCGCGCCGCCGGACACGTCCAACTTCGCCGGACGTGTCCACCGGCCACGTCGCCCGGCCAATCAGAGGCCGCCACCTCGGCGCCGCCGCCCCCGCGCCCAACCAGGAGGCGACACGTCAGCGCCCGCGCCGCCCCACTTCGCCGCCGGCCATGCTGGTACCGGATCGGGCCCGCAGCCAGATCCGCTGCCCGCCTGCCGCCCGAAACCCATCGTGTTGCCGCCTCAGCACCGTCCCGCTGGCGCGTCTTCTCCGCCCGCCAAGGCCGGGCGCGCCCGCATTGCCGTCTCCCAGCTGGCGCTGCCGCCGCCCTCCTCCCTCCATCGAGCCGTGGCCCGGCGACCTCACGCCGCCACTGCCCGGCTCGCCAAGGCGTCCCGCCCGCCGGCGAGTCCTCGCCTCGCCACCGGCCGGCCTCCTCCTCCGGGCCTCTCCCCCGACTCCGGCGCCGAACTCCGGCGAGCCCCGATCCGGCCTGCCTCGGTAACCGTGCAAGGAGGTTGACTTTCCCCTTCCCCGAAAGTGCTAAGTCCCTGTGTTTTCAGTAATTTTCATGCATTTTCATCATGCCATAACTCTGTCACCGTTGCTCCAATTTGCGCGTGTAATATGTCAAAATGTTCTTCTCGAAGAGTAGATCATTTCATCTCATTGCATCATTTTCATTTGAGCTCATCTTAATGCCCTAAATGCTGTTAGAAGAGTGTTATGTGATGTTAGTTTCTGTTTCTTAACAGAACTTGCACTTTTGTCATTTTTGCCATTATTGATGTGTGCATCCTATGAACTTGAGGCCTACATGTGTTTTGTAATATGCCATGCCATATTTACAGGGTTGTATGCCATGTATTTTTGTGATCTCTGTGGTGACTAGCACAAGCATGCAAACTAGGCTTCCTGATGTTGCTGATTTCAGCCCTGTTTTGCTGATATTTTTATGCCATGTTAACTTGATGCTACAGAGAGATCCATGCATATTTTGAGATACTTTAGTAAGGATGTTTTGTTAAACAGGTCTTTCTCTATCCATCCATGCCCTTGTTTGCATTTATGGAGTGCCATAGCTTGAGTCAATCGAGCTCTACTTTTGCTATAAAATGTTTCCTGGCAGGTTGTTTACATGTTATTCAATTTTGCCAAGGTTGTTGTAGTTGATCCAAGCATGCTATGATGTTGTTCTTGCCATGTATAGCTTCTATGACATGTCTTCTTACTGTTAGTTGCCTTGCCACGCCATGTATTGCTCTGTGGTGAGTGGTTCAAGCTCACCAACATGCCTACTTATTGTTGTTCCTGCCATGTTTGAATCTGTTATATAACTTGCCATGTTTACATGTGTGCCATCATATCTTATGATCCTTTTTGGCTCATGGCCACTAAAGGAAATTTGTTCTATGCAATTAGTAGATTCATTCCATGCCTTTATTTGCCATGATAAGTTCCTGTAACATGTTGTTTGATAGCTCTAAACATTGCAACCTGATGTTATTTCTGCTAAAGTCTGAAACTGTTATTATTTGCAACCTTGCCATGTGTGTTTGAGCATGTTCTAGTGATTTCTGGAGATAGTTCAGTGTTCATGTTTTGTAATGCTTTACCTATACATCATGCCCGTGCCTTTGTTTTTCTTGTTGAGGTGCTGTAGCTTGTTGTTTTGATGCTTGCAATATGCCTAGTTGCTGTTTTGGACAGATTGTTGCTATAACTTGTTTCATGTGTATGTGTTGAACCGTTGCTCCGTTTTGAGTGTGCTCTATATGTAACTTGCTTGATTTTGCATGTAGTTTTATATTATCATGTTGCATCCTTGTTTTGAGGTGTTTTCTTGATGTTTGTATGCATTTTGCATCAATGCCATGCTTATCTTGTTTTGCTCATATCTTCTAGGCCGTAGCTCCGAATTAAATGAACTTTATATGTAACTTGACTAGAATTTCGTGTAGATCATCGTGGTGCATCTTAAATTGCTGTTTAACAACTTGTACTTAAGTTTTAATCAGATCTCGACCAATTTCGATATTTGCATATGAGGACTTACCGGAATTGTTATATGTTGTTTCCGGCCTCATTTAAACTTGCTTTGATGTGTTGCTCTTGTATGCATCATCTCTTGCCATGAGTAGCTTCATGTAGCTTTGGCATGCATCATGTCTTGTTCATGGTGGTGTGTTTACTTTGTTGTGTGCTTCTTCTTGTTAGTTCCTGTTTCGTTGCGATCGTGAGGATTCGTTCGTCTACGCTTGGTTCGGCTTCATCCATTCGTATTCTTCATGGACTCGTTCTTCTTCCTTGCGGGATTTCAGGCAAGATGACCGCTACCCTGGATCTCACTACTATCATTGCTATGCTAGTTGCTTCGTTCTATCGCTATGCTTTGCGACCTATTACCTGCTCCTCAAGCCTCCCAAATTGCCATGTCGACCTCTAACCTTTTGCACCCTTCCTATGCAAACCATTGTTTGGCTATGTTACCGCTTTGCTCAGCCCCTCTTATAGCGTTGTTAGTTGCAGGTGAAGATGAAGTTTGTTCCTTGTTGGAACATGGAGATGTTGTTCCTTGCTGGAACATGTTTACTTGTTGGGATATCGCAATATATCTTATGTTCATTAATGCATCTATATACTTGGTAAAGGGTGGAAGGCTCGGCCTTATGCCTGGTGTTTTGTTCCACTCTTGCCGCCCTAGTTTTCGTCATATCGGTATTATGTTCCCGGATTTTGCGTCCCTAACGCGGTCAGGTGATTTATGGGACCCCCTTGACAGTTCGCTTTGAAAAAGACTCCTCCAGCAAGGCCCAACATTGGTTTTACCATTTGCTTCACCACCACCTACTTTTCCCTTGGGAGTAATTGACCCAAGGGTCATCTTCTTTCAGCCCCCCGGGCCAATGCTTGTCTAAGTGTTGGTCCAAACTAGAGTGCTTTGCAGCGCCCCCTCAAGGAAACTTGAGGTTTGGTTTTAGTTGTACGGACTGCTCATCCGGTCGTGGCCTGAGACGAGATCTGTGCCGCGACTACTATCGTGGTGTCAGACGCCGGGAGGTCTTGCTGGTCTAGTTTTATTGCAGTCGAAATGTCTTGTAGCCGGATTCCGAGATCGATCGGGTCTTCCCGGGAGAAGGAATATCCTTTGTTGATCGCGAGAGCTTATCATGGGCTAAGTTGGGACACCCCTGCAGGGTATAAAATTTCGAGAGCCGTGCAGCGGTTATGTGGCGAGATGGGAATTTGTTAATGTCCGGTTGTAGAAAACCCGAAGTTGATCTTAATTAAAAATACACCAACCGGTAATGCGTAATCGCGTGAGTGTCTCTTTTCGGGTTGATCGAGAGGAGAACACGGTTTCGGGTTATGTCGGCGTAAGTAGGAGTTCAGGATCACTTCTTGATCATTGCTAGTTAACGACCGTTCCTTTGTTTCTCTTCTCGCTCTCTTTTGCGTATGTTAGCCACCATATATGCTTAGTCGCTGCTGCAACCTCACCACTTTACCCCTTCCATTCCCTTTAAGCTTTGCTAGTCTTGATACCCATGGTAATGGGATTGCTGAGCACTCGTGGCTCATGATTACTACACCACCGATTGCGGTGTACAGGTTTGCGATGATCATGACGCGAGAGCGATGCTTGCTTGCATTGAGTTCTTCTTACGCTTCTTGATCGTGGGATAGGTTCCGTGTCGGCAGCCTGGGCTAAAGGTGGTGGATGTCGTTTGAGCTTGTTTATGTTTCATCCGTAGTCGGATGTTGATCTCTTGTATATGATGTTGATGTTTTCTTGTGGCATTTGTGCCTTGTGTATGTATCCCCATCTATTATGTAATGTTGATGTAATGATATCCACCTTGCAAAAGCGTTCCAATATGCGGGTCTATCCTTGGTGGGACCGTCGAGTTCCTTTTGGATAGGGTCGCATATTGGGCGTGACAGCGCTGGTGTTGGTGTGCTTCTCGTCACACCCACCGGAGATCACCTCAAGTATGTAATCCAGATGCACTTTCCCAGGGAGATGTCCACCAACAACACTGCTGAGTACGAGGGGTTGCTTGCCGGTCTCAGGATCACGGCAGATCTCGGGGTTAAGAAGCTCATCGTGAGGGGTGATTTGCAGCTTGTCGTCAGACAAGTCAACAAAGATTATCAGAGCCCGTTGATGGAGGCCTACGTAGATGAGGTGAGGAAGCTGGAGGAGCGCTTTGACGGTATACAAGCGGAGCACGTTCCCCGAGCGGAGAACGACATCGCCGATTACCTGTCAAAGCGCGCTGCATTCAAGCTACCTGTGGAACCAGGTACTTTTTTGCTTCGGTTAACTCAACCATCCGTCGAACCTTCAACGGAGCAGAACAAACGGAGGAAATCATGCCCCGGCAAGTACTTTCCCCCTGAGTCCCCGGGGGCCGCCGGCAAGGGTGTTGCCGTGGATTTTGAGCCTGCCGAGGAGCGACTGACTCTGGCATGCCGTCAAGCCCTCGCCGTAGAGACGGCTGCTACCATGGTAGAAGAAATGCCTTTGGTCCTTGCCATCGAGCCCCAGGCTCTGGCATGGGCACAACATACCGTCCGATTCCTCCAAACAGGGGAGCTTCCTGAGGAGCAGGAAGAAGCGGAGAAAGTAGCCCGTCGGTCTGCTATGTATCAGTTCGTCGATGACGTCTTGTACAGGAAGAGACCGAACGGTGTGAAATTGAAGTGCATTCCCCGGGAGGAAGGACTGGAGCTATTGGCGGAGATACACGTACGGAGGCATATGTGGCTCCCACATAGGGTCGAGGGCCCTTGCCGGCAAGGCGTTCCGGCAGGGTTTCTTCTGGCCCACTGCCCTCCAGGATGCAACGACACTAGTAACCAAGTGTGAAGCGTGTCAGTTCCATTCGAAGAAGCTTCATCAACCAGCTCAAGCCCTTCAAACAATTCCTCTTTCCTGGCCATTCTCGGTCTGGGGGCTCGACATCCTGGGCCCTTTCCCCCGCGCTGTCGGGGGCTTTGAGTACTTGTACGTTGCGATCGACAAGTTCACAAAGTGGCCGGAGGTGGAAGCAGTGAGGAAGGTGACAGCACAGTCAGCCATCAAGTTCTTCAAGGGGCTAGTTTGCCATTTTGGTGTGCCGAACAGAGTCATCACCGACAATGGCACGCAGTCCACAAGACACACCTTCATGCAATACATCCAAGACCTCGGCAGCAAGGTCTGTTTCGCTTCCGTGGCACACCCACGGAGCAACGGCCAGGCGGAGAGGGCAAATGCTGAAGTGTTGCGAGGCCTGAGGACAAAGACTTTTGACAGGCTGCACAAGAGCGGAAGGCGCTGGATTGATGAGTTGCCGACGGTTCTTTGGTCGATCAGGACGACGCCAAATCGAGCCACCAGCCAGACACCCTTTGCCCTGGTATATGGGGCAGAAGCAGTTCTCCCCACGGAACTCATATTCGGATCACCTCGAATGCTCGCTTACGACGAGCTTGAGCAAGAGCAATTGCGGCAAGATGACGCAACGCTCCTTGAGGATGATCGTCTTCGGGCGGCTGTGAGAGCAGCACACTACCAGCAAGCCTTGCGTCGCTACCATATCCGCAAGGTTCATGCCCAAAGCTTTGAGGAAGGCGACCTTGTTCTTCGGCGCGTTCAATCGGCCAAGAATTCCAACAAGTTGACGCCGAAGTGGGAAGGCCCTTATTGGGTAATACGAGTCACCAGGCCCGGTGCAGTCCGCCTGGAGACCAAAGATGCTATTCCTGTGAGCAACTCCTGGAACATTAAACATCTTCGCAAGTTTTACCCATAAGGCGCGGTTCCCGGCCCCCCCCGGCAAACCACCTTTTGTACAAGCCTTGCCGACAAGGCATGTAACCCTCAGACAAAGCCGGTAGCAGACCCTGAGCATAAATAAATGAAGCGCTGGCGCCCTAAGTTATAGCATGCATGCTAGGTTAAGTCTCTCCCTCGGTTAGGGTTGATAGTGCTTAGCGGCGACTAACCCCTAGCCTAGAGGTCGAGTGTGCGTCTTTCTGTCCTCTTTGGTTCGCAGGGCACGTGGACACTTCTGCTGAGCCATTTGGAAGAAAGAGAACGAATTGGCGCTCCGGCCCCGGCAAGCCAAGGCTGCCGGGGGCTGAAGACACAAGGATCCAACCACGGCAAGCCAAGGTTGCAGGGGATGCGGATTCAGATAAGTCTTTCATCCCTAGTAATGTATTTCCGTATGGAACGGGGACATGTGAAACCTCGTTTAAATTCTTAAACCACCGTGCTCCCCTTTTCCTGTACCCAAGAGCTATCCCCTGGGTCGGAACTTGGTCATAGTCTCGGTGGCAAGAAAATGAACAAGGGGCCCAACTCTACTTCGCCCCTGCCTCAGCCAAGAGCGTGAGAATGGTCAACTGAAGTGGGGGGACGGCAAGGCCTGTGCCGGGCGACAATGTTTATCTTAAAAATAACAAGGATTCGTTCCTTGGCATGGGCCTCGCTCACGCACAAAGAACCCAAAAAACACCCTTTTTCATTAAAAACGTCCCATACAGGTACAGTTCATACGGGATGAAAAACATGAGCAAGGGGATTACAAGTTTTAAATCTAACAAGTGCACGCGGGCTTACAAACTAAAAAGAGATAAGATGCCCATAATCCCTTTCTTGTCCCTCTCCTCAGAAGATGGAACAAGGTAGCAGGAGGGCGAAAGGAGCGCCTAGGCGAGGTGCGAGAAGCAGAAGGCACCAAGATAGCATCCCGGTGCCGGGGGAGGAGCTGGAAGATGAGGCAACGGCCCGACGATACGCGACGAAGGCGTCGATGCCCGCATACTCCGACTTGACGGCCGTCGGCCGCCTTCTTCGCCTTCTCCGGCCCTCCTACGCCAGCCGCCCAAAGAGGCGATGGGGAACGCGCTGATGGAGAGCTTGACGAGGAAGGCCCTCGGCAGGGCGCGTGGCCAAGGGAGAGGCGACGCGGTCAGACGGAGTCGGGGTCGGCGTCCCGCCGCTCGACGCCTTCGTCGTCGCTGTCGCTGTCCTCCTCGTCACTCCCGCTCGAGGAGGAATCTTCATCGTCGGAGGAGCTCTCCAGGCAGCACTTCAGGCGAGTTCCAAGATCTCCAAAGACCTTGATGGAGAGCAGGCCGTTCTTCATTAACTTGAAGTAGAGAATGAGCCCCACCGTCAGGCTGTGGACGTTAGCGAACGTTTTCCATCCGCGATGGAGGTACATGACGTGAGGAGTGGGGAAGTCGATGTCGACCCGCATGCCGCCGTTCCCGCAGCCCCTCATGTGCAACCTGAGGGTCTGGGTGGATCGAGCTCCATCTCCCGAGAAAATGGGGTAGGGAGACGGAGGCAACGACACGGTGGCCGGCGCAGCCTGATGAAGAACTCGCGGGGCTGGTCCCCGACATGGCCCTCCATCGGGGGAGGCATCGCTGGTGGGGGCGAGGCTGGAGTGCCGCCCCGTCCCCCTATTCCCCGAGCGCCACGACGACCTCAGCCTCGGCCCCTCCCCCTTCCTCTCATGGCTGGCTCTGCTGCCACGAGTTCTTGGGAAGGAGGGACACGCTGTTGGGCAGCGACCCTCGCCGCCACCGTTGAAGGGCCGACGCCTCCTCTCGCCATGGCAGATGGAAGAAAGAAGCCGAAGTGAATGGGGATAGATGATGAAAGGATGTGGGATGCCGTCTCCCTCCCCCTTCTTATAAAGGGGCGGGGTCGGGACTCGGCCGCCCCCTCGGCCAATCCGGCCGTCGGGGGCGCAGGGAATCGAGACCGACCCGCTGCCCCAATCAGCGACAACCCGGTTTCCCGCCTCCACCGCCTGCCACCTGCATCGGGGACACGTGGCGAGCAAGCAGAATTGAGAGGACGGGTGAGGCGACCGTTCCCCACGCCGTGATCGCGGGGCACGGGCGCCTTGAAGGCCACGACCCGAGTCCGCCCGAGTAAATGAGCCACGTCTCTGCGTCTCCCTCTTTTTTGGGGAAGGCGCAAGCTGCCTCTTTACCACGATGTGACGCATGCATGCAGGAATCACCCCACGCATGACCCCCACGTCACGCGCGACCCTCCACGTCGCGCGTTCAACGCGGGTCATGGGGAAGCGCAGTGGACGAAAAGTTACTGCGGTAAAATCTGCCCCACCTGCCCGCGCACCGTTCTAGGCCTAGCCCAACAACGCGTCACGCTTATGTGTGGCCCGGGCCCGGGGGCTCCTGTCGGTGTACAAAAGTAGGGCCTCTCCTTTTGACCCCTTTACTTGAGCACGACCAGTCAGAGCCGCACCCACGGCCACACTTAACAAGGCAGAGAGGGAAGCCGGAGGGAAACCGAAGCACAAGGCCAACAAAAATAACGCCAAGACCAAGAAGCACTAAAGAGCAGAGAGGCGAGGTGGACTCCCAGCAAGACCCTTGTCAAGAAGCCTCATGCCCCGGCAAGAGCCTTGCCGGGGCAACGTGCCCAACGCCAGCAGAGTGAGCTGATGACCCACAAGTATAGAGGATCTATCGTAGTCCTTTCGATAAGTAAGAGTGTCGAACCCAACGAGGAGCAGAAGGAAATAACAAGCGGTTTTCAAGAAGGTATTCTCTCGCAAGCAATCGAAATTATCGGTAACACATAGTTTTGTGATAAGGTAATTTGTAACGGGTAACAAGTAATGAAAGTAAATAAGGTGCAGCAAGATGTCCCAATCCTTTTTGTAGCAAAGGACAAGCCTGGACAAACTCTTATATAGAGAAAAGCGCTCCCGAGGACACATGGGAATTATCGTCAAGCTAGTTTTCATCACGCTCGTATGATTCGCGTTCGTTACTTTGATAATTTGGTATGCAGGTGGACCGGTGCTTGGGTGATGTCCTTTCTTGGACAAGCATCCCACTTATGATTAACCCCTATTGCAAGCATCCGCAACTACAAAAGAAGTATTAAGGTAAACCTAACCATAGCATGAAACATATGGATCCAAATCAGCCACTTACGAAGCAACGCATAAACTAGGGTTTAAGCTTCTGTCACTCTAGCAACCCATCATCTACTTATTACTTCCCAATGCCTTCCTCTAGGCCCAAACAATGGTGCAGTGTCATGTAGTCGACGTTCACATAACACCACTAGAGGGAAGACAACATACATCTCATCAAAATATCGAACAAATACCAAATTCACATGACTACTAATAGCAAGACTTCTCCCATGTCCTCGGGAACAAACGTAACTACTCACAAATCATATTCATGTTCATAATCAGAGGGGTATTAATATGCATAATGGATTTGAACATATGATCTTCCACTAAATAAACCAACTAGCATCTACTACAAAGAGTAATCAACACTACTAGTAACCCACAGGTACCAATATGAGGTTTGGATACAAAAATTGGATACAAGAGATGAACTAGGGTTTGAGAGAAGATGGTGCTGGTGAAGATGTTGATGGAGATTGACCCCCTCCAGATGAGAGGATCGTTGGTGATGACGATGGCGATGATTTCCCCCTCCCAGAGTTAAGTTTCCCCGGTAGAACAGCTCCGCCGGAGGCCTAGATTGGTTCCGCCAAGGTTCCGCCTCGTGGCAGCGGAGTTTCTTCCCGAAAGCTTGCTTATGATTTTTTCCAGGGTAGAAGACACCATATAGCCAAAGATGGGCACCGGAGGCCTACCAGGGGGCCCACGAGGCAGGGGGCGCGCCCAGGGGGGTAGGGCGCGCCCCCCACCCTCGTGGCCAGGGTGTGAGCCCCCTCTGGTATTTTCTTCGCTCAATATTTTTTATAAATTCCAAAAATGACTTCCGTGAAGTTTCAGGACTTTTGGAGCTGTGCAGAATAGGACTCTAATATTTGCTCCTTTTCCAGCCCAGAATTCCAGGTTCCAGCATTCTCCCTCTTCATGTAAACCTTGTAAAATAAGAGAGAATAGGCATAAGTATTGTGGCATAACATGTAATAACAGCCCATAATGCAATAAATATCGATATAAAAGCATGATGCAAAATGGACGTATCACGAGCCACCCTTGAGCCCAAGGGTTCCAAACACCGTCAACAACTACATTGGAACCAGGGCTCGGGAGGCACCTCCGTGGTGGCATGCAGATCTTTTTCAAGATCATAAACACATGAGATCAGATAAAGACCAGAAGACGACGACCCTCGGCGGGATCATAGCCGAGGAAATCCACAAGACCCCCGGCAAGGTCCTTGCCGGGGACGACCATGACGCCACGGCAAGACCCTTTCCGGGGCCCCGGCAAGACTCTTACCGAGGACACCAGCGGGGCCGCAGCCAAGCCCACGTCTGCCAAGATACCATGACCGTTCCCATGCAGCTGCTAGCTCACCCAGCTGGGCAGGCACCTGTGTGGCGACAGGCGGCCTCTGCACCGACCCAGCAAGCACCTGCGTGGTGGCATGCATGTCTTCGTGAAGGCCCTGCCACCGGGCCACCTCAGCAGCCTGCCTGCCTACATGGCACTTCACACATCACTGGCCTGGGCGCGTGTCGAGGCGAGGCGGAGCGGCGACGGACAGGACGGGCCTCATTCCCGTCCCCGATAAAGCTAATGGACACCTAAGGAGTGCATTTAATGCGCTTTGTCCCGTAATGTCGGGCAATAAGCTCGCGCACTGTACACCTTTCCACCTCTTGTGTGCCACTGTGGCAACCCCTTTTCGACTATAAAAGGAGGCCCGAAACATACTGGAGAAGGATTCAGCTCTTTGGAACTACGCAACCACCGTAGCTAGTTCGAGAGCTCAAGAATACTCTGAAATACACACCAAAGCAGGACTAGGGTATTATGCATCCTCGCGGCCCGAACCTGGGTAAACGATCTTTGTGCTAGCTCCTAAACCTGCTCTTCTCACAACCCCGCGCCCGCCAACCGTAGAAGGGATTCCAGTGATCTCATAGGTGTCGTTTCCCCGACACCAAAACAGGACTAGGGTATTATGCATCCTCGCGGCCGGAACCTGGGTAAACGATCTTTGTGCTAGCTCCTAAATCTGCTCTTCTCACAACCCCGCGCCCGCCAATCGTAGAAGGGATTCCAGTGATCCCATATGTGTCGTTTCCCCGACAGGTCGATCGTGAAGACGTACGACTACATCAACCGCGTTGGCATAACACTTCCGCTTACGGTCTACAAGGGTACGTAGACAACACTCTCCACTCTCGTTGCTATGCATCACCATGATCTTGCATGTGCGTAGGAATTTTTTTGAAATTACTATGTTCCCCAACAGTTTGAGTAGATCCGTTTTGTCCTATGGGTTAATCTTGATCTTGGTTGGTATGATTGTATATTTTATTTATGGTGATGTTCTACGCTGCCTTCCGTCTCGCGCAAACGTGAGGGGCCCCCGCTGTAGGGTGTTGCAATATGTTCATGGTTTGCTTATTGTCAGTGTTGCGGGGGTGACAGCAGCCTAAACGCGGATAAGTGGGTTATGGCATATGGGAGTAAAGAGGACTTGATACTTAATGCTATGATTGGGTTTCACGACCTTAATGATCTTTAGTAGTTGCGGATGCTTGCTAGGGGTCCAATCATAAGTGCATATGATCCAAGTTGAGAAAGTATGTTATCTCATGCCTCTCCCTCATATGAAATTACAAGAATGATTACGATACTTGTTATCGATTGCCTAGGGATAAATGACTTTCTTGTTGACAAAAGCTATCCACTTTTATTACCTCGCAATTTATTTGTAGTTTTATTCTACTTAAAGTACTTGTAGTTTTATTCTTGCAAAATAGTTTCATACTTGTTCTAGGTAAAGCAAACGTCAAGTGTGCGTAGAGTTGTATCGGTGGTCGATAGAACTTGAGGGAGTATTTCCTCGTTGGGTTCGACACTTATTTATCGAAGAAGGCTACAAACGATCCCCTATACTTGTGGGTTATCAGTGGCCCCCTGGCAACTCTGTTTGACCTAATTTCAAACCCATAAATTCCCTAAAATCTGGAAACCACCGGAGCGAGACCTGAAACAATTATTCCACCACCTCAAGCCTCTGTTCTTCCGCGATCCCATCCGGAGGCCTCCGTCGGTCTCTAGCAGAGGAGAAATCGATCACGGAGGACCTCTACATCAAACTTGCGGCCTCTTCCATGATGTGTGAGTAGTTCCTCATAGGACCTGCGGGTCCACAGCAGTAGCTAGATGGCTCTCTCTCTCTCTCTCTCTCTCTCTCTCTCTCTCTCTCTCTCTCTCTCTCTGATCTTTAATACAATGTTCTCTTCAGAGATCAATATGATGTAATCCTTTTTAGGCGGTGTGTTTGTTGGGATCCGATGAATCAAATTATTCATTGAAATTAATTCAATTATTTCTGAACCTTATTATTTGTGATTGTTATAGCTATATAATGCTTTCTGATTTATGAGTCGTCTTTGCCCAAGTTGATGATTAGATCTCCAGTGGAAGTGGTGCATAATAGTAGGTTCAATCTTATGTGTCCTCACCTTGTGACAGAAGGAGTAGCGAGGCACATATTTGTATTGGTGCTACTAAGGATAAAATGACGGGGTTGATCATATTAATAGGTCTTATTGTGTCTACATTATGCCATCTTCCTTACAACGTTACTCTATTGCCATCAACTTAATACGTAGAGAGGCAAGTATAGAAGTGCTCTCAAAGTGGAGTAATAGTAGTAGGCGTCAATGAGTTTAACGGTCTACTTGTTACGGACGTAATGCCATGTACTGATCATGTCATGAATAACATCGTCACTATATACTATTCTATCAATTACCCAACAGTAATTTGTCTACCCACCCTATCGTTTTCTATGTTCTTAAGAGAGATGTCTCTAGTGATGCTATGGCCCCCGGGTCCATTTAAATCATATTACTAAAATCCTAAAAATCTTGCTGCAATTTATTTACATTTATTTTACTTTGCAATTTTTATATCTACCACTATCAGAATTAATCCTTACAATTAACGAGTACAAGGGATTGACAACCCTCTTGCTCGTGTTGGGTGCAAGTATTTGTTTGTGTGTGTAGTTATTGTTGATCGTCGTTTATGTGAATCTCCTATTGGTTCGATAAACATCTTTACCAAGGGAAATGCTTTCTGCTGCTATAATACTTCACTCTTCCTCTTCGAGGAAATCTCAACGACTATCACAAGTAGCAAGCATGGGTACATATACTTTTTGGCTATCATCGACAAGGTCATGCTGGCTTTGGTATGGGCCGATTGACGAGCTGGCGTCCTCGCTTTGGTGACAGCGGTGGTCGTTAAATGGTTCGGGAACTTGGTGTAATTTTTAATATATTTAAGGTGTTTTGTACTTCTGGTAAACTTTTATAATAGATTTGATTTTTTTATAAAACAACTACGGAAGAATTAGATGGAGTCCAAGTAGAGAGAAAACGTTGAACAACACCGCACATTGCTACAGGCTTGCAATGGATTGCTCTCAAAATAAGCCCTCACCCTACTTTATAGATAAAGCATGAACCCAAGTACACAGCCGTCGATATAAGATGATGAGAAAACCCTCTTACCAAGCAGACCCTGAGATAACCAGACAACATACATCGAACCAAAAAACGCCAAATGCGAAAAACAAAACGACTATGCTGCCGAGACAAAACACAAGGCGACATGAACACCACCACAATACACCCTAGGACACCTAAACTCTACGACAACGCCCCAGGAGGGAAAAGAGCGTTAAGCGTCGCCGCCATTGCCGAGTCCTACATACAGTGCTTTCACCGAACCTGTCATGAAGAGAAGAACCACACCAATGTCCCCAAGAGAAGAATGGCACCCGCAGCACCGGCCACCGTCGACACCAAAATGCTGACTTTTTGCTCGATAGCTCACATGCTACAAGGAGGAACCCAGGAATTTTATTATGAGTACGTAACTCCTGTGTTCGGATATGCAACACCACTGCCAATGGAAGAGACGAGTCCAAGCTACCCACCGCTACACTCCTTACCGCCAAAACAACCAAGGGACATAGCCACTACCATCGCCATGATGCTCGCCAGAGAGCCAACAATGCGAACCACCATCCGGGCACCACAGTCACGGCATCCATGTCCCCAAGACCCTACACGCCATCCCCATCACAACGCACCAACCACGGAGGGAAAGCAAATACTCCTTCCACTCCTAACCCAAATACGACACCAAGTCACGTAAATCATGCACCGATGCACCGACACCTGAGGCCCCGCCCAGTTCCGGTGGAAGACGCCACGATCCTTCACCGACGCCATAACATTATAACACTGCATCTGTTTCAATTGCTGTGAGGGCGTTGTGAGCATTTCTCTAGCATCTCCCAATTTTAAATTCTGGTGCACATTTTAAGACTGCGTCTGTTTCAGCGACAGCAGAGCTTGATTAGTAGGGAGGGAACAAGTGTGAGGACACTCATGGTGGATATCGATGCATCACACGGTGAACGGGCCTCACCGATCGTTCGAAAGACATTTTACAAGCAGCGAAACTTATAGGGGCATCAAGCATGCGGGCGATCCGAGCTTACATTCATCGGCTTATTAAGCTATCGATAGAAGTCGTTTCACACAAAAAGAAAGGACGCCGATAAGTGCCACACGTGTGGGCGTTAGGGAGTTCGCCCACACATTTTGTGTGGTGTATAAGAGAAAAGCCCACACACCTACTTGTGGGCAAAACAAGTAATGTCCACACATCTTTTTTTTTCCTCCCGATCCTCTCACGCTGCAAGGCAGGGCGTAAATTGATAACGCCCACACTCCGTATGTCGTGCCTCGTACCCTCGGGTCCTCAAGACGCCACGCTGCGGACGGCCATCGCGCATACCAGTAGTTGCCATGGTCCGCACTTCGCCCATGTTCGCTTAACCGCAATTGCCATGTCGTCAACTACGATTGCCATGTCGACAACCGCAGCTTGCCATAGTTGCTCAACCGCGGTTGCCATGTATGGTCCGATCTAATGTAGTTACCATGATTTCAAAACTTTAGGAGTTGCCACATACCAACACTAGGCAGTTGAGAGAGTTGCCATGTGCTCACAAGCATGCTAGGGCGATTGTCATCCGCCACGTGCACGTTAGGGCGCTTGCCATGTATCATGCAAAAACACATGGCAACTTCGGTAAAAGAGAGTTGCCATCCGCCACGTGCACACTAGGCGCTTGCCGTGTCACATGGCAACTCGGGTAAAAGAGAGTTGCCACCGCTTATAAAGCACACTAGAGGTAGTTGCCATATGCGCCGCAAAACACATGGCAACTAGCAGCTTGGTGTGGGAGAGGACACGGCGCAGGGCGAGATGGCAAATGCCCACACACTAGCCCTTGTGTGTGCGTGCAAAGTGGCGTGTGGCTGAATCGCCGAACGCCCACACACCAGCCCCTCCTGTGTGGTGAAACGGCCGTGTGGGCAACCGGGTGAACGCCCACACACCAGACCAGTCCTACGTGGCACTAGAAACATGCCAAGATTCGCGCGCTCACGAACGGACGCGGATCCACGCGTGTGGGCGAGATGCAAAGGCCCACACGTGTGGGCGTTAAACCAGAACTGGAAGATCCTGTCAAGGGGAAACAGGACCTTAATAAGCGCCATCCCGAGACTTGGACTCATAACTACCACACGTGTGGGCGTTAAGGGATCTGCCCACACGTTCTGTGTGGTGCCTAAGAGGACCAGCCCACACGCTTGTGTGTGGGCAAAACAACTAGCGCCCACACGTCTTTTTTCCTCCCGGTCCCTCTTATACGCTGCGGTGTGTGGGGCGAAATAGATAACGCCCCACACACCCGCAGACGTCAGCGTCAGACCTCGTGGTCCCGACGCCCCACGTGACACTTTACCGCCACAAGACGCAGCTGCCATGGGCGGACCTCGCTTATGTTCATTTAAGTGCGCTTGCTATGTTCGCTCAACTACAGCTTGTCATCTCAGTCAAAGTTCCAGTTGCCATATTTTGGACAACTACACTGTTGCCATGTGTGGTCCGGTTCATCTGCGGTTGCCATGATTTCAAAACTTTAGGAGTTGCCACCTACTAACACTAGGCAGCTTGCCATGTAGCACGAAAAAATGGCATGGCAAAAAACATGTTCAGTAAAAGAGAGAGTTGCCATGTGCTCACAAGCACGTTAGGGCGATTGCCATGTAAAAAGAAAGAGTTGACATCGCTTACGTGCACGCTTAGGGCGGTTTGCCATGTACCATGCAAAACTTATAGCAAATCGACATGTTCGGGTAAAAAAGAGAATTGCCATCTGCTTGCAATCACACTAGAGCGATCGCCATGTACACCGCAAAACGCATGGCAATCGGCTTAGGTGTGGGAGAGGAGGCGACGTAGGGCGAGATGGCAACGCCACACACCAAATTTCTTGTGCATGACCGAAAAATGGTGTGTGGGTGAATCGCTAAACGCCCACACACCGCCCCTCCGCGGTGGTAAAATGGATGTGTGGGCGAACTATGTCACACATCACACACACGCCTTGTCCTGCGGGTACGTAAAATCGCCGGATTATGCCAAGATTCATGCATATAGTACTGGACGGTGATGGATGCGTGTGGTCGAGATGGTCAACACCCACACGTGTGGGCGTTAACATTTCCGAAAGAAAACTATCAATAATAAACAACCGCCAGGATCGAGCCGATGGTTGTCGTGGCTTATGCGGTGTCGCCGCTCTTGGCATTTGGAGTCTTCAAGAAGCAGAGGTGAATGACACCGCCGGCAGCTTGGTCATCCACTACCAAGCTCAAGACCTCAAAGCCGCATTTAGTGGCCCACCACGTCAAAAGCAAACTTGGCCCGAACGATCTCTCCCATGTCTGCACGAAAGGGCATTTCATCAGAATCTTCTACTCCCTCCGTCCGAAAATACTTGTCTTAGAAATGATTGAAAATGGATGTATCTATAACTAAAATAAGTCTAGATACAACCATTCTTAAGACAAGTATTTCCGGACGGAGGGAATAAGACGAACTGTGAACCGGGTACAAAATCTTATGCACAAGGTGGCTGCACAGAGAGCATGTATGTCACGCCCAATATGCGACCCTATCCAAAAGGAACTCGAAGGTCCCACCAAGGATAGACCCGCATATTGAAACGCTTTTGCAAGGTGGATATCATTACATCAACATTACATAATAGATGGGGATACATACATAAGGCACAAACTCCCCAAAAATACATCAACATCATACAAGAGATCAACGTCCGACTACGGATGAAACATAAACAGAAACTCAAACAATATCCACCCTGCTAGCCCAGGCTGCCGACTTGGAACCTATCCCCTGATCGAAGAAGAAGCAGAAGAAGAACTCCAAACAAGCAAACATCGCTCTCGCGTCATGATCATCGCACAACCTGTACCTGCAACTGTTGGTGTAGTAATCTGCGAGTCACGAGGACTCAGCAATCCCATTACCATGGGTATCAAGACTAGCAAAGCTTAATGGGAAAGGAAGGGGTAAGGTGGTGAGGTTGCAGCGGCTAAGCATATATGGTGGCTAACATACGCAAATGAGAGCGAGAAGAGAAACAAAGGAATGGTCGCCAACTAGCAATGATCAAGAAGTGATCACGAACTCCTACTTACGCCGACATAACCCAGAAACCGTGTTCACTTCCGGACTCCTCCGAGAAGAGACCATCACGGCTACACACGATTGATGCGTTTTAGTTCGGATCCGGTGTCAAGTTATCTACAACCGGATATTAACAAATTCCCATCCGCCACATAACCGCTGCACGGCTCTCGAAAGTTTAAACCTGCAGGGTGTCCCAACTTAGCCCATGATAAGCTCTCGCGATCAACGAAGGATATTCCTTCTCCCGGAAGACCCGATCGCCTCGGAATCCGGCTACAAGACATTTCGACAAAGAATAAAACAAGACCAAAGAAGACCTCCTGCGTTCCGACATCTTGATAGTAGCCACAAGATATCTCGCCCTCGTGCCACGACCGGATGAGCAAAGACGCATAACTAGAACCAGCCCTCAAGTTTCCCAGGGTGGCGCCTGCAAGTGGCTCTAGTTTGGACCAACACTTAGACAAGCATTGGCCCAGGGGGGCTAAAATGAAGATGACCCTTGGGTTAATTACTCCCAAGGGAAAAGTAGGTGGTGGTGAGGCAAATGGTAAAACCAATGTTGGGCCTTGCTGGAAGAGTTTTATTCAAAGCGTTAGGGACAAAACCGCGTTAGGGACGCAAAATCCGGGAACATAATACCGATATGACGGAAACTAGGGCGGCAAAAGTGAAACAAAACACCAGGCATAAGGCCGAGCCTTCCACCCTTTACCAAGTATATAGATGCATTAATTAAATAAGATATATTGTGATACCCTAACATAACATAATCCAACATGGAGCAATCTTCATCTTCACATGCAACTAGCAACGCTATAAGAGGGGCTGAGCAAAAGCGGTAACATAGCCAAACAACGGTTTGCTAGGAAGGGTGACAACGGTTAGAGGCTGACATGGCAATTTGGGAGGCTTGATCAACAAGAGATAGGTAACGCAGCATAGGGATAGAACGAAGCAACTAGCATAGCAATGATAGTAATGAGATCCAGGGTAGCGGCCATCTTGCCTGAAATCCCGCAAGGAAGAAGAACGAGTCCATGAAGAATATGAAGCCACGAAGACGAACCAAGCGTAGACGAACGAATCCTCACGATCGCAACGAAACGGGAACTATCAAGAAAAACACACACAACATGGTAAACACACCACACATAGACAAGACATGATGCACAACAAGCATGATGCATGACAAAGCTACATGAAGCTACTCATGGCAAGAGATGATGCAAACAAGAGCAACACATCAAAGCAAGTTTAAATGAGGCCGGAAACAACATATAACAATTTCGGTAAGTCCTCATATGCAAATTTCAAAATTGGTCCAGATCTGAATAAACCTTATGTTCAAGTTGTTAAACAACAAGTTAAGATGCACCACGATGATCTACACGAAATTCTAGTCAAGTTACATATAAAGTTCATTTAATTCGGAGCTACGGCCTAGAAGATATGAGCAAAACAAGATAAACATTGCATTGATGCAAAATGCATCCAAACATCAAGTAAACACACCAAAACATGGATGCAACGAGGTAATATGAAACTACATTCAATTCTAAGCAAGTTTCATATAGAGCACACCCAAAACGGAGCAACGGTTCAACACATACACCCTATACAAGTCCTGACAACAATCTGTCCAAAACAGCAACTAGGCATATTGCAAGAATCAAAACACTATGCTACAGCATCTCAACGTGAAAACAAAAGGCATGGGCATGATGTACAGGTAAAGCATGACAAAACATGAACACTGAGCTATCTTCAAAAATCACTAGAACATGCTCAAAAAGACATGGCAAGATTGCAAATAATAACAGTTTCAGACTTTGCAGAAATAACATCAGGTTGCAATGTTTAGAGCTATCAAACAACATGTTACAGGAACTTATAAATGCAAAAAAAGGCATGGCATGAATCTACTAATTGCATATAACAAAAGTCTTTACTGACCATGAGCCAAAAAGAAACAGAACATATGATGGCACCCATGTAAAGATAGCAAGTTATATTACAGATTCATACATGGCAGGAACAACAATAAGTAGGCATGTTTGTGAGCTTGATCCACTCACCACAAAGTAATACATGGCATGGCAAGGCAACCAACAGTAGTAAGACATGTTTATGAAGCTAAACATGGCAAGAACAAGTTCATAGGGTGCATGGATCACTAGCAAAGCTCATGGCAAAACTGAACTTAATGTTAACAGGCTGACAGCAACATTATTTAGCAACTTGAGAGCAATATTACAACAATCTAAAGCAAGCTATAAATGCAACCATGGGCATGGATGGATAGAGCAAGACATGTATAACAAAACATCCTTAGTGAACATCTCCAGATTATGCATAGAATGACTTGTAGCAGCAGGTTTACATAGCATCATAATATAACAGAATCAGCCTAGCAAAACAGCAACAGCAAGTACCCTACTTAACAAGCTCGATGCACTCACTACAAGACCCACAAAAATCCATGGACGGCACCACTGTGAAGATGGCATGACATAGCACAAAACACATGTAGAGCTCATGCTCATAAGATGCACACATCAAATGCAACAAAAATGACAAATCATCAAGTTATAACAGTTTCAGCAGGTTAACATCATATAGCACTCTTGCAACGAAGATTAAGACATCAAGATGAACTCAAATGAACATGACACAATGGAATTAAATGTAGAGCATCGCAATATGAACAGTTTGATATATCATACACTCAAAACGGAGCTATATGCATGAAGTTATGGCATGGCAAAGATGCACACATGAAGCAGAAATCCTGAGGACTTGGTGAAAAACTACCAGCGCGAAAACGGGATCCAGATCGGGGGAGCTCCATTCCTCGTACAGGACGACTCCGGTGGAAGTCAACGGCGACGGTGGGGCGGCCTGGGGCTCCGGTAGGCGTCGGGGAGGCCACTGAATGGGTAGATCGGACACGGGCAACCCATTCCGTGACGAGGTCATGAAGCGGCCCGGCATGGGAGATGCATGCGCACCATGGAGGGCAGCTCCTGTACACAAGAGGAGAGAGAGAGAGATCGTGAGGGAAGAGAGAAAGGAGAGGCAGGGAACGAGGGAGGAGCAGAGGCGGGATCCGGCTGCGGGTCGCCCGACGGCTCGGCGAGGTCCGAGCCGGGCGGCGTGGGCGGCGCTCATGAGGTTTGCCGGCGCGGACGAGCCCTCCTGGCTCGGACGAGGAGCGGGAGGACGAGGCGCCTGGCGCTGGGCGGCGACGGGACGGCCGGGCGGCCTGCGATGGGCTCGCAGGGCTGCTGGCGGCGCGGGCGCGTCGAGGCGACGTGCGGCCAGATTGCCGAGGCGGCGGTTGGACGCGTCCGGCGAGGGAGCGGACATGTCCGGCGGCGGAGGGAGGAGTTGCTAGGGTTTGATCTGCGCGAGATTTCGGGGAGGGGCACATATTTATAGGTAGAGGGAGTTAGGAGAGTCCAAATGGGAAGCAGCCCACACGATCATGATCGAACGACCAAGAGCATGGAGGGGGTTTGGATGGGTTAATGGGCCACTTTGGAGGGGTGTTGGGCTGCACACAAAAGATGCTTTTATGTTACCGGTTAACTGTTGGAGTATCAAACGACCTCCAAATGGCACGAAACTTGACAGCGGTCTCATCGGTGCTATACCAAGGCCACTTGGCAAGCCTCGGGCCATTCCGAGAAAATTTAACACCCGCTCACAACGAGAAACGAAAGGGAAACGCCGGGGAATATAGGAGCGCCGGATTGCAAAACGGACAACGGGGAAAATGCTCGGATGCATGAGACGAACATGTATGCAAAATGAAATGCACATGATGACATGGCAAAATGCAACACGCAAGCAAATAACATGGCAACAACGGCAAATAACTGGCAGACACCTAGCGCATCGAATCCGGGGCGTTACAATGTAGTACTCCCTCCGTCCGAAAATACTTGTCATCGAAATTAATAAAAGGGGATGTATCAAGATGTATTTTAGTTCTAGATACATCCTTTTTTGTCCAGTTTGATGACAAGTATTTTTGGACGGAGGGAGTATCTGGTTAGTGCCTTACCAAGGTCGGCTGTGATGAGCGCCTCTCCATCGTAGTTGGGACCTGCCAGGACATCTCCTGACGGCGAAATGATAACGTTGCCTCCGTGGCGTAACAATGATGTCGGAGAAGGCTCTTCTCCTAAACCGCAAATGCGTACTTTCGGACGACGGAGGGTAGTCCTTTCATGCAGAACTGGTTAGCCGACAACACAAAGCATCCCCTCCGTGGCGATATGTGTCATGGAAGCTTGCCACACCGGCCTTGAATCAGCCGTGGAGCGCAGTATATCTCAATACCGCACACAGCACACAAGATGTCAGGAAAATTTCAAAGTAGTACTCCATACATAAGACGCCAGTGCATATCTTCAACATTAACCTATCTATCTGACTTGCACACAGGGATATATTTCAAGGTTAACAACTTATCATCTCATGAGGCCATGGCACTTGCAAGGTTGTTGTTGTTGCTGTTGTTGTTGTTGTTGTTGTTGTTATACTTCCAGGAATGTTGGCTGTAGACACTTATTTATATTAGCATAAAAGAAAATACATGTTCCAACAAGAGCCTTACCTTTACCATACAGTGTTGTCCTTAAAAGTGGCATCTTATTTTCCCAGCAAATAAGGGCTCCGATCTTTCCAAGTGGAGTATCATAAACAGGAATTGTTGATCCATCTCCAAATCCCCATATTATCCTTTCTAATGTCGTCGGCATCAGCTTGCGGTGCTTACCCAGGTACTGACCTAGAGGATCAAAGAAGAGCACTGAACAATACAGTGTGTGACCTTCTCGCTCAATCACCCCCATTACCAGAAAGACCTTATATTTCCCAGCCATAGCAGCTAAGCATGTCACCTGTGGACCTGCATGTTGTTCTGTCAGTAAGAAGATCCATAGTGTGGTGTAGTTGACACAAACCATATGTTGACACTTGAGAGTAATGAAATAGCTTGAAAACTTGTTAGCTGTGCTAAAAGAAAAAGTGGAGAATAAGTGGACCATTAAGACAATTAATATGTAAGATGTGGAGTTGCTCGGTGACAATCACGGCAGAGATTGAGAACATGACCATAAAATGTTGCTGGAGCAGTAGTACCGGGTATGAGGTATCAAATTATCAATGATTTATGGTAGACGGTTGTCCATATTTTTTGGAAAATTATATTCATAAACTGCATCAGGAAGACAACGAATGGCCAAATACTAACACTTTTTATTCTCAACAAACTAACTACTCCCTCCGTTCCAAAATAAATGACCCAACTTTGTACTAACATTGTACTGAAGTTAGTACAAAGTTGAGTCATCTATTTTGGAACGGAGGGAGTAGATGTCTAGCCTTGAGGATTTCATCCAACAATTTCTTCCTTCTCAGAACTCCTTGACAGTCTAATAGGAACCGCATTTCTGTAGTGTTTTTTTCTTTTGCGAATACATTTCTGTAGTGTTCACCAGAGTATGCGAAAAAGATCTTTGATTTTCCATTTCAGAACCAAAGAGTGCCATGACAATATGCATTTGCAAAAATCAGTTCTTCCTCTGGCCAATACTAAGAAGGCACGACTCGGTTGTAAAGCAATTATTGATATGCAGATATGCTTCATGCTAAAGATGAAAAAAGCAGATGCTAGCTGTTCTCCAAATTACACATATGTCAGACACAAAAAAAGAGACTAACAACAGGAGCAAATGCAAGGAAGAATATATTAGGAAGATAACACATACGTGCTTTAGAAGTTAACAATAGTCGACAATAAGAAAATAATAGTTGAAAAAAGAGAGCGGACATACTGCATTACATTCTCACGTATCAGGCACATCTATGGCAGCTGCATGATACTTCTGGAATTCACGCTTTCCCTTGTCTTTTGGATTAGTCATACTAATACTGATCCCAAAGCCAAAGGTGGATCCACGAGGATAACCACCAACAAAAGCTTCTGGGAACACGACCAACTGTGAACCATATCCAACAGCCTCCGCTATCAGTCTCTCTGCTTTATCTGCAGTGGAAATAACGATATTAGCAAAAGATACACATACACATAACCCATGCTGATAAAAAGCCATCTCATCCTCCAAATATTGTTAGCCTTTTGTAGTTTGGTTTTTTTTCCTTCTGCTTTTCTTTGTGGGCTGTAAGACCTGCACTATCTTAGGTCTTCTTCTAATACAAAATAATCTTAGTACTGAACATGTATCCAGAAAAACAAACTGTGAATTATGTTCCCATGCCAGGCAATTGCAGAGGTGGTGGAAATGGATGGGACTTAGACAGGCATACTACAATGAAAACTAGAAGGTGCAGCGGCTTCATGGCTTGGTACAGTGAGTTAAATCTCTGTTAGGTTTATGTCAACAGTGGTTTCTTTCAATTGAATAAGTAAATAATACATGATGTAAAAGAAAGAAAATGTAGCATACATGTTGTTGCCGCTCTTTACCAACTAGCTTTATATGGCATCAAACAGTACAAATATATGTTGAATAACAAATCATAGTGAAGTCTTTAAAGAAGCTCTTAGTCTTAGTGATGACCCTTGCTGCCTACAATTATTTCAGTGGTGTGAATCAAACAGAAGGAATATACAACTCTAGTTTTCCTACCCAGAGGACAAAGGAAGCATGAACATCCCTTTGCGGGAGGAAGGCTAAGACAAGGCTTATGCATCAAAATCAAGGGATACAAGAGACACCATCATTAACAGCCGTCTCCACCATTGCATTACTGAGTTTTGCACCGAGAAGGCAACCTTTTCTACCACTATACACGATGCAAAAAAAGAAGTTTTCCAGGTCATGGCAAAGCAACGGTATATAACAACAAACTGGTGTTTCTGTTCTCATAACACCAAAGTCACAACACCCGCGGATTCAGAAATTAACTGCACCGAAAAAAGTTTAGACGATCATCTCCATGACCCCATGGTTTCATCTCAGCTAATGGCAACTTATAACTAATCCAACACGCTGGTAACTCTTCCGAAGGTAATCGAGCAGCAGCAGGGAGGGCTAGACAAAGAATTTAAGTGATTCATTTACCAAGGCAGGGGAAACGGCGCGCGAGTAGTTACCGAGAGTGGCGGGGGTGTCGTAGAAGACTGTGGATGCCTGCACGACGGTGGCTCGTACGGTGGTGGCGCTCTGGTCGGCGCCGCCGTTCATCTCCACCTCGACGATCACCGGCGTGCTGCCTGAGCCCGAGGGAAGCAGGGCCATCGGTATGGGCTCCGGAAACTCGCTCGATCGCAGAACTTCCGGCGCGGAGGCTTTAGCCGCGGACGAACTGGAGCTTGATGTGGAGGTTGGAAGCAGAGGTGGGCATTCAAGGGGAAAGCGGGGATGGTGGGGACCGGGGAGCGACGGAATGGACAAGGGATACGGCAAAGAACTGCCGAATCGGTGCAGGATAGTGCACCAGGACGGAGATACGCCCCGATACACGTATCCCTATGTATCACATTTTTCTGGAACTAAAATAAAGAAAAAATATCGGAATACAGCTGGGACACTCAGGGTATGCATCAGGGATACGTAAGGGCCTGTTGCCTCTCGATCTGCAGCCGATCAGAAGGCCTACTCAATACTCGATGGATATAAGAGCATCTCCAACAGCCGCGTTAAAAGGCGTGCGCGATAAACTGGGCTTTTAGCGCGCGCGGGACATTTTCGCGTGCTCCAGCGGTGGCGGAAACTAGCGCGCGCGAAAAAAGGCGGCAGCTCGAGCGTTAGATTTGACGCACCGCGTCCGGCGCGCCTATAAATTGCAGCGCCTCTGCCGCTCTCTCTCGCTTGCTCTAGCGCTTTCTTTCCTCGCTGCCGACATGACACCACCGCGCCACCATGTCGCCTCGCCGCCGAGAGGTTCAGGCTTCCGCGGCGTCCGCGTGCGTCCGTCCGGCACCTACTCCACCTCGATCCGGTTGGGTGGCGGCATGCGCCTCGGCCTCGAAACTTTCGACACCGCCCAGGACGACGCCCACGCGTACGATGCTGCGGCGTGGCGCCTCCGGCGGTCCCATTGGGACATGAACTTACTCGATAGTTCCGACGGTCCTAGTACGGCACCCACGCGTACGACACTGCGGCATGGCACCTACGACGGTCCCGTTGGAGATGCTTTAAATAAACCTAATCGCTAGAATCCTTTCTCTTGCCAATAAACCTACTCGATAGTTTCGGCGCATCTCCAGACTCGCTGGACGCCGCCGCCGGCACCTGGCAGCTCGTCTCCGTTCTCCAGGTCTTCGCCATCCGGAATATGTACGCAAGTAATCTTCAATTCATTGCTTCAAGATCTTGATATTTTAGCATGCTATTGATTAGGATTTAGAGAACAACGAAGGGCATCTATTTGGTCTACATTTTTTGGATTGGCGTGTAGGCTGAACAGTCAATCCTATGTCGCTCGTTCTTCAGATCACCCTGAGTGTTTGTGAATGTTAGGCAGCTACTTCTTTAGATCACCCTGAATGAAAAAGATCAGTTTACTTGATAAACGTCATTCTTCTCATCTTCTAAAAATATTATTTTTGGTGCTGATTTGTTATGCAGTTTGTACATATCCCCGTAAGTCTATTTTTGGAAAATGCCATTTTCCGTATCACTGTATCAGTATTCCCGTATCCGTATCCCCGTACCATGTAATATGACCTACTGGACAAAGAGAGCGCCAATCCGCGGCTCCACGCTGGTGTGTGGTGGTGTGTGGTCCATGGTTAATACGGTACGACGACAATGAGGGAGTTAGAATTCCATCCACTGATCCATGTCCACCACACATGCTTCTGGGCCTATCTTGCCTGAAGCGGAAAATTGCGCGGTTCCAACACCTAGCCATTCGCTCCGTTTATAAATTAGTACTTTTTTTTATGATAATACGTGTCTCATTTGTATTATAAGAATTATAGTACAAGTCACATACTCCCTCCGTCCGGAAATACTTGTCATCAACATGGATAGAAGGAGATGTATCTAGAACTAAAATACATCTAAATACATCCATTTTTATTCATTTGATGACAAGTATTTCCGGACGGAGGGAGTACATACCAACTGGATAAAATTGAAAAGACAGCAGAGCGCTAGCCTTTGCACACAGGAACACAAGTCATGAAGTAAAATTACAAATAAGACTGAAGAATTCTCTGAGCTTGACACCAACGCCCGTCACCTGCCTCTGGCACCACCATAGCAGCCACTAAAGGAGAAAATGACGGATCACCTCGACACCCGAGCTCGACCCGGCTTCATCATTGACATGCAGTTTTGCGGACCTCCAAGGTGGCTCGCCAATAAAGGCGAAGCCATTGCCGTTGAACGAATCAGACCGGGGCAACACCCCGGACACGTCATCGAACTCCAGATTTGGCTCCCCCGCCCAACTAAGACGTTGGAGGAGGAAACCATACCTGTCTGCCACGAACCACGAACTCAGATCCACTATCTTCCAGATGCCGTCGATGCAGATCACAATTTGCATCCGCTCGTAGACTATCTCCCAAGCTCCACGCCGGCGCTGGAGCAAACGTCGTCGCAACGATGGAGCCCGAGGACACAGGTCCACCGTGAGGATGCCGCCGCACCATCCTTGCTTGAACAGTTTGGTTTCCAAATCCACCCCAAAAGCAAATCGCTTCGTTGGGGAAGGATCTAAAGATTTATTAGTCGGTGCCGCCGTCGCCACCGTCGAAGCCATGACGATGAACAATCTAAAATCCTAAGAAACTAATGCCTAAAACAATCCATACGCGTGGATCCGGCGACCCCCCTCACCATTGACGACCGAGGTCGTCAGCGGAGGGGAACCGCCGGAGGACGACGGCGGAGGAAGGCGCCCTGGCAGCAGGAGGCGAGATAGCCTTTCTTTCTTCTCATGGAAGAAAGAAAGCGACCCGTGTAGTTTTGTGATCCTCAGTATTGCATTGTGCAATATAAAAGAGAACTCATTTTGTCTCGAGAATACACAGCTATAAAACATGTCAATACGGTACGTGAGGTCCCATCAATGTCAGCTTTTAGTTAGATGGTAGATGGGTTTGCATACATGTGCTGCCATTCTCTCTCTTCTCTCTCCCATACTAATTCATCCATTTATTTCACCTTTGCTAACTTAAAGCATTCATATCTCTTAAACCAAAATTAAAATTTTTTATATATATTTAAACTCTTGTCACAAAGACCTTTCAAACAAGACCGATTTTGGATATTTTAAGTCGGTTTAAAATCCATGTAACATATTTAACATAAATCATATCTATTTGAATTTCATATTTTTGGAAAACCATATTTCACTATTTTCAAATAAACTGTTACACACTTCGAAAATAATCAGTTTCACAAGATGACATTTTGGTTTCATATTGTTTTCATTTTCAGAACCCACATTTCACTTTTGGTAAGCTTATTTCACAAAAATCATATTTATTTCAGTTCCACATTTTTGGAATAACATATCTCACTATTTTGAAATAAACTATTATATATTTCAAAATAATCATTTTCATAAGTTGATATTTCAGTTTCATGTTGTTTTTCATTTTCAGAATTGCCATTTCACTTTTCACGAGCGTGTTTCAGAAAAATCATATCTATTTTAATTGCACATTTTTGAAAGAACATATTTCATAATTTTAAAATAAACTGTTTCACATTTCAAATAAAGGGTTTCACAAATTAACATTTTAGTTCCATATTGTTTTCACTTTCAGAACATGAATTTCACTTTCCACTAGCTTGTTCCACACAAAACACATATATTTCAATTGGACATGTTTGAAATAACATGTTTCACTCTTTTGAAATAAACGGTTACACATTTGAAAATAATTGGTTTCACAAATTAACATTTTAGTTTCATATTGTTTCCACAATTTTCACAAATTAACATCTTAGTTTCATATTGGTTTCACAAAATAATTGTTACAAATTTTGAAATAAACTTTGACACATTTCACAATTTTCAACTTCACAAGTTGAGATTTTAGTTTCACCTTTTTTTTCACTTTCAATAGGTGCATTTTACTTTTCACCGGCTTGTTTCACAAAAATTCACATCTATTTCAGTTGCACATTTTTTAAATAACATATTATACTCTTTTGAAATAAAATATTACACACTTCCAAACAATTAGTTTGACTAGTTGACATTTGAGTTTCATATTCGGGTTAAACAGGTTTGTGTGAAAAATGTTATTTTCACATATTTCTAGTGAAATAGATTTGTTTCAATTTTTTCTAGTGAAATGAGTTTATTTCACATATGAAATGTGAAACCTAAAAAAATATATGTGTTCGAAATGTATCCAAAATTGGTCTAGCTTTAAAGCTCTTGACGCCAGAAGTCCAAATATATAAAAGTTTTAAAAACGGATCTATAGTTTAAAAGATATGGTTGATTTAAATTGTCTAAGAGGAAATAAAGTCTATGGATTTGTTCTGCGTACTTTGGAGTCCATTATGCTGCCGCTGATTTGACTAAAAAGAAAGATACAAAAAATATACTAGTGTTATACATTTAGGTGGGCCATAGAGTCTCACGAATCTCAGAAAAAGTGGATGGTCTCAGATGTACCAGTACATGCAGGAACCGCGGAAAATGACTTTGCGCTGTCTTGCCTTGTCCAACTCTTTTCCATTTTTTCTATTTTGCGACCATTGTCCAGCTGCTTACAACTTCTAATATTTCTTACATTCATGAAGTGATTTGTATTTTACTGACCCTTTTCCTGTATATTTTTTTCTTCAAAAAGCCAGTGTGGTCACTTTATTCATAGGATAAAAAAGCTACTCCCTCCAACAGTTAATATGGAGTATTAAACCAGCGATAATTAATATGAACCACAGGGCCAACGAGGAAGAGAGAGGAGTGGAGGAGGATAACGAGTTGACGATTGATGACGAAAGTGTTATTCTGACTCCCAAGCTTAAATGCTTGCTCATGAACAGTAAAATCAAAGAAAATAGTAAAAAAAACAAAAAAAATTGTGTTAAAGTTCAACAAATGTTTTTTATTCTTGCAAAATTTCAGAACAAAATGACATTAAAGGAAGGCGTGGCAAAAAAATCAGCACTCCAAAATATTTTTAAAACTAGCATTTTTGGAACATTGATTTTGCTTTTTTTGCCATGACTTCCATGAATGTCATTTCGTGTTGAAATTTTGCAACCATACAAAACATTTGTCAAAGTTAACCACAAAAAAGTTCAGAAGTTTTTAACCTTTTTTGCAAAAAAAAAAAATCAATTGTACTGTTCATAAGGGAGAATTTGAGCTCGGGAGTAGATACTACATGTCCGATTGACGAGTCCTATAGAATCTTCATCTCTCGTAATAGTAACGATACAGAGAAAGGCATACCAGCAGCAAAAAAATAAGGAAGATATAATAAGCGGTTGTACCTATGTATACTGTCCATGCCGTAACTACCAAGCACCCACGACCTTAGTTGTCGCCAGAGAAGGGGAGCACCCAAAGCTGGTCCACATCTTGGCGCCAAAGAAACCCGCCAGGAGGCGTTAACGAGCAGCAATAGGCTGGTAGCCACCAACCCCAAAAGCCTAGATCTAAACTGATAAGGAGCATCGGCCGAAGGAGCCCTCCGAGCCTCTTCAACGCCGGATTTGGGGCCAACGCCAATCCACCCTTCACCTGGAATCCTCCACCGCCTTCTGCATATTCGCAACAGTCATCACCACCACCATCCAAGAGCAGCCCATCCCTGCCATCACGCCAAGGAGCATCGCCAGATCGAAGTTGCCCCACCAGTTTGGACTCCACACGCCTCTCGTAGGCACTAGCAACACCTCCGACGAGCAGGAGCATGGGCTGGAAGACCATTATTCCTACGAGCATCATCAGCATCAGCCCTGCCATGACACCGATACAGGAAACTCGGCAAACCTAGAAACCTAGGGCTACCGCACGCTCGAACAAGAAACATGGTCTCCCCTCCCCCTCACGACGCCAAGACAGTGATAGGAGAGAACGGGAAGCGGAGGAATCACCGGTGACGCCCTTGGATATGGATTAACCGCTGATTCCTGTTAATCGCGAGAGGAAAAAATTCTTGGCAAAACGGGAGCGATAGGCTTTTGTCATGCCTTAATCTTCATCTATATCTACTACTTAAAAAGAATGTAAGGTTTCATGTTTTACTTTTCTTCCCATCACCCCTTCATACAACCTTCCATGTATGATAATCAATCACCTTAATTTACTTATCTAACCAATTTCACTTCAATATACTTAACAAAATTCCAATCAAACTACAAGGAAAATCACGAGCATGATTTGATAAACATTTATTTACAAAAATGGCATTAACATGGGTAGGTTAATCACAAGCTGGCGTACTAAAATATTTGTTGGAAATATGCCCTAGAGGCAATAATAAATTAGTTATTATTATATTTCCTTGTTCATGATAATCGTTTATTACCCATGCTATAATTGTATTGATAGGAAACTCAGATACATGTGTGGGTACATAGACAACACCATGTCCCTAGTAAGCCTCTAGTTGACTAGCTCGTTGATCAATAGATGGTTACGGTTTCCTGACCATGGATATTGGATGTTGTTGATAACGGGATCACATCATTAGAAGAATGATGTGATGGACAAGACCCAATCCTAAGCCTAGCATAAAGATCGTAGTTCGTATGCTAAAGCTTTTCTAATGTCAAGTATCATTTCCTTTGACCATGAGATTGTGCAACTCCCGGATACCGTAGGAATGCTTTGGGTGTACCAAACGTCACAACGTGAATCGGGTGACTATAAAGGTGCACTACGGTATCTCCGAAAGTGTCTGTTGGGTTGGCATGAATCAAGACTGGAATTTGTCACTCCGTGTAAACGGAGAGGTATCTCTGGGCCCACTCGGTAGGATATCATCATAATGTGCACAATGTGACCAAGGGGTTGATCACGGGATGATGTGTTACGGAACGAGTAAAGAGACTTGCCGGAAACGAGATTGAACAAGGTATCAGGATACCGACGATCGAATCTCGGGCAAGTACAATACCGCTAGACAAAGGAAATTGTATACGGATCGATTGAGTCCTTGACATCGTGGTTCATCCGATGAGATCATCGTGGAACATGTGGGAGCCAACATGGGTATCCAGATCCGCTGTTGGTTATTGACCGGAGAACGCCTCGGTCGTATGCGCATGGTTCCCGAACCCGTAGGGTCTACACACTTAAGGTTCGATGACGCTTAGGGTTATAAAGGAAGTTTGTATGTGGTTACCGAATGTTGTTCGAGTCCCGAATGAGATCCCGGACGTCACGAGGAGTTCGGAATGGTCCGGAGGTAAAGATTTATATATGGAAGTCTGTTTTGGTCACCGGAAAAGTTTCGGGTTTTTAGGTAACGCATCGGGACCATCGGGAGGGTCCCGGGTCCACCAAGTGGGGCCACTAACCCCGGAGGGCTGCATGGGCTAAGTGTGGGAGGGACCAGCCCGGGTGGGCTGGTGCGCCCCACATGGCCCAAGGCGCAGCTAGGTGGGGAGAGGGGAAACCCTAGGCGCAGATGGGCCTAAAGGCCCACCCTAGGGGGCGCCCCCTCTCTTCCCCTCTTGGCCGCCCCCCCAAAACCCATCTAGGGCTGCCGCACCCCTTGGGTGGGAACCCTAGATGGGGGCGCAGCCAGCTCCCCTCCTATAAATAGTGGGGTTTTGGGGCTGCCCAACACATGAGAACTTCTCCCTCTTGGTGCAGCCCCGCCTCCTCCTCCTCCTCTCCCGTGGTGCTTGGCGAAGCCCCGCTGGATTGCCACGCTCCTCCACCACCACCACGCCACAGTGCTGCTGCTGGATGGAGTCTTCCTCAACCTCTCCCTCTCTCCTTGCTGGATCAAGGCGTGGGAGACGCCACCGGGCAGTCGTGTGTTGAACGCGGAGGTGCCGTCCGTTCGGCACTAGGATCTCCGGTGATTTGGATCACGACGAGTACGACTCCTTCAACCCCGTTCTCATGAACGCTTCCGCTTAGCGATCTACAAGGGTATGTAGATGCACTCTCCTTCCCTCGTTGCTAGTTTCTCCATAGATAGATCTTGGTGACACGTAGGAAAATTTTGAATTTCGGCTACGTTCCCCAACAGTGGCATCATGAGCTAGGTCTATTGCGTAGATTCTTTGCACGAGTAGAACACAAAGTAGTTGCGGGCGTTGATTTTGTTCAATATGCTTACCGTTACTAGTCCAATCTTGTTTCGACGGTATTGTGGGATGAAGCGGCCGGACCGACCTTACACGTACTCTTACGTGAGATGTGTTCCACTGACCGACATGCACTTGGTGCATAAGGTGGCTAGCGGTGCCGCTCTCCCACTTTAGTCGGAACGGATTCGATGAAAAGGGTCCTTATGAAGGGTAAATAGCAATTGGCATATCACGTTGTGGTTTTGCGTAGGTAAGAAACGTTCTTGCTAGAAACCCATAGCAGCCACGTAAAAACATGCAAACAACAATTAGAGGACGTCTAACTTGTTTTTGCAGGGTATGCTATGTGATGTGATATGGCCAAGAAGAATGTAATGAATGATATGTGATGTATGAGATTGATCATGTTATTGTAATAGGATTCACGACTTGCATGTCGATGAGTATGACAACCGGCAGGAGCCATAGGAGTTGGCTTTATTTATTGTATGACCTGCGTGTCATTAAACAACGCCATGTAATTACTTTACTTTATTGCTAAACGGTAGCCATAGTAGTAGAAGTAATAGTTGGCGAGACAACTTCATGAAGACACGATGATGGAGATCATGGTGTCATGCCGGTGACGATGATGATCATGGAGCCCCGAAGATGGAGATCAATGGAGCTATATGATATTGGCCATATCATGTCATTACTATATATAATTGCATGTGATGTTTATTATGTTTATGCATCTTGTTTACTTAGAACGACGGTAGTAAATAAGATGATCCCTTACAACAATTTCAAGAAGTGTTCTCCCCTAACTGTGCACCGTTGCTAAAGTTCGTCGCTTCTAAGCACCACGTGATGATCGGTGTGATGGATTCTTACGTTCACATACAACGGGTGTAAGACAGATTTACACACGCGAAACACTTAGGGTTAACTTGACGAGCCTAGCATGTACAGACATGGCCTCGGAACATAGAGACCGAAAGGTCGAGCATGAGTCATATAGTAGATACGATCAACATGAAGATGTTCACCGATGATGACTAGTCCGTCTCACATGATGATCGGACACGGCCTAGTTGACTCGGATCATGTAATCACTTAGATGACTAGAGGGATGTCTATCGAGTGGGAGTTCATAAGATGAACTTAATTATCCTGAACATAGTCAAAAGATCTTTGCAAATTATGTCGAAGCTCGCGCTTTAGTTCCACTGTTTAGATATGTTCCTAGAGAAAATATAGTTGAAAGTTGATGAGTAGCAATTATGCGACGATAGAAGGCTTATGTCCTTAATGCACCGCCGGTGTGAACCTCGAACGTCGCCTGTGGATGTTGCGAACATCGGACATACACGCTTTTGATAACTACGTGATAGTTCGCTTAAACAGTTTAGAGTTGAGGCACCAAAGACGTTTCGAACGTCATGGAACATATGAGATGTTTCAAGGGCTGAAATTAGGATTTCAGGCTCGTGCTCACGCCAAGAGGTATAAGACCTCCGGCGATTTTCTTAGCCCGCAAACTCAGGGAGAAAAGCTCAATCGTTGAGCTTGTGCTCAGATTGTCCGAGTGCAACAATCACTTGAATCGAGTGGGAGTTAATCTTCCGGATGAGATAGTGATGTTTCTCCAAAGTCATTGCCACCAAGCTGCTAGAGCCTCGTGATGAACTATAACATATCGTGGATAGATATGATGATCCTTGAGGTATTCGTGATGTTTGACACCGCGAAAGTAGAAATCAAGAAGGAGCATCAATAGTTGATGGTTGGTAAAACCACTAGTTTCAAGAAGGGCAAGGGCAACAAGGGATACTTCATGAAACGGCAAAACAGCTTGCTGCTCTAGTGAAGAAACCCAAGGTTGAACCCAAACCCGAGACTAAGTGCTTACGTAATAAGGGGAACAGCCATCGGAGCAGCATTACCCTAGATACTTGGTAGATGAGAAGGTCGGCAAGGTCGATAGAAGTATATTGGATATACATTATGTTAATGTGTACTTTACTAGTACTCCTAGTAGCACCAGGGTATTAAGATGCCGGTTCGGTTGCTAAGTGTTAGTAACTCGAAATAAAAGAGCTACGGAATAAACGGAGACTAGCTAAAGGTGAGCTGACGATATGTGTTGGAAGTGTCTCCAAGTTTGATGTGATCAAACATCGCACGCTCCCTCTACCATCAAGATTAGTATTAAACATGAATAATTATCATTTGGTGTTTGCGTTGAGCATATACATGATTGGATTATGTCTATCGCAATACGGTTATTCATTTAAGGAGAATAATGGTTACTCTATTTATTTGAATAACACCTTCAATGGTCTTGCACCTAAAGGAATGGTTTATTGAATCTCGATCGTAGTGATACACATTTTCATGCCAAAAGATATAAGATAGTAATGATAGTACCACTTACTTGTGGCAATCGCCATGTAAGTCATATTGGTATAAACGCATGAAGAAGCTCCATGTTGATGGATCTTTGGACTCACTCGTTTTGAAAAGTTTGAGACATGCGAACCATGTCTATTGGTGCATGCGCATGAAGAAACTCCATGCAGATGGATCGTTTAGACTCACTTGATTTTGAATCACTTGAGATATGCAAATCATACCACATGGGCAAGATGATTGAAAAGCCTCGGTTTCAGTAAGATGGAACTAGATAGCAACTTGTTGGAAGTAACACATTTTGATGTGTGCAGTCCAATGAGTGCTGAGGCATGCAATGAATATCGTTATGTTCTTACTTCACAGATGATTCGAGTAGATGTTGAGTATATTTACTAGATGAAACACAAGTCTGAATTATTGAATGGTTCAAGTAATTTCAGAGTGAAGTTTAAGATCTTCGTTACAAGAGGATAGAATGTCTATGATATGATCATAGAGATGAATATCTGAGTTGCGAGTTTTGGCACACAATTAAGTTTTGGCAGTCACAATTAATACCGCCTGGAACACCATAGTGTGATGGTGTGTCCGAACATCATAGTTGCACTCTATTGGATATGGTGCGTACCATGATATCTCTTATCGAATTACCACTATCGTTCATGGGCTAGGCATTAGAGACAACCGCACTCACTTTAATGGGGCACCACGTAATTCCGTTGAGACGACACCGCTTGGAGAAACCTAAGTTGTCGCTTTCTTGAAAGTTTGGGGCTGCGACGCTTATGTGAAAAAGTTTCAGGTTGATAAGCTCGAACCCAAAGGGGATAAAATGCATCTTCATAGGACACCCAAAACAGTTGGGTATACCTCCTAATTCAGATCCGAAAGCAATAGGGATTGTTTCTTGAATCGGGTCCTTTCTCGAGGAAAAGTTTGTCTCGGAAAGTTGAGTGGGAGGATGGTGGAGACTTGATGAGGTTATTGAACCGTCACTTCAACAAGTGTGTAGCAGGCACGTGAAGTTGTTCTGTGGCACCTACACCAATTGAAGTCGAAGCTTATGATAGTGATCATGAAGTTTTGGATCAAGTCACTACCGTACCTCGTAGGGTGACAAGGATGCGTCTTTGCTTGAGTGGTACGGTGATACTATCTTGAAGGTCATGTTGCTAGACAACAATGAACCTACGAGCTATGGAGAAGCGATGGTGGGCCCAAATTTCGACAAATGGTTAGAAGCCATGAAATCCGAGAGAGGATCCATGTATCAGAACAAAGCATGGACTTTGGTGGACTTGCCCGATGATCGGCAAGCCATTGAGATGAATGGATCTTTAAGAAGAAGACGGACATGTACGGTAATGTCACCGTCTATGAAGCTCGATGCTTAAGTCCGTCGGAATCATGTTAGCATAAGCTGTATTTATGAAATCTGGCAGATGGATGTCAAAACGAATTTCCTTACCAGTTTTCGTAAGGAAAGGTTGTATGTGATACAATCAGAAAAGTTTTTCGATCCTAAGGATGCTAAAAGGTATGTTAGCTCCAGCGATCCTTCTAAGGACTGGAGTAAGCATCTCGGAGTTGGAATATGCACTTTGATAGGATGATCAAAGATTTTGGGTTTATACAAAGTTTATGAGAAACTTGTATTTCCAAAGAATTGAGTGGGAGCACTATAGAATTTCTGATGAGTATATGTTGTTGACATATTGATGATCAGAAATGATGTAGAATTTCTGGAAAGCAAATAGGGTTATGTGAAAGATGTTTTTCAAGTGAAAACCTGGATTAAGCTACTTGAACATTGAGCATCGAGATCTATAAGGATAGATCAAAATGCTTAATAATACTTTCAAATGAGCACATACCTTGACATGATCTTGAAGGTGTTCAAGATGGATCTACCAAAGAAGGAGTTCTTGCCCGAGATGTAAGGTATGAAGTTAAGAGTTAAAGCTCGACCACGGCAGAAAGAGAGAAAGGACGAAGGTCGTCCCTATGCTTCAGACGTAGGCTCTATAGTATGCTATGTTGTGTACCGCATCGAAGTGTGCCTTGCCATGAGTCAGTCAAGGTACAAGTGTGGCGACCGACCAATGGATCAAGTCTCGTGCTCGGTGTCATCCTCGGATCAAGAATGCCGACACCACACAAGATTTGAAGGATTTATAACAGAGTAGCAATCACACACTTATTACATCGTTGTCCAAAAGAGGACTTATTACAATAAATATGGCTTAAGGCCATCTAATAACGATAACAGCGGAAGACTTGGAAGATAAGTGAGTCCATCAACTCCAGCGGCATCACTGAGTATAGAACCACGACCTAAAGCACCTTACTTGTCGTCTGAAAAGTCTGCAACATGAAAGTTGCAGCCCGAAAACGAGTCAGCGTATGGAATATGCTGGCAATGTAACACATAGAGAGTAATGAAGGAATAAGCCTATACTACATGCATATATGGCTGGTGGAAAAGCTCTACGGTTACAGTTTTGCATAAAGCCAGTTTTTCCCTCATCGCAAAAGGAATAAATTTGTTTAACTATCATGGTGGTTGTTAAACATTGAGAATGGTTGATGACATCCTCAATCCCAATTAAAAGTACTCATTAAAAACCCAACAATATTAATTAGAGTAACATGTTGAGATACACATGATATTCAAGTACTAGATACTCAAGATGTCCATAACCGGGGACACGGCTAATCATGATTAGTTTATACACTCTGCAGAGGTTTGGCACTTTTCCCCACAAGACTCGATCGCCTCCGTTTGGTTTCTCGCACTACATGGTGTTTGAGAGACGGATGACCGAGACATAGTCTTTCAGAAGCGTTAGCACCTTACGATGGGTGGACCGGTACACCTACATCCCCTACATCTGCTAGTCCACCACTATAAGAGTTCGCACGACTTAGTCAACTATGCCAGAGCCCATAATGGCTTGTGGCTGCACACGGAAGTTACAAGTTTGAATAATCTCATGATACCTTTGAGCCTGGGTGGCGGTCCCAAAAAACAGGCAATCATCGGATACCCCAGTGCCTCAATCCACCCAGATGTGTGTTTAAGTTGCCACCTTAAATAAACCATTAATTTAACAATCTCACATCTGTCATGGATACACTCACCCAATCCACGTCTACTAGCATAGCATGGCAAATAAGCAAACGTAGAAGTAACTCCCAAAGGTTTGGTAATAAAACAGGTAATAGGTACTACCTCATCTACTTCCCAATCCCACAATTTAATTAGATCCTATTCATGCAAATGTTTGAGGAATAGATCTAATGCATAAAACTGGGTAGTAGAAAAGATATGATCAAGTGTTACTTGCCTTGCTGACGATCCGCGAAACCTAGAGATTCGAAATAACAAGCGGCGCACTCCGGGTGATCTATCGCAGACAAACAACAAGCATACAATAAGTACTCATCTAATGCACAGGTAAATCTCGAATAAAAGATCTAACCAGAAAGTTCAACTTAAGAACCCTGGTTGCAAAAAGAATCGAATCAAATAAAGCAACGAAAGTCAAACGACGAATCAAAACAACTCGGTTCTAGCAAGTTGAAACTAAGCCAAATTTTACAGTAGCAAAACTTTGTTTAAGCTGATTAGTCGGAACAGCGGTTTCGAAATGAAACTCCAGGCGCTTGAATCACCTGATTCCGATAAACGAGCAAGAAAATAAACTAGAACGAAGATCGGATCTGAAATCGCTATCAGAAAAATAGCGGAATAAATCCGATGAGAAAGAAAACGACAAACGATTGAATGAACGGACGTTCATTAACCGAAGCAAACGGTGATCACGTTCGTTAGGACGAACGGTCCGGCGAACGCTTGCTAAACAAAACCAAAAGAAAAACCGGCGAGAAAAACCGATCTAGGGTTTCGGAAAGAAAACCGAAACGAAAAACCGATCTAGAAAACCGGAACGGAAACCGGAACGATTTATGAAAAACCGAACCGAGGAAAAGAAAAGGTGACGCGGCGCGGGGCTAGTACCTCGAAGAGGCGAGGGGCTCCGGCGGCGGCGGCGTTGGGTGGCGGCGGCGGCACTTGGCGGCGGCGGTGGCAAGCGGCGGCGGCGGTGTGGGGCGGGCAAGACGGGTGGGGCTAGCCATGGAGGAGGAGAGGAGAGGAGAGGAGAGGTGTTGGTTTGATGTGTTGGAGGGGGGGGGGTGCTTGAGTATTTATATTGGGGAGGGGAGGGGTTTTGCTTGGGGTAGGGGACAAGAAATAGACTAGGATTAGGAATCCTAGGATAAAAAAATGGAATAACGAACGGGATCAAATCCTACTAGGATTTGTAAAAGAATAGGAAACCGAGCGGCTCCTTGTTCTCGGTGTGCGCTGATGGCCTTGACCTCCTGGCCGGCCGGGTTGGTTACGGCTTGGGCCTCGGCCCATATGCAGCTTTTTTTAAACGGTTTCACAGCAAGAAAAAAAAAAAAAATAGAAAGAATCTAAGCTTAACTCCAAAATTAATAAAGTAAACTTTTCCGACTCCTAAAAATGAGTCGAACAAAATGAACTTTAACACGGGCCAAAATGCAATTTTTGAAAACACGCATTTTTCCCTAAGGCAAATAAACTCCGAGAAAAATCCAAAATTTGATTTATTTATTAAATCTTCATTTTTCCTAAATTTTGGGAAAGTCATATTATTCCCTCTCTTATTTTTTTTATATTGGAAAATATTTGAAGGTAAAATAAATAAATCCAATGATCCTCTTTTCATAGTTTTGAGAGAACTCAAATACGAAAATTTCGAAATCTCCAACTCTCTCCGAGGGTCCTTGAGTTGCGTGAAATTTCTAGGATCAACAAAGTGCAAGAAAATATGTAATGCATGATGACTTAATGTATAACATTCCAAATTGAAAATTTGGGATGTTACAAACCTACCCCCCTTAAGATGAATCTCGCCCTCGAGATTCGGGTTGGCTAGAAAATAGGTGAGGATGGTCCTTGAGAAAATCTTCTTCTCTTTCCCAGGTGGCTTCATCCTCAGTGTGGTAGCTCCACTGAACCTTGCAAAACTTGATAACCTTGTTGCGAGTAACTCTGCTGGCATAATCGAGAATCTTGACTGGTCTCTCCTCATATGTCAAATCATCCTTCAACTGAATTGCTTCAAGCGGCAATCAGATCTCTTAACGGTACCTCCGCCATCTCGGCGTGACATTTCTTCACCGGGAAACATGGAATACATCATGAACTCCCCGACAGTCCCTCCGGCAATTCCAGCTTATAAGCAACTTCTCCCATGCATTGCAAGATCCTATACGGTCCAACGAAACGCAGCGAATTTTCCTTTAACTCCAAAACGCTTAACTCCTCAAGTGGGGATACTCTAAGATAAACTCTGTCTCCAACTTCATATTCTATCGCCTTTATGCTTTTGAATCCGAGATAGCTTTTCGTCTGGATCGGGCTACCTTGAGCCTATCGCGAATCAACTTAACCTTCGCTCAGACTCCTTAATCAAATCTGGTCCAAACAATCGACGGTCTCGGCTTCGTCCCATGATAACGGTGTCCTGCACCTCCTTCCATACAAAGCCTCGAAAGGTGCCATCTTCAAGCTGGTTTGGTAACTGTTGTTATAAGAAAACTCTGCATACGGCAAGTTATCATCCCAACTAGATCCATAATCTAGTGCACAAGCTCTCAAAGATATCCTCCAAAATCTGATTGACTCTCTCGGTCATCCCATCGATTCGTGGGTGGAAAGTCTGCATCGAATTCCAGCCTGGTTCCCAATGTTTCATGCAATTGATTCCAAAACTTTGGGGTAAATTGGGTTCCTCTATCCGACACGATACTCCTCGGAACTCCGTGTAAACACACGCTCGGTCATGTATATCTTTGCCAATTTAGCAATCGCTATAGGTAGTCTTGATCGGAATGAAATGAGCTACCTTCGTCAAGCGGTCGACTATAACCCAAATCAGGTCATAGCCGTAATGAGTCTTTGGCAATCCCGTGATGAAATCCATGCCTAGTTTATCCCACTTCCATTCGGTATCGGCAATGGTTGCAAAAATCCCGCCGGCTTCGATGTTACGCCTTCACTTTCTCGACATACATCGCAAACTGCTACATACTACGCAATATCTTTCTTCATTCCGGTCCACCGTAAAGTATTCTTCAAATCCAAATACATCTTGGTATTTCTGGGTGAATCGAATAGGGTGAATCATGTGCCTCTTGCGTAATCAGCTTCCCGATCTCCGGGTCATTTGGCACATACACACGGTCCTCAAACCATAGGGTATCGTGCTCATCCTCACGAAATCCCTTTAGCTTTTCCTTCGCTCATTTTCTCCTTTATAGAGGCAACTTCCTTATCTCGCCTTTTGAGCTTCTCTCGATTTTGTCCATCAACGTAGACTGAATCTCCAATGCTGCTACATAGCCTCTCGGAACTATTTCCAAACATTGCTCTCGAAGGTCCTCGGCTAACTCCTTGGGTATTCCTCCCATTATTAGTGTATTGACGTGGCTCTTACGGCTTAATGCGTCTGCTACAACGTTAGCCTTCCCTGGGTGATAATGCAATCTCATATCATAATCCTTAATAAGCTCCAACCATCTCCTCTGTCTGAGGTTTAATTCCTTCTGCGTGAAGATGTACTTCAAACTCTTGTGATCCGTGTACACCTCACAATGATTTCCAATGAGAAAATGTCTCCATGTCTTCAATGCATGCACAACGGCTGCTAACTCCAAATCATGTGTGGCGTAATTCAGCTCATGAGGCTTAAGTTGTCGTGAAGCATACGAAACAACTCTTCCTTCCTGCATAAGCACTGCTCCAAGTCCTCGACGTGAAGCGTCACAATACACCTCATAATCCTTGGTCTGATCCGCAAAATTAACACTTTGGTGAGGTAACCAATCTTTTCTTCAACTCCTGAAAACTTGCCTCACACTCCTCGGTCCATATGAACTTGGTATCCTTTTTCAGCAATTCCGTCATAGGCTTTGCAATCCTTGAGAAATTCTCAATGAATCTTCGATAGTATCCTGCGAGTCCAAGGAAACTCCGGATCTCTCCAACTGTCGTTGGTGCTTCCCATTTGGTTACGGTCTCAACCTTTGTGGGGTCAACCGCTATCCCTTCTCCTGATATAACATGTCCAAGAAATCCAACTTCCTTTAGCCAAAACTCACATTTGCTGAACTTGGCATATAATCGATGTTCCCTTAGTTTCTCCAAAACCAATCGCAAATGTTCCTTATGTTCCTCTTCATTCTTCGAGAAAACCAAAATATCATCTATAAACACCACGACGAACTTATCCAAAAACTCCATAAACACTTTGTTCATCGGGTTCATGAAATAGGCGGTAGCGTTAGTCGGTCAAATGACATAACGGTATATTCATATGATCCATATCTCGTGGTAAATGCTGTCTTAGGTATGTCCCGCTCTCGAATCTTCAATCGATGGTACCACGATCGCAAATCGATCTTGGAAAACACTTTAGCTCCTTGCAAACGATCGAACAGATCATTTATCATTGGTAGTGGGTACTTGTTCTTGATTGTTACTTCATTTAAACCACGATAGTCTACAACCATCCTTAATGATCCGTCCTTCTTCTCTACTAAAAGTACGGGTGATCCCCAAGGCGAAGAACTTGGGCGTATATAACCTTTATCCAATAGCTCCTTAATCTGCTCCTTGATTTCCGCCAAATCCTGTGCGGGCATCATGTATGGTCGCTTCGATATTGGGCCTGTTCCTGGCAAAAGTTCAATCAAAAACCCAATGTCTCTATCCGGTGGCATTCCTGGCAATTCCTCGGAAATACATCAGGTAATCCTTCACCATCGCACCTCTTCCTGCACAACTCACGATAAGGAATTTACTTGATTCCTATTTGATCCATGTCGCGATACATACTTAATCCTTCTTCCTTCCGTGTGGTGAGCAAAATCGTCTTACTTGGCGCAATCGATGTTTCCCCATACATCGACAGCCAATCCATACCGAGAATCACCTCCAATCCTTGGGATTCCAAAATGATCAAATCCGTCGGGAACACATGCATTACTATACCTAATGGTACTTTAAAACATACTAGTATGGCCATATACTCCGCTCTTGGTGATCTAACTAGCAAAGGGGTTTTAAGAATCTGAGAAGGCAGGCTATACATTTATACAAATCCCTTGATATGTATGAATGCGTTGCACCGGTATCGAAAAGAACTAGTGCAGTAAATGACTTAACCAAAAACTTACCGACATCGCATCGGGCTGATCTTCAACCTCCTCCACATCAATGTGGTTCACATCCCCCTGTTGAAAGGGTTTGGCTTCTTTCCAGAGCTTCCATTTCCACCTTGGCCTTCGGGACAGTCATTTGCATAATGTCCGGTCTTGGAACACTTGTAACAGGTGACATGACTCAAGTCTTTCTTGGTTGGGGTTGATGGTGTGGTCCGGTTCTGGCCGTTGCTTCCTCCATTCCCATTTCCATTTTTGTGGCCATTATGGTTGTGCGAATTACCTCCTCCATGGGTATGTCAAACCGAACTCCTGCTTAGGGGTATAACGGGCTTCATTGGGCTGGAGTTATACTTCCCTGTCCATACTTCCTCTTGCGATTCTCAATTTGTCGTTGCTTTCCTTCAATCATGAGGGCACGATCTACCAACTCCTGGTAGTTATTGAAACTTGCTACCATCAACTGCATGCTTAACTCATCATTCAATCTTTCCGAAACTTCTCCCGCTTAGTGCATCTGTAGCAACGTCATCCGGGGCATAACGTGCTAACTTACTAAAATCATCCACATAATCGCCAACAGTCCTTCATCCTTGGCGAATGTTGCTAATCTCACGCTTCTTCATGGCCATAGCTCCTTCTCGAGACATGGGCGGCGGAAAGCTTGTCAAACCGATCCCATGTGACGGTGTCATGTGGTAAGTGGCTGTAAAATTCTCCCACCATCTTTGCTGCAAGGGTCCTTCAAGCTGGTGTGCAGCAAACTTCACCTTCTCTCCATCTGTACATCCTGCAGTCGTCAACTCCCTCCCTACCTTACGGAGCCAATCATCTCCTACTATCGGCTCGGTGCTACTGGAAAACACCGGCGGGTTCAGCCTGAAGAAACGAGCCAGATGGTCAACTGGGGGTGGTGGCGGTGGGTTGTTGTTGTTGTTGTTGCCTTGATTCTGTACTAGTGTTTGGATCAAAGTGTTTGCTGCTGAATCAACTAGGTAATCTTCGGCGGAAAAACAAACCCGGGGTCGCGTCTCGGAGGCATCTGATGGGTTTAGAAAAGACGAGAAATTAAGAATAGAGTGGGGTCTAAGGAGAAACACTACCCAAATGTATATGAGCAAATGCACACAAAATCACTTCATTCTATTCAAACAAAGGGCTTACAACGGTCTAACTATCGCAAAAGTGCGTGAACAAAAATGTTACATGGAGGAAATACTACTAATATGTGGGGGTCATCTATTAATTTGAACCGGTGGAAGACTCCATGATGTCTGCTCCGTCTTCAAAGTCGGGTTCACTTGGATCCGAATCGGTGTCGTCGATGATGATGTAGTTGCTCGGACAATCGACGTACTTGTCTTCATTCTTGAACGCCAATTTCTTTTTGAGTTCTTCAATCTCATACTTAAGATCGTTATTGTGTCTTGCTACAGCTACGATCTCGTCCATGTAGTCCTTACGTGTAGACTTTAGTTCTTCTTCAAGTTCGATGATCCTTCCCTTCGCATCCTTCAATTCGATCATATCATTGCACATCCGGTTCTCTGACGTCGAATGTGCTGGTTTAACTCTGGATGAAAGCTGCAATGGATCTATCCTTCTTGGTGCCGACTATCTCCCATTGTTCATCTCGGCGTCCACAAATCTGATAGATGGTGTCCTTGAGGTCTTCTTGGTAAACTTCTCCAATGCGTCCCATGGTGATATGAGCTGCCATGCTCTTTCCTGCATTCCAGTTGGTGCACCGAAAACACTATCTATAGGCTTGGTGATTGGGGCGAATGTCCTTCCCGAACGTGAGCTTGAATCTTCCAGCTCCTCTTCAGCAGAGTGGCGTTGAAAGTCCGGTGAAACTTGGTAGTCCAATGTTCAGTACTTGGTGACTTCCTTCAAGTGAAATCCAAAGGTGTGCATTCATCCGGTTGGGCGTACTTGATCTTCAAGGCCCTTCATCCTAAAAGAGTAGAAAAGATGAGGAGTTAGAAAATGAGAAGAGAGTAGTGATCTATGGCTTTAACTTAGTGGTCGTGTCCTACGGTCGTGGTGCTCGATACCATCTATGTGGCGACCCGACCGAATGGATCAAGTCTCTGTGCTCGTGTCATCCTCGGATCAAGAATGCCGACACCACACAAGACTTCAAAGGATTTATAACAGAGTAGCAATCACACACTTATTACCTCGTTGTCCAAAAGAGGACTTATTACAATAAATATGGCTTAAGGCCATCTAATAACGATAACAGCGGAAGACTTGGAAGATAAGTGAGTCCATCAACTCCAAAGACATCACCGAGTATAGAACCACGACCTAAAGCACCTTACTCGTGCGTGAAAAAGTCCGCAACATGAAAGTTGCAGCCCGAAACGGGTCGACACATGGAATATGCTGGCAATGTAACACATAGAGAGTAATGAAGGAATAAGCCTATACTACATGCATATATGGCTGGTGGAAAAGCTCTCTGATTACAGCTTTTGCATAAAGCCGCTTTTTCCCTCATCGCAAAGCGAATAAATTTGTTTAACTATCATGGTAGTTGTTAAACATTGAGAATGGTTGACAACATCCTCAATCCCAATTAAAAGTACTCATTAAAAACCCAACAATATTAATTAGAGTAACATGTTGAGATTCACATGATATTGAAGTACTAGATACTCAAGATGTCCATAACCGGGGACACGGCTAATCATGATTAGTTTATACACTCTGCAGAGGTTTGTGCACTTTTCCCCACAAGACTCGATCGCCTCCGTTTGGTTTCTCGCACTGCATGGTGTTTGAGAGACGGATGACCGAGACATAGTCTTTCGGAAGCGCTTAGCACCTTACGATGGGTGGACCGGTACACCTACATCCCCTACATCTGCTAGTCCACCACTATAAGAGTTCGCACGACTTAGTCAACTATGCCAGAGCCCATAATGGCTTGTGGCTGCACACGAAGTTACTAGTTTGAATAATCTCATGATCCCTTTGAGCACGGGTGGCGGTCCCAAAAACAGTAATCACTAGATACCCCAGGTGCCTCAATCCACCCAGATGTGTGTTTAAGTTGCCACCTTAAATAAACCATTAATTTAACAATCTCACATCTGTCATGGATACACTCACCCAATCCACGTCTACTAGCATAGCATGGCAAAATAAGCAAACGTAGAAGTAACTCCCAAAGGTTTGGTAATAAAACAGGTAATAGGTACTACCTCATCTACTTCCCAATCCCACAATTTAATTAGATCCTATTCATGCAAATGTTTGAGGAATAGATCTAATGCATAAAACTGGGTAGTAGAAAAGATATGATCAAGTGTTACTTGCCTTGCTGACGATCCGCGAAACCTAGAGATTCGAAATAACAAGCGGCGACTCCGGTGATCTATCGCAGACAAACAACAAGCATACAATAAGTACTCATCTAATGCACGGGTAAATCTCGAATAAAAGATCTAACCAGAAAGTTCAACTTAAGAACCCTGGTTGCAAAAAGAATCGAATCAAATAAAGCAACGAAAGTCAAACGACGAATCAAAACAACTCGGTTCTAGCAAGTTGAAACTAAGCCAAATTTTACAGTAGCAAAACTTTGTTTAAGCTGATTAGTCGGAACAGCGGTTTCAAAACGAAACTCCAGGCGCTTGAATCACCTGATTCCGATAAACGAGCGAGAAAATAAACTAGAACGAAGATCGGATCTGAAATCGCTATCAGAAAAATAGCGGAATAAATCCGATGAGAAAGAAAACGACGAACGATTGAATGAACGGACGTTCATTAACCGAAGCAAACGGTGATCACGTTCGTTAGGACGAACGGTCCGTAACGCTTGCTAAACAAAACCAAAAGAAAACCGGCGAAAAAACCGATCTAGGGTTTCGGAAAGAAAACCGAACGAAAACCGATCTAGAAAACCGAACGGAAACCGGAACGATTTATGAAAAACCGAACCGAGGAAAAGAAAAGGTGACGCGGCGCGGGGCTAGTACCTCGAAGAGGCGAGGGGCTCCGGCGGCGGCGGCGTAGGGTGGCGGCGGCACTTGGCGGCGGTGGCAAGTGGCGGCGGCGGCGGTGTGGGGCGGCAGCGGCGCGGGTGTGGGGCTGCGCTGCTGCTGCGGAGGAGGAGAGGAGAGGAGAGGAGAGGTGTTGGTTTGATGTGTTGGAGGGGGGGGGGGTGCTTGAGTATTTATATTGGGGAGGGGAGGGGTTTTGCTTGGGGTAGGGGACAAGAAATAGACTAGGATTAGGAATCCTAGGATAAAAAAACGGAATAACGAAACGGGATCAAATCCTACTAGGATTTGTAAAAGAATAGGAAACCGAGCGGCTCCCTTGCTCCCTGGTGCGCGCGCGCGATGGCCTTGGCCTCCTGGCCGGCCGGCTGGTTGGCGGCTTGGGCCTTTGGCCCAAGGCGCTGCAGCTTTTTTTTAAACGGTTTCGGGCGCAGAAAAAAAATAAATAGAAAAAATCTAAACGAACTCCAAAATTAATAAAGTAAAGTAAACTTTCCCCGACTCCTAAAAATGAGTCGAACAAAATGAACTTTAACACGGGGCCAAAATGCAATTTTTGAAAACACGCATTTTTCCCTAAGGCAAATAAACTCCGAGAAAAATCCAAAATTTGATATGTTTATTAAATCTTCATTTTTCCTAAATTTTGGGAAAGTCATATTATTCCCTCTCTTATTTTTTTAATATTGGAAAAATATTTGAAGATAAAATAAATAAATCCAATGATCCTCTTTTCATAGTTTTGAGAGAACTCAAATACGAAAATTTCGAAATCTCCAACTCTCTCCGAGGGTCCTTGAGTTGCGTGAAATTTCTAGGATCAACAAAATGCAAGAAAATATTTAATGCATGATGACTTAATGTATAACATTCCAAATTGAAAATTTGGGATGTTACAACAAGAATGATCCAGGAATGGATCATTGGACAGCGGTCAAAATTATCCTTGGAGTAAATAAGGACATGTTTCTCGATTATGGAGGTGATAAAGAGTTCAGTGTAAAGGGTTACGTCGATGCAAGCTTTAACACCTATCCGAGTGACTCTGAGTAGCAAACCGGATACTTATAGTGGAGCAACCATTTGGAATAGCTTCAAGTGGAACGTCGAAGCAGCATTTACAATATGACATAGAGAATTGCGAAGTACACACGGATCTGAAAGGTTCAGACCCGTTGACTAAAACCTCTCTCACAAGCAAAACATGATCAAACCTCGTAACTCATTGAGTCTTAATCACATGATGATGTGAACTAGTTTACAAACACTAGTAAACTCTTTGGATGTTGGTCACATGGCGATGTGACCTATCGCTGTTAATCACATGACGATGTGAACTAGATTATTGACTCTAGTGCAAGTGGGAGACTGTTGGAAATATGCCCTAGAGGCAATAATAAATTAGTTATTATTATATTTCCTTGTTCATGATAATCGCTTATTACCCATGCTATAATTGTATTGATAGGAAACTCAGATACATGTGTGGGTACATAGACAACACCATGTCCCTAGTAAGCCTCTAGTTGACTAGCTCGTTGATCAATAGATGGTTACGGTTTCACGACCATGGACATTGGATGTCGTTGATAACGGGATCACATCATTAGAAGAATGATGTGATGGACAAGACCCAATCCTAAGCCTAGCACAAAGATCGTAGTTCGTATGCTAAAGCTTTTCTAATGTCAAGTATCATTTCCTTTGACCATGAGATTGTGCAACTCCGGATACCGTGAGGAATGCTTTGGGTGTACCAAACGTCACAACGAATCGGGTGACTATAAAGGTGCACTACAGGTATCTCCGAAAGTGTCTGTTGGGTTGGCACGAATCGAGATCGAATTTGTCACTCCGTGTAAACGGAGAGGTATCTCTGGGCCCACTCGGTAGGACATCATCATAATGTGCACAATGTGACCAAGGGGTTGATCACGGGATGATGTGTTACGGAACGAGTAAAGAGACTTGCCGGAAACGAGATTGAACAAGGTATCGGGATACCGATGATCGAATCTCGGCAAGTACAATACCGCTAGACAAAGGGAATTGTATACGGGATCGATTGAGTCCTTGACAACGTGGTTCATCCGATGAGATCATCGTGGAACATGTGGGAGCCAACATGGGTATCCAGATCCCGGTGTTGGTTATTGACCGGAGAACGTCTCGGTCATGTCTGCATGGTTCCCGAACCCGTAGGGTCTACACACTTAAGGTTCGATGACGCTTAGGGTTATAAAGGAAGTTTGTATGTGGTTACCGAATGTTGTTCGAGTCCCGGATGAGATCCCGGACGTCACGAGGAGTTCGGAATGGTCCGGAGGTAAAGATTTATATATGGGAAGTCCTGTTTTGGTCCTTTGGAAAAGTTTGGGTTTTTCCGTAACGCATCTGGGACCATCGGGTGGGTCTCGGGGGTCCACCAAGTGGGGCCACAAACCCCGGAGGGCTGCATGGGCTAAGTGTGGGAGGGGACCAGGCCCAGGTGGGCTGGTGCGCCCCCCCCCCCCACATGGCCCAAGGCGCAGCTAGGTGGGGAGAGGGGAAACCCTAGGCGCAGATGGGCCTAAAGGCCCACCCTAGGGGGCGCCCCCTCTCTTCCCCTCTTGGCCGCCCCCCCAAAACCCATCTAGGGCTGCCGCACCCTTGGGTGGGAACCCTAGATGGGGCGCAGCCACCTCCCTCCTCCTATGAATAGTGGGGTTTTGGGGCTGCCCAACACATGAGAACTTCTCCCTCTTGGTGCAGCCCCGCCTCTCCTCCTCCTCCTCTCCCGTGGTGCTTGGCGGCCTCGCTGGATTGCCACGCTCCTCCACCACCACCACGCCGTTGTGCTGCTGCTGGATGGAGTCTTCCTCAACCTCTCCCTCTCTCCTTGCTGGATCAAGGCGTGGGAGACGCCACCGGGCTGTACGTGTGTTGAACGCGGAGGTGCCGTCTGCTCGGCACTAGGATCTCCGGTGATTTGGATCACGACGAGTACGACTCCTTCAACCCCGTTCTCATGAACGCTTCCGCTTAGCGATCTACAAGGGTATGTAGATGCACTCTCCTTCCCTCGTTGCTAGTTTCTCCATAGATAGATCTTGGTGACACGTAGGAAAATTTTGAATTTCTGCTACGTTCCCCAACAATATTTATATCCCATTGCAACGCATGGGCATTGTCCTAGTCAATATGAAAAAGGTTGGTATCTAAAAATGGTTTTAGGCTAGGACAGAGAAGATTTTAGGTCGCTGCTGTCAAATTGATGCGGATTTTTTTTACCTTCTTCAACTATGTTAAACATTTTTGGTATGTTCAACACAATCAATTTGAAACAAAATAATATCAAACTAGTGTCAAATAAACCTGGAATAAATAAAACAAAATTAATACTTAATTATTACATAGTTCATCAATTCACATGTTTAAATTCAACACACTTGTTCATCACACATAAAACATCATAACTATGCAGAGGTCGGGATGATCCTCCTTTTCTAGATGAAAAATCACACATGACACAAAATTCATCACAAATGACATGAAATATAGAGGTAGAATTGGTGGTCTTATTGCCCATTCAACGTCTACCGCCCTTCGACGAGATTTTTTTAAGATCTGCATGAATATTTGCATCTCTATTTTATGGTGAACTTGAAGAAAGCATTGGATGTGGTCTTTCCTTCTAATTGGACGCACCACTTTTCTTATGAATTCGAAGGAGAGACCCAATCTTGATCACACTCATTTTTTGTGATCATATTTTTCAAGATAGTGGTAACAGTCATGATGTACCAATGGATTTCTTGATTCCAAAACATAGTTGGTCCATGCATAATAGCAAATTGGCCTTGTAAAATATCATAAGCCCTCTCCACATCCTTTTTTGGCAGCTGCTTGAGCATTATGAAAGTGATGTTCTTTCTTACCTTGGGGGCTTGAAATTGCTTTCACAAATGTTGCCCATTCAGGATAAATCTCATCTGCTAGGTAGTATCCCATGATGTATGTGCGACTGTTTGCTTGAAACTCCATTGGTGGTGGTTCCCCGTTGGCTAACTGCACAAAGAGTGGTGATCAGTGAAGCACAGTGAGGTCATTGCAAGATCCAGGCATTTCAAAATAGGCATGCTAAAACCACGTCTCCTGATCTGTCACATCCTCAAGAACAATGGTGGCATCTTTCACATGGCCTTTAAACTGTCCATGCCATGCCACGGGACAGTTCTTGCACCTCAAGTGCATGCAATTAATTGAGCCAAGCATAACTAGAAACTGATACGGCTCAAACGTATCTATAAATTTTTGTTGTTCCATGCTATTATAGTATCAATCTTGGATATTTTATATAACTTTTTGTGTTATTTTATATCATTTTTGGGACTAACCTATTAACCCATGCCTAGTGCCAGTTGCTATTTTTTTGCTTGTTTTTGGTTTTCCAGAAAATCAGTACCAAACGGAGTCCAAACGCCACGAAACTTTTGACGATTTTTCTGGACAAAAGAGACCCTAGAAGCTTCAGGAGGATACTAGACGACAAATGAGGAGACGGAAAGGAAACAAGGCACGCCCTGGGGGAGCCATGTTTCCTTGTGGGGAACTTGTGGCTCCTTCTGACCTTTTTACGCTGCCGCAAGTTTCTGTTCTTCGCGATCCCATCTGGAGGCCTTTTTGGGTACCTGCCAGAGAGGGAATCGATCACGGAGGGCTTCTACATCATCCTTGTTGCTTTTCGATGATGCCTCGGTAGTTCACCACAGACCTACGGGTCCATAGCTAGCAGCTAGATGGCTTCTTCTCTCTCTTTGGTCTTCAATACAATGTTCTCCTCGATGTTCTTGGAGATCTGTCTGATGTAATCTTATTTTGCGGTGTGTTTGTTGGGATCCGATGGATTATGGGTTTATGATCTGAATATTTATGATAAGTTATGGATTCTTTTCTGAACTTTATTATGCATGATTTTTATAGCTTTGTATTTCTCTCCGATCTATCCATTGTGTTTGGCCAACTACATTGATTTATCTTCATTGGGAGAGATGCTTTATAATGGGTTCAATCTTGTGGTGCTCTGTATCCCAGTGACAGAAGGGGGCAAGACACGTATTTGTATTGTTTCCATTAAGGGTAAAACGACGGGGTTTATTCATATTGATTGGGTTTACTTTGTCTACATCATGTCATCTTGCTTAAATGTTACTCTGTTTTCATGAACTTAATACCATAGGTGCATGCTGGATATCTGTTGATTGGTGGAGTAATAGTAGTAGACGCAGGCAGGAGTCGGTCTACTTGTTGCGGACGTGATGCCTATATGCATGATCATTTCCTTGAATATCATCATAACTATGCGCTTTTCTATCAATTGCCCAACAATAATTTGTTCGGCCACCGTATGCTTTGTGCTCGAGAGAGAAGCCTCTAGTGAAAACTAAGGCCCCCGGGTCTACTTTATCATATTACAAAAACCTAAATTCCTTTGCTGTAATTTTGCTTATTTCATATTGTTTGGCAGTTTATCCATCTACCTATACAAGATTTGATCCTTGCAAGTAACGAGCTCTAGGGGATTGATAACCCTCTTTCCTGTGTTGGGTGCAAGTATTTGCTTTTGTGTGCGCAGGTGATGTTCATGAGGCTTTGCATGATTCTCCTACTGGATTGATACCTTGGTTCTCACTAAGGTAAATACCTATCTCTACTGTGTTGCATCTCCTCTCCTCTTCGGGGAAAATCCCAATGCAGCTCACAAGTAACAAGAAGAAATTCTGGCGCCGTTGCCAGGGAGACATCATCAAAACCTATCAAGTATCTTCGCACAAACTATCATCTACTTGTTGTACTTCTTATTTTCCTTTTTATTTGTCTTTGCCTCCCGTTTTCATCTCCCCCACCTATCATAAAAATTACAAAAACACAAAAATATTTTTGTTTGCTTGTTTTCTTGAAATAGTCATGTCAAACCCAAAAATAGAAAGGAAAAGTAAAGACATATGGATCCTCACCCGCTTGCTAATCTTTCCAAACTTGCTGCATGTTATAAACCAATAGCTAAAAATGAAGAAGTGATAGAAGAAAATGCTATTGTGATACATCTATTGAATAAAAAGCATGATTGAAATTGTGTTGGTGTAATTTTTACGAATGTCAATTGTGCTAATGGTCAAGATTGGGGTGATAATTATGATGCTTCTTATGATCTTGAAAATTTATTTAAGCTTCATGATGAATATGTCATTGATAATAATGTTTGCAATAATATTGAATGCGGGTTTGGAAGAGAGTCAACTTTAGGTAAAAAGAATCCCACATATTTGGAGAGTGTTCAATCTTATGAAAATTTTGATAAAGGTGGGTTTGGAGTGGTCATGGCTTTAGTTGATGTTAATCCCACTATCTTGGAAGATTATAAGACTTGCATGCATTTGGATCATAATAAGAATGTTTCACATGATATTTATATTGTTGAGTTTGATTATGATCCTACATGTAATTATTCTGGGAAAGAAAAATATGGTTGTAGAAATATTCATGTTACTAAATTACCTCTTGTTATGTTGAGATTGTCAATGTTTTATTCTTCTCCCTTGCATATGCTAGATATTTCTTGTATTGATAATTTGTTTGATTATAAAATACCTATGCATAGAAAGTATGTTAGACTTAAATATGTTTGTCGCATCTTTTATGATGTTTATTATCTTTCATGTGAGCATCTATAAAATCTCAAGCCTATCTTAATGGCTATAAAGAAAGAGCTTGTTTGGAGACAACCCAATAGTTATCATTTTTTCTTGAGTGTTCACAGAATTAGGCTACTTTATGATTGCGTTTTTATGTTTTAATTAGTATTTGTGCCAAGTAAAACTTTTGGGGCAATTTGGTTCATAGTTGACTTGATTTTGTGAAAAAGCAGAAACTTTTGCGCCCAATACGGGAATTTTCATAATTCACTGGAACGTGGTAAAATTCTAATTTTTTTTTTTACAGATGATTGCTATACGAATTTCCCAAGTTGTCCTAATTTTTCAGATTTTTGGAGTTGGAGAAGTATAGTCATTGTTCAGATCCTTACACACTGTTCTATTTTAGACATATCACTACTAGAAAATACCTTATAGATAGATGCTTACCAGTAGCGTGGGCTATAAACCCACTCTACTACTAAGTTGATAGTAGTAGCGCGGGGTATAAAACCCGCGCTACTACTAAGTGGTCTCCACTATTCCCCCCGGGACAAGCCGTAGTAGTTGCGCGGGTTATAAACCCACGCTACTACTAAGTTGATAGTAGTAGCACGGAGTATAAACCACACCCTACTACTAAGTGGTCTCCACCGTGCCCCCCGGGACAGGCTATAGTAGTAGCGTGGGGTATAAACCCAACGCTACTACTATTGACAAACCAACACATGTATACACATAGCACGCGGATACCCAAACCCAGACCCACACTCTCTCGATTCCCCTTCTCCCTCCCACCCATGATGCCCTTCCTCACCCACCGCCACTAGCGGTCTCACACCTATATCACTGGTACAGCGAGGTGCTATACAAATGGTTTTTAACCCCTTTCCGCGACGACATTTGCAACCGTCGCCTAGTGAGTGAAGGCGATAGGGGGGGTCCTTCCCACACAACCCAGAAACCGTCGGGGATATGCCCTCCTGGCACACACGCTCGTCAAAATGAGTTCGTAGGTGATCATGAAGCGCCAAATACGGAAATACGTACAGTAGAGCTAAAAATACAATTATACAGGCGAAATTGTTTCCGGTCGCAAGTACATCCCACATAGTGAGTCCCGCTAAATGCTTCCGTTCGTATGTACATCCCACACAGTCGCTCCAAGGAAAAAGTTTCCGTTCACAGGTACATCACACACAATTTCCCCATTAAATCGTTTGTGATACACACGATATTAACAATTTTATCGTTTGCGTTATTGAATGCATCACACACGATGCGCAAAAGAAACTGTGTGGCAAAGGCTATACATCACACATATTTTTTATGTCGTAAACGTTTGCGCAAGGTGGCCTAACACAAACAGATTTCAAGAGAAGGTCGTATGTGACTGTTCATTAATCCAACACGGTTTATTCATAGAAACTGTGTGCGTTATTGAATGCATCACACACGGTGTTTTCTCAATAACCGTTTGCAATAGAAAAACCCAATTAGCAGGCTAATTATCCGATTATTAATAATCCATTTATTAATCTAATTTACATTTCATATTAAGCACACAATATATTTCATTTTCATAATTGAAATACATCAGAGTATGTTAAGTCTTGAGCTTGCGTTGGTTTTCCCCGAAGAGGAGAGGATGATGCAGCACAGTAGCGTAAGTATTTCCCTTAGTTTTTGAGAACCAAGGTATCAATCCAGTAGGAGGCCACGCACAAGTCCCGCGTACCTGCACAAAACGATAGCTACTCACAACCAACGTGATTAGGGGTTGTCAATCCCGTCACAGTCACTTACGAGAGTGAGATCTGATAGAGATAATATTTTTGGTATTTTTGGTATAAAGATGCAAAGTGAAAAGTAAAAGGCAAAGTAAAACAAAGCAAGTATGAAAGTGATGGAGATTGATATGATGAGAATAGACCCGGGGGCCATAGGTTTCACTAGTGGCTTCTCTCAAGAGCATAAGTATTCTACGGTGGGTGAACAAATTACTGTTGAGCAATTGACAGAATTGAGCATAGTTATGAGTATATCTAGGTATTATCATGTATATAGGCATCACGTCCGTGACAAGTAGATCGAAACGATTCTGCATCTACTACTATTACTCCACTCATCGACCGCTATCCAAAGATGCATCTAGAGTATTAAGTTAAAAATAGAGTAACGCCTTAAGCAAGATGACATGATGTAGAGGGATAAATTCATGCAATATGATAAAACCCCATCTTGTTATCCTCGATGGCAACAATACAATACGTGCCTTGCAACCCTTTACATCACATCGGGTAAGGACACCTCAAGATTGAACCCAAAGTCATGCACTTCTCCCGTTCCAAGAACTACCAATCTATTTGGCCAAACCAAACGGATAATTCGAAGAGACTTGCAAAGATAACTCAATCATACATCAAAGAATTCAGAGAAGATTCAAATATTATTCAAAGATAAGCTAGATCATAAACCCACAATTCATCGATCTCAACAAACACACCGCAAAAAGAAGATTACATCGAATAGATCTCCATGAGAGAGGGGGAGAACATTGTATTGAGATCCAAAAAGAGAGAAGAAGCCATCTAGCTACTAGCTATGGACCCGAAGGTCTTAAGTAAACTACTCACACTTCATCGGAGAGGCTATGGTGTTGATGTAGAAGCCCTCCGTGGTGGATGCCCCTCCCATGAGCTCCTAACAGGCCCCAAGATGGGATCTCGTGGATACAGGAAGTTGCGGCGGTGGAATTAGGTTTTGGATCCTGCTACGATCGCTTGGGGCAATGAGGTATATATATAGGAGGAAGGAGTACGTCGGTGGAGAAACAGGGGGCCCACAAGGCTGGGGGGCGCGCCCCCACCCTCGTGACCGCCTCTTTGGTTCCTTGGTGTAGGGTCCAAGTCTCCTGGATCATGTTCGGTGAGAAAATCACGCTCAAGGTTTCATTCCGCTTTGGACTCGCTTTGATATTATGTTTCTTCGGAACACTGAAAAAGGCAAAAAACAGCAATTCTGGGCTGGGCCTCCGGTTAATAGGTTAGTCCCAAAAATAATATAAAAGTGGAAAATAAAGCCCATTATAGTCTAAAACAATAGATAAAGTATCATGGAGCAATCAAAAATTATAGATACGTTGGAGACGTATCGTGCATCCCCAAGCTTAATTCCTGCTCGCCCCTCGAGTAGGTAAATGATAATAAGAGAATTTTTGATGCGGAGTGATACTTTGGCATAATTTCAATGTAAATCTTCTTAATTGTGGTATGAATATTCAGATCCGAAAGATTCAAGACAAAAGTTCATATTGACATAAAAAATAATGATACTTCAAGCATACTAACTAAGCAATTATGTCTTCTCAAAATAAAATGGCCAAAGAAAGTTCATCCCTACAAAATCATATAGTTAGGCCATGTTTCATTTTCGTCACACAAAGATGTTCCCAACTTCTATACCCCCGATGACAAGCCAAGAAATTGTTTCATACTTAAATAATCTCAAACTTTTTCAACCTTCACGCAATACATGAGCGTGAGCCATGGATATAGAACTATGGGTGGAATAGAATATGATGATGGGGATTGTGTGGAGAAGACAAAAAGGAGAAAGTCTCACATTGACGAGGATAATCAACGGGCTATGGAGATGCCCATCAATTGATGTCAACATGAGGAGTAGGGATTGCCATGCAACGGATGCACTAGAGCTATGAATGCTCAACAAAAGAAAAATAGTGGGTGTGCATCCAACTTGCTTGCTCATGAAGACCTAGGGCATTTCGAGGAAGCCCATCGAGGAATATACAAGCCAAGTTCTATAATGAAAAATTCCCACTAGTATAAAAAGACAACTTATGAGACTCACTATATGAAAAACATGGTGCTACTTTGAAGCACAATATATGAGACTCACTACATGAAGAACAAGGTGCTACTTTGAAGCACAATATATGAGACTCACTACATGAAGAACAAGGTGCTACTTTGAAGCACAAGTGTGGAAAAAGAGATAGTAGCATTGCCCTTTTATTTATCTTCTTTTTTGGGCCTTTCTTTTTTTCTTTTGGCCTTTCTCTTTTTTTGGGCAATGCTCTAATAATGATGATCATCACACTTCTATTGATTACAACATAAGGATTACAACTCAAACTAGAACAAGGTATGACTCTATATGAATGCCTCCGGTGTACCGGGATGGTGCAATGAATCAAGAGTGACATGTATGAAAAATAATGCATGGTGGCTTTGCCACAAATATGATGTCAACTACATGATCATGCAATGGCAATATGATAAAAGTAAAGTATGTCATGATGATGATGAACGGAACGGGGGAAAGTTGCATGGCAATATATCTCGGAATGGCTATGGAAATGCCATAATAGGTAGGTATGGTGGCTGTTTTGAGGAAGATATAAGGAGGTTTATGTGTGATAGAGCGTATCATATCACGGGGTTTGGATGCATCGGCGAAGTTTGCACCAACTCTCAAGGTGAGAAAGGGCAATGCACGGCAATCAAGAGGCTAGCAAAGGCGGAAAGGTAAAAGTGCGTATAATCCATGGACTCAACATTAGTCAAAAGAACTCATATACTTATTGCAAAAATTTAGAAGTCATCAAAAATCAAGTACTACGCGCATGCTCCTAGGGGGATAGATTGGTAGGAAAAGACCATTGCTCATCCCCGACCGCCACTCATAAGGATGCACAAGCCAGGTACACTTCATGTTTCAAATTTGTTACACAACTTTAACCATATGTGCATGCTACGGGATTTGCAAACTTCAACACAAGCATTTCTCAAATTCACAACTACTCATCTAGAACGACTTTAATATTATCACCTCCATATCTCAAAACAATTATCAAGCATCAAACTTATCTTAGTATTCAACGCACTCAAAAGAAAGTTTCACATATCTTGAATACCAAGTATATTAATATTAAGAAAATTACCATGCTATCAATGACTCCCAAATTAATCTAAGTGAAGCATGAGAGATCAATAGTTTCTTTAAAACAAATCCACCACCGTGCTCTAAAAGATCTAAGTGAAGTACTAGAGCAAAAATTATCACGCTCAAAAGATATAAGTGAAGCACTATGATCAAAACTATCAAGCTCAAAAAATATAAGTGAAGCACATAGAGTATTCTATCAAATTCCAATTCATGTATGGCTCTATCAAAAGATGTGTATAGCAAGGATGATTGTGGTAAACTAACAAGCAAAGACGCAAATAATACAAGACGCTCCAAGCAAAACACTTATCATGTGGTGAATAAAAATATAGCTCCAAGTAAATTACCAATGGAAGTGGATTTAAAGAGGGATGCCTTCCGGGGCATCCCCAAGCTTTGAATTTTTGGTGTCCTTGGATTATCTTGGGGGTGCCATGGGAATCCCCAAGCTTAGGCTCTTGCCACTCCTTGTTCCATAATCCATCAAATCTTTTACCCAAAACTTGAAAACTTCACAACACAAAACTCAATAGAAATCTCGTGAGCTCCGTTAGAGAAAGAAAACAAAATACTACTTTAAGATACTCTAATGAACTCATTCTTTATTTATATTGGTGTTAAACCTACTGTATTCCAACTTCTCTATGGATCATAAACTATTTTACTAGCCATAGATTCATCAAAATAAGCAAACAACACACGCAAAACATAATCTGTCAAAAATAGAACAGTCTGTAGTAATATGTAACTAACGCAAACTTCTGGAACTCAAAATATTATACCAAAATTAGACGACCTGGAAAATTTGTTTATTGATCAGCAGCAATTGGAACCAATATTTTATCACGTTCTGGTGATTTTTAACAATTCGGTCACTGAGCGCAAAGTTTCTGGAAATTAAAGCAAGATCAAATAACTATCATCCAAGAAGATCCAATAGGTTTAACTTGGCACAAACACTAATTAAAAGATAAAACCACATCTAAACAGAGGCTAGATGGATTATTTATTACTAAGCAGCAAGGAAAAATATTGGGTTGTCTCCCAACAAGCGCTTTTCTTTAAAGCCTTTTAGCTAGGCATTGATAATTTTAATGATGCTCACATGAAAGACAAGAATTGAAGCACAAAGAGAGCATCATAAAACACGTGACAAACACTAAGTCTAACATACTTCCTATGCACAGGCATATTATAGGCAAACAAATTATCATAGCAAGCAAAAACTAGCATATGCAAGGAAGCGGAAAGGAACAATAACAATCTCAACATAATGAGAGGTAATTTAGTAACATGAAAATTTCTATAACCATATTTTCCTCTCTCATAATAATTACATGTAGGATCATAGGCAAATTCAACAAAATAGCTATCACAAAGTATATTCTCAACACGATCCACATGCATGCAAAGTTGATACTCTTCCAAAATAGTGGGATTATCATTAACTAAAGTCATGACCTTTCCAAACCCACTTTTATCAAAAACTTCATAAGATTGAACATTCTCCAAATATGTGGGATCTAAATTTGACACTCTTCGAACCCACTTTCAATATTATTGCAAAAATATTATCAATCTCATATTCATCATGGGGCTTAAATAAATTTTCAAGATCATAAGAAGAATCACCCCAATCATGATCATTGTAACAAGTAGTAGACATATCAAAACTAGCATCCCCAAGCTTAGGGTTTTGCATCTTATTAGCATAATTGACATCAAAAGAATTTATAATAAAATCATTGCAATCATGCTTTTTATTCAAATATCTATCATGAGTCACTTCACGGATTTCAGGCAAAACCTTATAAAGATAATCTAGTGCATCCAAATCACTAGGAATTGGTTCATCATAATTGGATCTATTAAAAATATTGGCAAGCGGATGAGGATCCATAGATATTAGCTACTCTGTTTAGGAATAAATACCCAACTATTTCAACCGAACAAGCAAACGAGCCAAGTAAGACATAAAGGCGAACGGAAAAGAGAGGGCGAATAAAACGGCAAGGGTGAAGTGGGGGAGAGGAAAACGAGAGGCAAATGGCAAATAATGTAATGCGAGAGATAGGGATTGTGATGGGTACTTGGTATGTTGACTTTTACATAGACTCCCGACAACGGCGCCGTAAATCCTTCTTGCTACGCCTTGAGCTTGCGTTGGTTTTCCCCGAAGAGGAGAGGATGATGCAGCATAGTAGCGTAAGTATTTCCCTCAGTTTTTGAGAACCAAGGTATCAATCCAGTAGGAGGCCACGCACAAGTCCCTCGTACCTGCACAAAACGATAGCTACTCGCAACCAATGCGATTAGGGGTTGTCAATCCCTTCACGGTCACTTACGAGAGTGAGATCTGATAGAGATAATATTTTTGGTATTTTTGGTATAAAGATGCAAAGTGAAAAGTAAAAGGCAAAGTAAAACAAAGCAAGTATAAAAGTGATGGAGATTGATATGATGAGAATAGACCCGGGGGCCATAGGTTTCACTAGTGGCTTCTCTCAAGAGCATAAGTATTCTACGGTGGGTGAACAAATTACTGTTGAGCAATTGATAGAATTGAGCATAGTTATGAGTATATCTAGGTATGATCATGTATATAGGAATCACGTCCGTGACAAGTAGATCAAAACGATTCTGCATCTACTACTATTACTCCACTCATCGACCGCTATCCAAAGATGCATCTAGAGTATTAAGTTAAAACAGAGTAACGCCTTAAGCAAGATGACATGATGTAGAGGGATAAATTGATGCAATATGATAAAACCCCATCTTGTTATCCTCGATGGCAACAAAGACAATACGTGCCTTGCAACCCTTTCACATCCGGGTAAGGACACCGCAAGATTCAACCCAAAGCCATGCACTTCTCCCATTGCAAGAACTACCAATCTAGTTGGCCAAACCAAACGGATAATTCAAGAGACTTGCAAAGATAACTCAATCATACATAAAAGAATTCAGAGAAGATTCAAATATTATTCATAGATAAGCTGGATCATAAACCCACAATTCATCGGTCTCAACAAACACACCGCAAAAAGAAGATTACATTGAATAGATCTCCACGAGAGAGGGGGGAACATTGTATTGAGATCCAAAAAGAGAGAAGAAGCCATCTAGCTACTAGCTATGGACCCGAAGGTCTAAAGTAAACTACTCACACTTCATCGGAGAGGCTGTGGTGTTGATGCAGAAGCCCTCCGTGGTGGATGCCCCCTCCGGCGGAGCTCCGGAACAGGCCCCAAGATGGGATCTCGTGGATACAGGAAGTTGTGGCGGTGGAATTAGGTTTTTGGCTCCTGATTACGATCGTTTGAAGTGCGTAGGTATATATAGGAGGAAGGAGTACGTCGGTGGAGCAACAGGGGGCCCACGAGGCAGGGGCGCGCCCTAGGGGGGGGCGCCCCCCACCCTCGTGACCGCCTCTCTGGTTCCTTGGCGTAGGTTCCAAGTCTCCTGGATCACGTTCGGTGAGAAAATCACGTTTTCGAAGGTTTCATTCTGTTTGGACTCTGTTTGATATTCTGTTTCTTCGAAACACTAAAATGGCAAAAAACAACAATTCTGGGCTGGGCCTCCGCTTAATAGGTTAGTCCCAAAAATAATATAGAAGTGGAAAATAAAGCCCGTTATAGTCCAAAACAATAGATAAAGTAGCATGGAGCAATCAAAAATTATAGATATGTTGGAGACGTATCAGAGTACAACATCATATAGCTTCAACACTCAGCTACCCCATTACACAACTACACCAGCACCAAGTTTCACATGCAACATCTATAACCTTTCGAAATTAGCATCAGACGGTACATGGACAGATGTATCTCATCTAGAAAACTACTGAAGCAGAAGGCAAATATTGAGCCTTCATTGATGTTGAAGGTCTTTGTAACTTTAGGCCATTTCCTATGGATGATTCACCGTCCATCCTTCGTCCTCTTCAGGAACACTTCAATATTGAACCATGGGTGTTGTATGAATACCTTCCTCGCCTCCTGACCATACAGGTGGTTTGAGAGGTAATCATCAGTGAACTGCTTTGGAAAGGCCTGAAAAAAAGGATATGCATAAATATCTTCTCTATATTGGAAATGGGGCAAAGGAATAAAAAAAGGCAAGGTATAATAGTTAGTACCATCCTGTAGTGAACTGATGTCTTCTTCATTGTGGAGACAAAGATCTTGTTGTTTTTTGTCACTAATTTCTTTATCCTAACAATCTTTCTGAGTTTCTTGACTTGACTGATATTCATGGACAACTCATTTCCCCATATGTAAAAAGGATCGAACAGTGGGTCAAAACCTCTGACAGCAGGACCTACATGTGCAAGACCAAATTGTTAAAAACCTAAATATTAGAATGGTTCCTGCAATTGCACAGTAATGTGCTATTAGACAATGGACCAAGCATGTGCTAATATCGATTGTAAACCTCAGTGCTTCCCATTGTTTCCCTATCCGGTGTCTATATAAACTGGAGGGTTTTAGTCCGTAGGACGAACAACAATCATACCATAGGCTAGCTTCTAGGGTTTAGCCTCTCTGATCTCGTGGTAGATCTACTCTTGTACTACCTATATCATCAATATTAATCAAGCAGAGTAGGGTTTTACCTCCATCGAGAGGGCCCGAACCTGGGTAAAAACATCGTGTCCCTTGTCTCCTGTTACCATCCGCCTAGACGCACAGTTTGGGACCCCCTACCCGAGATCCGCTGGTTTTGACACCGACATTGGTGCTTTCACTGAGAGTTCCGCTGTGCCGTCGCCATCAGGAAGGATGCCTCATCCCGTCTTTAAAGACGACAATGTTGCTAAAGGAGCTTTGGCTATCGGCCAAACTCTCCGGCTAGGCGGTTTTCTTATGATCGCCTGTTCGGCCGGCGCACCGACGATGACTTCTCGGGTCATCGAAAGCAATCTTCACGTCAACTCGGAACTCGCCGAGCAGTTAGATCCGATGGAGCTCTCTTCCTTAAACGAGCTCTTGGATCGCATCGCCGCCCTGGGAGTCGCCATGACTACGCATCGATTGGGCCTAAACCCGATCCGAGAGAGATTAACTCTCCTGTGTCACCCATCACGTTGATGGTGGAGGAACAATGCGACAAGCCTTCATCTATCTTAAGGACTAGTTATGTCCGATTCCCGATCCTCCAAGCCGGATACCCGGAGGGGAGGACGCCACTCAAGCCACGAACCTAAAGTCGTGCAATGGGCTAGATTCATTGGACAACATCCAAGAACCCAAGCTTCCGAGTTCGGAAACCCTTTGGCCCCTGAGTCTCAGATTGGGCGAGGTTCCGGATTTAATTCCACCCGCCCACCCAAACATAAGCGATCTATCCCAAATTCGGCAAGAGCCCGCAGAAACAGTACACCGTTACTGGGCCAGATTCCTCCTGGTCATGAACAGGATAAAGGTGCGGTATTAACAGTCGTCGAGACTTTCGCATCAAATAATATGCGGAAACGAACACTCCGCAGCCTTGCCGAAGTCTACCAAGTAGCAATAACAAACCCATGGAGTGACACGGCTATTACCTTTAATGCCAGTGATGAACCTAAATTCGAACAGCCCAAGCACCACCAAGATTGGTCCTCGATCCAAGAGGTGGATTTACTTTTGCCTTACCAAGGTACTCATGGACGGTGGCAGCGGATTGAACCTCATTTATGAGGAAACTCTTCGAAAAATGGAAATAGACTGGAGCCGCATTGAGTGAAGCAGCACAACCTTTAGAGGAATAATCCCTAGTCGGGGAGCCTTGTTTGTCTGACAGAAAAATCACACTGGATGTGGTGTTCGCACGCCGGATAATTACAGGTCCGAGGAGGTCACGCCCAAGTGGCCCCGTTCAGCAAAGGATACCACGCTCTATTAGGGCGGGAGGCATTTACAATTTTTCAAGCTATACCCCATTACGGGTACATGAAGCTCAAAATGCCCGGGCCCAACGGAATCATCACACTTGCTAGTGACCCATATAGCACTTTCGCCGAAAATAAGACAAATGACCGGCCCTTGAGGCACTATCTGAAGCCCTAGCCGAGGAACTGATCGCGCTTACGCTCCACGGTGAACAGGGCGACGTGATACTCGATAAAAGATCCAAGTCCACCTCTTTTAAACCAGCGGACGAAATAGTCAAATTCCAAGTCCATCCAACGGACCCTACAAAAACGGCCTCCATCGGGGCGCAATTAAACCCTGATGTAGACGCCACACTACGAGAATTCCTACGCGAAAATTGGGACATTTTTGCCTGGCACCCTTCAGACATGCCAGGAATCCCACGCCGGCTGGCCGAGCACAGCCTAAACATCCTAAAAGGATTCAAGCCGCCAAGCAGGCCCTTCGGCGTTTCTCCGAACCTAAGAGACAAGCCATGGTAGAGGAGCTAGCCAAACTACTGGAGGCCGGATTCATCAGAGATATAAAACATCCGGACTGGCTAGCAAACCTGGTGATGGTACCAAAGAAGGACAAATCTCAAGCGCCTATGCGCCGATTTCAAGGACAACCTTCAACATATGACATCAAGCTTAACCCGGAAAATGCGTTTTTCAGCGCATCAAATGGAAAGCTCTTGGGCTTCATTGTATCCGTAGAGGAATTGAAGCAAACCCAGCCAAGATCCGAGCTCTCACAATTGGATATCCCCAAAGACCTCAAACAAATACAAAAATTGACTGGATGCGTGGCGGCTCTAAGCCGCTTTATCTCCGGCTTAGGAGAAAAGGCATTACCCCTTTATCGCCTCCTCCGGCGAACCGAACACTTAGAGTGGATGGATGCCTCCACGGCCGGACTCGAAGAAATAAAAGCCATATTGGCAACAAACCCAGATCTTGGCCGCGCTAACATCGGCGAACCAATGCTATTATATATCGCTGCAACTCATCAAGTTGTAAGCGCAAAGGTTTCGTCGTCGAACGAGAAACGGACGGACACAAATTCCCCCTTCAAAAGCCAGTTTACTACGTGTCCACTGTCCTCACTCCATGCAAGTCGCGGTACCCACATTATCAAAAGATAGCGTACACGGTATTTATGGCATCTGGAAGTTGCGACACTACTTTCAAGAGTGTTCGATAACAGTAGCCTCTGAAGTACCTCTTAACGATATTATAGACAACCGTGATGCGACGGGCCGGATTGCCAAATGGGCCATTGAGCTCCTCCCGTTCGACATAACCTATAAGCCACGGCGAGCTATTAAGTCGCAAGTTTTGGCCGACTTCGTCGCCAAATGAACTAAAGCCAAACTCCCTAAAGAGTACGGCACATATTCCAACTGGATCATGCACTTCGACGGTTCCAAAATGTTGGCTGGTCTGGGGTCAAGGCGCTGCTCGACGTCCTCAACAGGAGATACAGTTCAATACGTACTCTAGATAATGTATACAGACTCCAACAACGCAGCCGAATATGAGGACCTTCTACATGGTCTCCGGATGGCAGTCTCCATGGGCATTCAACGCCTAGAGGTGCGCGGGGATTCGAACCTCGTGATATCCCAAATAAATGGAGACTTTGATGCCAAGGATCCGAAAATGGCAGCTTATCGCAACACCGTCCTAAAAATGTCAACTCGGTTCGAGGGGCTCGAATTTCACCATATAGCTCGGGAAAACAATCAGGCAGCAGACGTCTTGGCACGCATTGGCGCAAAGCGCGATGCCGTCCCCCCCAACATCTTCTTGGAGAGGCTGTTCAAGCCATCCGTATTATGGGAAGGGGAATCCGGAAATAACCCGGACCCAACCGCACTGCCCGACAATCAACATTACGACACAATAGGAGGCTCGCCAACGAAGTAACATCTTCAGCCCACATAATAATGGCAGTCATTGCCTGCGGGATGTAACCATTCCTAGCCTACCTAACCAGGCAGGAACTTCCCGAGGACCAAAATGAGGCACGCTGCATAGTGCGGCGATCTAAAGCCTATAAAGTCCATGAGGGAGAGCTTTATAAGAAAAGCACCACCGGAGTCCTTCAAAGGTGTATCTCCGAAGAGGAAGGGCGGAATCTTCTGGCTGAAATTCATGCCGGACTCGGCGGGCACCACGTCGCAGCCCGGGCCCTTGTAAGCAAGGCCTTCCGCATAGGATTTTATTGGCCGACGGCTCGGGCAGATGCTCAGGACTTAGACCAACGATGCGTCGGTTGCCAGCTCTTTGCTAACCAAAGCCATATGCCACCCACCGCCCTCCAAACTATACCCATCACCGCCCTTCACGGTACTGGGGCTTGACATGGTTGGACCCCTTAAAGGAGGAACCCACAAGCAAAAATACCCTCTTGGTCATGGTGGATAAATTCACCAAATGGATAGAGGCCAAGCTCGTTAAGACGGCCAACCGAGCGGTGATAGACTTCATATCGTGGGTCGTACACCGCTACGGCGTCCCCCACAACATCATCACCGATAACGGCACGAACTTTACGGACGACGGGTCAAACTCGGTGCAAAAACATGGGCATCAAGCTCGACTATGCTTGATCTATCACCCACAAACTAACGGTCAAGTCGAGCGAGCAAATGGTCTAATCATGAGCGGCATCAAACCCAGATTAGTGCGGTCCCTCAAGGAATCTAACACGCCTTTGGGTAGAGGAGCTCGACCAGACTGGGGGCTGCGGACCACGCCGAATCGCACCACCCGATACACACCATTCTTTATGGTATACGGCGCAGAGGCGGTTCTGCCCTGCGACATAATTCATGACTCACCTCGCGTGCGCATGTACGAAGAAAGATAAGCCGAACTCGATCGGTAGGACAGTTTGGACGCCTTGGATGAGGAGCGTGACGTGGAAAAAGCCCGTTCCGCATTTTATCAACAACAGGCTTGAAGATACCAAAGCAGAGAAGTACGGGCCAAAACTTACAATGTTGGTGAGTTAGTTCTACGCCTGCAGGACAAGAAAAAGGACAAACTCAAGCCCAAATGGGAAGGTCCCTTTATTATTGACCAAGTCCTGACTGGTGGAGCGCATCACCCGTCTGCGAGATGCATCGATAACCGACTCGAGCCGAACCCATGGAACGCAACCCGTCCTCAAGATTCTACGCCTAGCACCGGACTACGTGTTCGTCTCCTTCAACTGTCTATTTTTTACACATTATCTGTCTTTTATTTCTCTACTACTCCATCCTTTTCGCTTACAGCCTTTAAGGGCTCGTTCGCGCCTTGTTCACACACAATTGACGCACTATCCGCGCTCATTATACCTGGGAGCTTCTTTAACAGAAGCTTATTTATACGAGCTTCATGCCCAACACATGTGTCACACTTCCGCATGTACCTTTTATTCACCATTATATGCATCGATATGACTTAAGTTTTGGCCAAGCTGGGTTGCCTGGCTCCTGTGCTTACCCCTACGTTCCTAATTGTTCTGCTATGCGGTAAAGGGAGCACCTCTGCGATTGTTACTGCCGGGTCAGCCGGATGTGTACCTCAGACTGGGTGAAGCCGAAAGCTAGCGTTCTTAAGGGAATATTCGGTCGGTGAACTAAAGATGATTTCTCACTTGTTTATTTATCTGCCCCCAGATGCTTTTTTGCTTTTTTTTGCAGTCCGGACATGCACTTTAGGGCATGCCTCCCAGGGAAAGGAACCCCTAACGGAACTATTCTCCCTGGAAGATGTTTCTTACTAACCATGTAATATAACATAACTAGTTGGGCACTTATGCATTCAAGCACTAATGGCCCCTACGCCTGGTCTCCATGCAATGCCCCGGTTCTTACATAACCGAGAGGGTATTCGGACACACTCCGGACTATCGGGTCCCGAGGTTGAAGCGAAAAGGTCCGCCATGACAAATGATCTACAATCCGGCTAGAAGGCATTTTTACATGTCATCTTAAATTACATAGTCAATTTGACTGGGTATATTCCTCTTCAATAGCTTCCAACAGGCTGTCTAGTTTACAAATTCTGTTGGGAATATTTGGCGGCCAACTCTACCTGGCTGTACACTAAGCTCACAGGGATCTCCTTCCCATCAGGCCCCACAGGTCTGACCTCGGCCATGTGGTTTGGGTCAGCCTTCATGTACCGCGTCTTCACCATGGCCGAGGCCTCCCTGGCGCCTTGACGGCATGCCGATATCTTCCATAATCGGAAGCACCTCAGCTCCCTTAAGCCTCTCTCGCAAGCTCTCCAAGGCCTTTGGGCACGGAGGCAGATGGCCACAAGGCACTGGCGACGCTTTTCATCACTGCCGAACTTCGTTAAATGCGGTTGTAAACTTCGGGAAGAAGGTCACTTTCGAGAACCGAGCATTTCCTCCGCATGACAACCTGTGAGCATACCTCTGCATATAACTACATTAGTCGACTTCCTCGGCGAACTCTTTTTCAAAGTTCGTTCAAGCACTTACTAAACATGCCGCGTCGAAGCCGCCGATTCTCCTTAATGGAGTCCGATAGTTGGGCATGAACATCCTTTAGTTCCTCGCCCAGCTGAGTGTTGGCATCTTGGAGATTATTCTTCTCCTGCCTCACCTTCGTAAGCACGCTCTCGCCAGCCTTTAACCGGCGCAAGAGTTGTTGCTTGTCCGGATCTACTCCGGCGCCATCTGCAATGTTATTGTCAGATTTACACACATGCCGCACTTCACAACATACTTACCTTTCGAAGCATATATTACGGAGGGGGTCTCCTTGGCCTCCTCGCCGCATGGCTAGTGCGGCCTCAAGTTGGGCTTTGCACTCTTCCGGCTCTGGGACAGTTGGGTATTCTTTTCTCAGAAGATTCAGATAGCAAATGATCCTTAAATCAGTTATTCTAACTGTTTCAAGTCTCGGGGGCTACTGACATATATAACCATCAAATTTTCTCACCCGTATGTCTTTCACATACTGCTCCATGGCTCTGGCTAGACCATTTTGAGCGGCACGGAGGTACGCATCTCCCGAATTGAAGGCATCAAATGCCTCTTGGGAGAAACAAGCGTTGCAAAGAACTGTCCGGCGGCGCCTGTGATTCATGGCACTCTCCACCTCGGAATTGGTGGCGGACAGTCTGTCCGCATCCTCTGTCGGAGGAGCATCCGACGCACGCCTCGTGTTCGCCTCTGCTTCTGGACCGGGCTTTGGAGCCTGGCTGGTGCAGGCGCGATTGGCAACCTCTTCGGATATAGTCCGGCGAGCCCTCTTTTTCCTAAAAAGAGCACGGGCGTTAGTATGCATCGCAAGAATAATACCTTGGAATAAGGCGGCGCGCCTTACTGCTGCGCCGGTGTCTTGACCCGGACTACATGTCTCTTTAGCCTGCCCGCCCTCGTGGTCCCTTGTTGGCTAGTCGTCGCAGGCTCGGCATTCTGCCTCGAGATCCTCCCCTGCGAAACACCATTGGTATACGGTGATAAAAAATAAGCACGGACGGATCATCTTTGAAGTATCGGGACTTCAGTCTCGGTTACTTGTGAGGCGGGGAGCAGTCCAGGATAATCGGCTGTAATAGCCACTAAGGCATTGTCGATGCTCAGTTGGTAAAATACCCCATCGATCAGCTCCACGGATATGTCCGGATCCTCTTGGTAGGCCGGATCGAGGGACCGTTCCGGATCCTCGGGTTGTGGAGGAAGGCTGTTTATATCCTTTACGGCCCGGCGCAAGTCCTGCGTCGAAATCACAAGATGAGATACTTAACCACGGGAATATGGAACAGATGGGGAAAAAGAAGTGTCCGCTTACCCAGTTTGGGGGATTGTACATAGAAAATCCGCCCTGTGGATGGACGCGGAGAAATGCCTCCTCTTCTCCCTTGTACAATGCAGACAAGATCTTCGTCAGAGCGGCAACCGATTCCGGCCCCTTACGGCCGCAGCAGGTGGCATCATCCTCCCCGTTGAAATCCCACATGGGGTGGCCTCTATATCAAGCGGCTGCACCCCGTGATAATGCATGTGGCCATGACCTCGATCATGGTCATCCGGAATAAGCTAACAACCTTATCCGCCCATCGTAAAGGACGCCCTTGTCATTTTCCTTCCGAGGGCTCCGTGGACGCCAGCTTAGGCGCTTCTTCAAAGGAGCATTATCGAACTCGGGGAGGCCGATCCAACGAGGTCCGCAGGGGGACATCTTCTATATAAAACCATTACGAAGGCCGGTCTTGACGCCTTCTTTGGGGTTCCGGATAGATATCCGGTCCCGGCGATGCGCCATAGTTCGGCTCCGCCCACTTGATATATCGACCCCTCCTGAGAACGGGGCACGAGGCAGAACAACTTCTTCCACAACGCGAAATGAGCCTCGATGCCCAAAAACAGCTCGCAAAGGGTTACGAAGCCCGCAATATGCAATATGGAGGCAGGCGTAAGGTTGTGCAACTGGAGGTCAGAGAATTCCGTGAGCCCGGAGAAACGGATGAATTGGAAATTTGAGCCCTCTTATCAAATAAGGGACAAGGCATACCCGCTCTCCTTTGGAGGGATTGGGGACGCTCTCCGCTTGCTCTCCACCATTATAGGTGGCAAGCCCGGCTCGAACCGGGACCATGTAGGCTGGGGAGAAACCCTTGGCTTGGAGCGTCACTAGCTCATTTGTGTGGGGACGGAGCATCTCTCCCAATCTCCGTGCCGAGGGCTGGGAGGGCGAGAGGAGGAGCTGCGTCGACCGCCATGATGGAATGGATCTACATCGGATGCGCTCCGATGAATTCTCTCGAAGTGAAGGTGGTGTGATTTGGATATAAATCCTCGTCTCTTTAATAGATAGCTCATTTGTGCAGCTAGGGGGTAAATGTAAAACACCCTGGCTTTTCGCATTCGTTTGACACGTGGAAGATGGCCATTATTGGGTGCGGAAGCCAAGGAGCGCAATATTCACAAGGAGCCGGACACTATTCAACAGGTACACGGAATTTGGAGAAGAACCTGCCTTGCAATGCCGAAGACAATCTGCGCGTCGGACTCGCTGTCATTGAAGCCTGGTTCGGGGGCTACTGAGGGACTCCCGGATTAGGGGGTGTCCGGATGGCCGGACTATAACCTTTGGTCGGACTCCTGGACTATGAAGATACAAGATTGAAGACTTCGTCCCGTGTCCGGATGGGACTTTCCTTGGCGTGGAAGGCAAGCTTGGCGTCACGGATATGTAGATCTCCTCCCATTGTAACCGATTTGTGTAACCCTATCCCTCTCCGGTGTCTATATAAACCAGAGGGTTTTAGTCCGTAGGACTAACAACAATCATACCATAGGCTAGCTTCCGTGGTTTAGACTCTCCGATCTCGTGGTAGATCTACTCTTGTACTACCCATATCATCAATATTAATCAAGCGGGAGTAGGGTTTTACCTCCATCGAGAGGGCCCGAACCTGGGTAAAAACATCGTGTCCCTTGTCTCCTGTTACCATCCGCCTAGACGCACAGTTCGGGACCCCCTACCCGAGATCCGCCGGTTTTGACACCGACATTGATGAAAAATAAGCACATTGCAGATTCATCAGATTAATTCAAGCCACATGGAAAACCCATTTATCCAAACCAAGCATGATTAAGAACTAGGAAATATAGAACTTGTATATGTTTCTCATGTATTAAGTGCAGCCAAATTCGATTTATTCCTCACATGCACAACAATACAAAATTCTACCCACGACAATTGGACATCACATTGCAGAATTGAACCAAGCAGTTAACTAAACACCACAACAAATGAACCAAACATTAACTGAGCACCACATTGCACAATATAACATACTCCTAATAGAAGATCAAATAGCTAACCAAATCAAGTATGCTTAACAACTTGGAAATATAGCAATTGTATTTGTTTCTCATGTATTTACTACAGCCAAATTCAATTTATACCTCACATGGTATACAATAACAGAATGCACCCACAACAATTGAACATCGCATTGCAGAATTGAACCAAACAGTTAACTAAACACCGGAACACAAATGAACCAAACGTTAATTGAGCACCACATTGCACAATGTATAACCAAACCAAGCATGCTTGACAACTTGGAAATATAGCAATTGTATTCGTTTCTCATGTATTTTGTAAAGATAAATTTGATTTATTTCTCACATGGAAGACAATACAAAATTGCAGCCTGAAGAATTGAACATCACATTTGCAGAGTTGAACCAAACAGTTAACTGAAGACGACAACTAATTAAAAAACAGTTAATAAGTGAGCAACACACCGCACGACATATAGAACATATACACTAGAGCAACAGATTGCATGGTAAAATTAGGTAGCACAATTCACTAGAATTTGTGGAGGAAAGGCAGGAGCAGCACACGCAACGGGTAAACCGAGCATGGTTAACCGGCGTAGCTAGAAAATGGCAAGGTGCTCATCCAAGATCTGGGGGTTGGCACGAATGGCAACCATCGTGACCTCATCCGCGTGTGCGGCCGCGATTTGCTTCTCCGCTGCCAAATGCTCCTTGAGATCCTGGCTATACTGCATGCACCATGGCTTAGGGCGGCGCTTATTTGGTGGAGGGGTCGGTAATTTGGGTGGAAGGTGTCGCGCTTGCGCCGGTGGTCGGGGCATGTGGGATGTGGAAGGAGGAGGAGGATGGGGGTTGGGTGTGGATAACTTGCCTGGATAGGTGAGGCCGAGCAGCATGAAGGAGGGTCGCCAGCGAGGAGGCGGCGCTGCAAGCAAGGAGTGAAGGTTTTAACTTTGAAAGGAAGGCGGAAACATGGGAAATGTGGCTTTTGGTAAGGGGTAGGGGGTAGGGAGGGAGATATTTCCGCGGAAGCCGAAAATTTGGAATCGCTTCAGTGAAAAAACTAGCGCGGAAAGTGTCATCAGACACGGTCCCTTATTTAGAACTGTGTACGATATGTGAACATCACAAACAATTTAGATAGTTTAATCCATGTGTGATGAGTTTGAACGTCAAAAATTTTGGTTCGAATTTTCCTGGTTAAGTGGTCATCCACGTCATTGCATAATTTGGGTACACAAAGGAGACTATAGCAGACCCACACTTCTTAATCGAGCAACTTCAGCAATTAAACAGAGCTAGCTGACCTAAACATTACTCTAACAAATTAAAGACCGACGCTCTTAATTAAACAAAACAAAGAGTACTACTACGGCTGGTGCTCGTCGATCTCCGCCGTCGCCTCCATGCCTAGCTCGCGCCCGACTGTCTCCTGGGGAAGGGGCTCCATGGCATCAATTGCACCATACTCCGCAAGCATCCTGCCATCGTATCTGCCATATCTTTGGAATAGGCCGCCACGAGCAGGGCGTGGGTGGCCGTGATCTGGGCTTTGGCGGGCTCCGTCGTGGCAAGGTATGCTGCGCAGGAACGGACGGCTGCTCGAACTCTCTCGGCGATTGCTAACTCTTCGGCTGTGGGTTGCCGACCATTGTCGGAGAAGCTTCGTTCGATTTGTGTGATGACCGCCACGAGCTGGGTGTGGACGGCTTCGATATGGTCGTGGGCGGACTCCATCAGGGCTAAGGCCGCGGCTGCAGAACGGACAACTGATGTGCAGCTCTCGCCAGTTGCTATCCCTGAGGCATATGCTGTTGCCGCCGCCTGAGAAGCAACAACGGCCATTTGGGCTGCCTTGGCCGCCCGTACGCAGATTGCGGTCGCCCTCACGAAGTTTGTTAGCACGCGCCTGGCGGCTGCGGTCGCGCTCTTGTCGGAGTGGGCCGCCGAAGTTGCCCTCACGACGAGGGTCCATGTCCCCATCTTTCACCGGTGACGATTGAACAGTGAAATGATATTTTGAGGAGTGGGCTAGTGTGCTTGACACTCCGACGGTGCTCCAAGATATTTTGTGTTGCATCTCACACGGTTGGTCATAATAAACTGTGTGCGATCTACTTGCTTTTTCGTCTTGATTTGAATTACATATTGGGGTCACAACTGCAAAGGATGGTGCTTGAATTGCTAGAACTTTTGTCTGCAGTGAACATGCAACTATAGGTGTGTCGTCAAAAAAATTGGAATTATTCAGGGTTTGTTTGGACGTTTTCATACATTAACTTGGTTTTGTAGGCATTTCAGGTGCATAATTCAAATTTGAACTACATGCACATGCTCCAGTGCATAAAAACTGGTTGAAAAATCAAATCTGTGTCCTTGGTTGCATGCTTAGGGCCCATGCAAGAAATGAGAATGAATGTCAAACACCCTGCCACCGTCACTCTTTCGCAAACATTGAGATACTTGGTTTTTAAATTCTAGTAAATCCAAAACTCGTATGAAATTCACGAAACTTGGAATGCTATCATGGAGCGGCATCAACATGTCGTGGTAAATTTTTTGTCCCATTTGGGGCAGGTTTGGGTATAAGCGTCTCACAAGCCAGAGCTTCTCACAACAAGCGTGATGGTTTCGGTAGGGAACGTGCCACCTTTGGGGACAAAACGATATCTGTTGCCTCTTATTGCTTTCAAAAAATTTCTAGTGTCAACATAGAACAAAAGGAGTGTTGTGTTTAATTTTTGAATTTTTTGGGGTTCGTTTGGACATTTTTATACATTAACTTGGTTTTGCAAGCATTTCAGGTGCATAATTCAAATTTGAACTACATGCACATGCTCCAGTGCATATAAACTGGTTGAAAAATCAAATATGTGTCCTTGGTTCCATGCTAGGTCCAATGCAAGAAATGGGAATGAATTTCAAACACCCTGCCACCTTCACTCGGCTGCAAACATTGAGATACCTGGTTTTTAAATTCTAGTAAATCCAAAACTCGTCTGAAATTCTTGAAACTTGGCATGCTATCATGGCGCGGCATCAACATGCCATGGTAAAAACTTTGTCCCATTTGGGGCAGGTTTGGGTATAAGCGTCTCACAAACCAGAGCTTCTCACAACAAGCGTGATGGTTTCGGTAGGGAACGTGCCACCTTTGGGGATGAAATGATATCCGTTGCCTCTTATAGCTTTCAAAAAATTTCTAGTGTCAACATAGAATAACAGGAGTGTTGTGTTTAATTTTGGAATTTTTCGGGGTTCGTTTGGATATTTTTATACATTAACTGGGTTTTCTAGGCATTTTAGGTGCATAATTGAAATTTGAACTGCATGCACATGCTCCAGTGCATATAAACTGGTTCAAAAATCAAATCAGTGTCCTTGGTTGCATGCTTAGGTCCCATGCAAGAAATGGGAATGAATTTCAAACACCCTGCCACTGTCACTCGGCCGCAAACATTGAGATACTTGGTTTTTAAATTCTAGTAAATCCAAAACTCGTCTGAAATTCCTGAAACTTGGCATGCTATCATGGAGCGGCATCAACATGCCATGGCAAAAACTTTGTCCCATTTGGGGCAGGTTTGGGTATAAGCGTCTCACAAACCAGAGCTTCTCACAACAAGCGTGATGGTTTCGGTAGGGAACGTGCCACCTTTGGGGATGAAATGATATCCGTTGCCCCTTATAGCTTCCAAAAAAATTCTAGTGTCAACATAGAATAACAGGAGTGTTGTGTTTAATTTTGGAATTTTTCGGGGTTCGTTTGGATATTTTTATACATTAACTGGGTTTTCTAGGCATTTCAGGTGCATAATTCAAATTTGAACTGCATGCACATGCTCCTGTGCATATAAACTGGTTCAAAAATCAAATCAGTGTCCTTGGTTGCATGCTTAGGTCCCATGCAAGAAATGGGAATGAATTTCAAACACCCTGCCACTGTCACTCAGCCGTAAACATTGAGATACTTGGTTTTTAAATTCTAGTAAATCCAAAACTCGTCTGAAATTCCTGAAACTTGGCATGCTATCATGGAGCGGCATCAAAATGCCGTGGTAATTTTTTTGCCCCATTTGGGGCAGGTTTGGGTATAAACGTCTCACAAACCAGAGCTTCTCACAACAAGCGTGATGGTTTCGGTAGTGAACGTGCCACCTTTGGGGACAAAACGATATCTGTTGCCTCTTATTGCTTTCAAAAAAATTCTAGTGTCAACATAGAACAACAAGAGTGTTTTGTTTAATTTTGGAATTTTTCGGGGTTCGTTTGGACATTTTTATACATTAACTGGGTTTTCTAGGCATTTTATGTGCATAATTCAAATTTGAACTACATGCACATGCTCCAAAGGTATATAAATTGTGTGCGTTCTGTTAACCATTCACGTGACGCCACGCCTCACTCTTTTAATGGCTAGGAGGTGCCGTGCGGACAGGTGCTTGAGTGCTTGACTAAACGGGAGGCGTGCGAGTTGTACTCCGATGCGGAGGCGCACCAGGAAGCATGCGAGTTGTACGCCGCACAGGCTCACCGAAAAGCGAGCCCTTTGACTTCCATGGCCGCCCACCTTGCTGGCATCCTCTCCATTAATGGCGCCCAAGCCGCAGTTTAATTCGGTTTTTAAATATAAAACACTCATCTCAAACGTTTTAGTTAGAACACCCCTATGCAAAACCGACAACTTCCCTAGGAAGCTAAGGGAATGTGCCTAGCAGGATTTGTGCAGCTCTTGATCGCAAACGTTTTAGTTAGAACACCCGTATGCAAACCGACAGCTTCCCCAGGAAGCCAAGAGAAAATGTGCCGAGCAGGATTTCTGCAGCTCTTCATCACAAACGTTTTAGATAACACCCGTATGCAAACTGAGAGCTATGGTCTTCCCCCTTAAGTCAAGGGAAAATTTGCATCGCAGGATTTGTGCATCCCTTCAACACAAATGGTTGTTTTGGATGACCCGTGTGCAACGACATACAAACAATTTGGTAAGATTTGCATCTGTCATATTGGGTATGTTGCCATTTGTCAAACTAGAAAGATTGACATTTGTTGATCTAGTAACATTGCCATTTATCAATCCTTGTAACACTGCGATTTGTCAAAATATGTAGTTAAAAATCACTAGCACTATCTAATTTTTGCAACTAAGATTCAGTAATTAAGCATAGATTCCATTCATAGATTAAGCAGGCGTTCTTAATTTATACAAATAGTTCAACTCGACAGCTAAACCGACCAAATTTTTCCCCAATTGTTGCCAACCACGTATTGAAATAGCTAGTTCAACTATATATATTAGCTAATTTTAAGTACGTTGTATAGTTCCACCACACATCTATAGTCAGATGAACTGAACAAAATAGCCCCTAAATACTACTACTATGGAGGGGCTTTGTGCTACTTCCTGCAGCCTCTCCTCTGCCGAGCGTGCTCAGTAAGAGGCAGAGGAGGAGGAGCAGCCTATCGATGAGCTAGACAAATGCAATACGGTGCCTGCCGCTGCTGCACGTTCAACGACGCTCGCCAGCTCGAATGCCCACTGCCGCTCCAGACGATCCCTCTCGAAGCGGCCGGACTGCTCATAGATCTCCTGATTCCTCGCCTCTGCGTTGGCGTATGCTGTGGCCACGGCTGCGGTAAGGCTCTTTGCATGCTCGAAGAGGCGCTCCTCCTCCTCCCGCAGGAACTCGATGTAGCGCGCAAGGTCGCTGATGCACGTGTGGGCCTCCACCTCCGCCTCCCTCCTTCGGGCGGTGGTGGTGGAGCAGGTGATGATCCCGACGGTCGATGGTGGGCTGGCGGTCGCGGCGGCCGACGATGGGGTGGCGGCCACGACCACCACCTCCCGCCTTCGGGCCAAAGTGGCAGAGCGGGTGATGGCCACAGTGGCCGGCAGTGGGGCGGCGGCCACAACGGCCACCTCCCGTCTTCGGGTCACGGTTGTGGAGCAAGAGATGGCCCTGGCTTTCGACGGTGGTGTGACGGCAATGGCGGCCGGCAACAGCTGCCGACGGGCAGCGGCGGCGGAGCGTGTGGTGGGTGTTCCGCGCACACCCAACGGGGACGCCACGCGCACTACACTATGCCGGGGACTGCGCCTCCGCCGTGGTGTAGCCTCCCAGCTGGAGCTGTCCTTTGATGACGGCGGAGTGGCTGAGCGACGATGATGGACCGGTGCCGTTGGCGATTGTGGGAGAAGCAGACGAGATAAGATACAGGGAGGGAGGGGAAAATGCGACGGAGGACTCGCCGGCCATGAGGGTTTACATAGCAGGCCGGTAAGCATTGGGATTTTGGGGGATTTAACCGAGTCGGGCGGGAAGCTTGCACAGGAACCTGCGAGGTTGCGCGGGAACGGGCTCACCGACGATTCATTGGCGCCACTTCGAGCCACCGTTTGGCCAAAATAACGCCCCCACGCGCTGCGCAAGCTTGCGCTGTAAGCCGTCTGCAGCAGCGGGGTGACAAGACGTGCAAGAGGATGATGAAAGGACACATACACATACGGTTAATACAAAAAAATGTTTGCGATTTAATTACCTAATATACCCCCGTCCTAGTTTATAAGTAGGATTTAACTAATAAAATACGAATGCATGTCGCCAAAGATTATATCATTGGAGTCGTATTTGAACATAGTTTCCAGGTATACAATTTTTGTAACATGCATTAACACTTTTTTGGTTAAATTCAAGGTTATATACCAGCAAGCGTTTGCCCGCAAGATAGATCAACTGTATGCCATGTATCGCACACGCAACTCTAATCTGATTCGTGCTTGATGTCTCCGACATCGCTCGCACAACTCGTCTTATTTGCCACCTATCACTGTGCCGACCTCTGGTTGCGTCCCTCGGCAAGCTCTGCTCGTCATTAGGCGCCACGACACACTCTGCTCGCGCCCGTCGGCGCGCTGGTCTTGTGGACACCTTTTCCTTGCGTGTTCAACTGCTATATGCATATATATATGGTTGTTCGCCATTGAGGCGACCGCGGAGTGCTCTGCTTGCATCCCTCCGCGCGCGCTCTGCCAGCGGTTGGACGTGCGCACAATCACGTTGGGGCCCCCATATGCATGCGATTGCGCCGCGCACGTTGCCACGTGATGCAGTTACGTGCGGCACGATGGAGTTACACGCTGCAAATTAGAACTGCCATCAGGGCCTGCCGATATTCCCGACCGTCCGGCTTCCCCTTTAATTCCCGCGGCCATTATAACCTTAGTCTCTTCAACCTTTCGATTGCGCCTCACAACACAAGCACACCCACGACGACACATAGAGAGGGGATGTCTAGCTGCGCTCCAATGGAGTTCGGCGAGCATAGAGTGGAGACCCATGCGAGGGAGACGGATCTCTCGGTGGTGTACACCATTGACCTGGCCATGGTGGACGACTACATAAATAGCGTTGAGCAGTTGCTTGCTCGAGACAAGTACAAGGTGGTCGGCATCGACCTCCAGTACACCGCCAGTCGTCCCGACATAGATCAGAAGGTTGCCGTCGCCCAGTTGTGCGTGCACCATCATGTCCTCATCTACCACTACTGCATGGCCACAGAGCCTTGCGACCATTTCAACAGGTTTGTCAACAGCACCGACTACAAGTTCGCCATGGTGGAAACCACCGACGACGTAAAGGCGCTCAGTGTTACGGGCATGGCCTGCAAGAACCTTGTTGAAATCCGTGACGACTACAGGCTCTGGGGCAGCACGAAGGACTCCCTAGTCGAACTCGCCTCGGTCATCATCGATGCTACCTCTTGAGCACTGCGTTGGTTTTCCCTTGAAGAGGAAAGGGTGATGCAGCAAAGTAGCGTAAGTATTTCCCTCAGTTTTCGAGAACCAAGGTATCAATCCAGTAGGAGGCTACGCGCGAGTCCCTCGCACCTACACAAAACAAATAAATCCTCGCAACCAACGCGATAAGGGGTTGTCAATCCCTACACGGTCACTTACGAGAGTGAGATCTGATAGATATGATAGGATAATATTTTTGGCATTTTTGTGATAAAGATGCAAAGTAAAATAAAAGCAAAGTAAAAGGCAACGGAAATAACTAAGTGTTGGAAGATTAATATGATGAAGATAGACCCGGGGGCCATAGGTTTCACTAGTGGCTTCTCTCAAGAGCATAAGTATTTTACGGTGGGTGAACAAATTACTGTTGAGCAATTGACATAATTGAGCATAGTTATGAGAATATCTAGGTATGATCATGTATATAGGCATCACGTCCGAGACAAGTAGACCGACTCTGCACTTTTGCATCTACTACTATTACTCCACACGTCGACCGCTATCCAGCATGCATCTAGAGTATTAAGTTCATAAGAACAGAGTAACGCCTTAAGCAAGATGACATGATGTAGAGGGATAAATTCATGCAATATGAGAAAAACCCCATCTTTTTATCCTTGATGGCAACAATACTATACGTGCCTTGCTGCCCCTACTGTCACTGGAAAAGGACACCGCAAGATTGAACCCAAAGCTAAGCACTTCTCCCATTGCAAGAAAGATCAATCTAGTAGGCCAAACCAAACTGATAATTCAAGAGACTTGCAAAGATAACCAATCATACATAACAGAATTCAGAGAAGATTCAAATATTGTTCATAGATAAACTTGATCATAAACTCACAATTCATCGGTCTCAACAAACACACCGCAAAAAGAAGATTACATCGAGTAGATCTCCACGAGAGGGGAGAACATTGTATTGAGATCCAAAAGAGAGAGAGAGCCATCTAGCTACTAACTATGGACCCGAAGGTCTGAGGTAAACTACTCACACTTCATCGGAGAGGCTATGGTGTTGATGTAGAAGCCCTCCGTGCTGGATGCCCCCTCTGGCGGAGCTCCAGACCAGGCCCCAAGATGGGATCTCGTGGCTACAGAAGGTTGCGGCGGTGGAATTAGGTTTTTGGCTCCGTATCTGATCGTTTGGGGGTACGTAGGTATATATAGGAGGAAGGAGTACGTCGGTGGAGCAACAGGGGGCCCACGAGGGTGGAGGGCGTGCCCTAGGGGGGTAGGTGCGCCCCCTACGTCGTGGCTTCCTCTTTTGTTTCTTGACGTAGGGTCCAAGTCTCCTGGATCATGTTCGTTCCGAAAATCACGTTCCCGAAGGTTTCATTCCGTTTAGACTCCGTTTGATATTCTTTTTCTGTGAAACTCTGAAATAGGCAAAAACAACAATTCTGGGCTGGGCCTCTGGTTAGTAGGTTAGTCCCAAAAATAATATAAAAATGAATATTAAAGCCCAATAATGTCCAAAATAGAAGATAATATAGCATGGAGCAATCAAAAATTATAGATACGTTGGAGACGTATCAAGCATCCCCAAGCTTAATTCCTGCTCGTCCTCGAGTAGGTAAATGATAAAAACAGAATTTTTATGCGGAATGCTACTTGGCATAATTTCAATGTAATTCTTCTTAATTGTGGTATGAATATTCAGATCCGAAAGATTCAAGATAAAAGTTCATATTGACATAAAAATAATAATACTTCAAGCATACTAACTAAGCAATTATGTCCTCTCAAAATAACATGGCCAAAGAAAGTTCATCCCTACAAAATCATATAGTTTAGTCATGCTCCATCTTCACACACAAAATGCTCTCATCATGCACAACCCCGATGACAAGCCAAGCAATTGTTTCATACTTTAGTAATCTCAAACTTATAGACCCTCACGCAATACATGAGCGCGAGCCATGGACATAGCACTATGGGTGGAATATAATATGATGATGGGGGTTATGTGGAGAAGACAAAAAAGGAGAAAGTCTCACATCAATGAGGCTAATCAATGAGCTATGGAGATTCCCATCGATTGATGTTAATGCAAGGAGTAGGGATTGCCATGCAACGGATGCACTAGAGCTATAAATATATGAAAGCTCAACAAAAGAAACTAAGTGGGTGTGCATCCAACTTGCTTGCTCACGAAGACCTAGGGAACTTGAGGAAGCCCATTGTTGGAATATACAAGCCAAGTTCTATAACGAAAAATTCCAACTAGTATATGAAAGTGACAAAACAAGAGACTCTCTATCATGAAGATTATGGTGCTACTTTGAAGCACAAGTGTGGTAAAGGATAGTAGCATTGTCCCTTCTCTCTCTTTCTCTCATTTTTTTGGGCCTTCTCTTTTTTTGTGGCCTTTCTCTCTCTCTCTTTTTATATTCATCACTTGGGACAATGCTCTAGAAAATGATCATCATCACACTTCTATTGATTTACAACTCAATGATTACAACTCGATACTAGAACAAAGTATGACTCTATATGAATGCCTCCGGCGGTGTACTGGGATATGCAATGAACCAAGAGTGACATGTATGAAAGAATTATGAACGGTGGCTTTGCCACGAATACTATGTCAACTATATGATCATGCAAAGCAATATGACAATGATGAACATGTCATGATAAACTGGATGGTGGAAAGTTGCATGGCAATATATCTCGGAATGGCTATGGAAATGCCATAATAGGTAGGTACGGTGGCTGTTTTGAGGAAGATATAAGGAGGTTTATGTGTGAAAGAGCGTATCATATCACGGGGTTTGCGAAGTTTGCACCAACTCTCAATGTGAGAAAGGGCAATGCGCGGTACCGAAGAGGCTAGCAATGGTGGAAAGGTGAGAGTGCATATAATCCATGGACTCAACATTAGTCATAAAGAACTCACATAATTATTGCAAAAATCTACAAGTCATCAAAAACCAAGCACTACGTGCATGCTCCTAGGAGGATTGATTGGTAGGAAAAGACCATCGCTCGTCCCCGACCGCCACTCATAAGGAAGACAATCAAAGAACACCTCATGTTTCAAATTTGTTACATAACGTTTACCATTCGTGCATGCTACGGGACTTGCAAACTTCAACACAAGTATTTCTAAAATTCACAACTACTCAACTATCACGACTTTAATATCACTACATCCATGTCTCAAAACAATCATAAAGCATCAAACTTCTCTTAGTATTCAACACACTCATAAGAAAGTTTTTACTAATCTTGAATACCTAGCATATTAGGATTATTTAAGCCAATTACCATGCTAATTAAGACTCTCAAAATAATCTAAGTGAAGCATGAGAGATCAATAGTTTCTATAAAACAAATCCACCACCGTGCCCTAAAAGATATAAGTGAAGTACTAGAGCAAAAACTATATAACTCAAAAGATATAAGTGAAGCACATAGAGTATTCTAATAATTTCCGAATCATGTGTGTTTCTCTCAAAAGGTGTGTACAGAAAGGATGATTGTGGTAAACTAGAAGTCAAATACTCAAATCATACAAGACTCTCCCAGCGAAACACATATCATGTGGTGAATAAAAGCTCCAAGTAAAGTTACCGATGGAATTAGACGAAAGAGGGGATGCCTTCCGGGGCATCCCCAAGCTTTGGCCTTTTGGTGTCCTTAGATTATCTTGGGGGTGACATGGGAATCCCCAAGCTTAGGCTCTTGCCACTCCTTGTTCCATAATCCATCAAATCTTTTACCCAAAACTTGAAAACTTCACAACACAAAACTTAGCAGAAAATCTCGTGAGCTCTGTTAGCGAAAGAAAACAAAAGACCACTTCAAGGTACTGTAATGAACTCATTATTTATTTATATTGGTGTTAAACCTACTGTATTCCAACTTCTCTATGGTTTATAAACTATTTTACTAGCCATAGATTCATCAAAATAAGCAAACAACACACGAAAAACAGAATCTGTCAAAAACAGAACATTCTGTAGTAATCTGTAACTAATGCAAACTTATGGAACTCCAAAAAATCTGCCAAAATAGTAAGGCCGATACAATTTGTTTATTGATCATCAGAAATTGGAATCAATATTTTATCACGTTCTGGTGATTTTTAACAATTATTTTCGTGAACTGAAATTTCTGGAAATTACAGCAAGATCAAATAACTATCATCCAAGAAGATCCTATAGGTCTAACTTGGCACAAACACTAATTAAAAAATAAAAACACATCTAACCAGAGGCTAGATCAAATATTTATTCCTAAACATAAGAAAAAGTAAAAAAACCTAAAAATAAAATTGGGTTGCCTCCCAACAAGCGCTATCGTTTAACGTCCTTAGCTATGCATAAAAGCAAGGATAGATCTAGGTGTTGCCATCTTTGGTAGGCAATCCATAAGTGGCTGTCATGATAGATTCATATGGTAACTTTATTTTCTTCCTAGGGAAGTGTTCCATGCCTTTTCTTTAATGGAAATTGGAATCTAATATTCCCTTCCTTCATGTCAATAATTGCACCAATTTCTAAGGAAAGGTCTACCAAGAATAATAGGACATGAAGGATTGCAATCTATATCAAGAACAATAAAATCTACGGGCACATAGTTCCTATTTGCAACAATAAGAACATCTTTAATCCTTCCCATAGGTTTCTTAATAGTGGAATCCGCAAGGTGCAAGTTTAAAGAGCAATCATCAAAATCATGAAAATCTAGCAAATCACACAAAGTTTTTGGAATCGTGGAAACACTAGCACCCAAATCACACAAAGCATAGCATTCATGATCTTTAATCTTAATTTTAATAGTATGCTCCCACTCATCATAAAGTTTTCTAGGGATAGAAACTTCCAACTCAAGTTTTTCTTCATAAGATTGCATCAAAGCATCAACGATATGTTTGGTAAAAGCTTTATTTTGACTATAAGCATGAGGAGAATTTATCACGGATTGCAATAAGGAAATACAATCTATCAAATAGCAATTATCATAATTAAATTCCTTGAAGTCCAAAATAGTGGGTTTATTAATATCTAGGGTTTTGTTCTCTTCAATCCCACTTTTATCAATTTTATCATCAAGATCTAAAAACTCCGAATTTTTGGAACGCCTTCTAGGTAAAGGTGGATCATATTAAGTCCCATCATTATCAAGATTCATATTGCAAAACAAGTATTTAATAGGGGACACATCACTAACTTTTAGATCTTCATCTTTATTTTCATAGAAATTTGAAGAACATGCTTTTATAAAGCAATCCTTCTTAGCACGCATCCTAGCGGTTCTTTCTTTGCACTCATCAATGAAAATTCTCATGGCTTTGAGATACTCATTGATATCATGCTTAGGAGGAATAGATCTCAGTTTCAAGAAATCAACATCAAGAGAAATTCTATCAACGTTCCTAGCCAATTCATCAACTTTAAGCAATTTTTCTTCAAGCAAAGCATTGAAATTATTTTGTGAATTCATAAACTCTTTAACACTAGTCTCAAATTCAGATGGCATCTTGTTAAAATTTCCATAAGAGTTGTTGTAGGAATTACCATAATTATTAGAGGAATTGCTAGGATAAGGCCTATGATTAAAGTTTCCTCTATACGCGTTGTTACCAAAATTATTCCTACCAACAAAATTCACATCCATAGATTCATTATTATTCTCAATCAAAGTAGACAAGGACATATCATTAGGATCAGAAGAAACACTCTTAGTAGCAAATAATTTTGTAAGTTCATCCATCTTTCCACTCAAAACATTAATTTCTTCTATCGCATGCACTTTTTTATTAGTATATATTTCAGTGTTCCATTGAGAATAATTAACCATAATATTATCTAGGAGTTTAGTAGCTTCTCCTAAAGTTATTTCCATAAAAGTGCCTCCCACGGCCGAATCTAAAAGATTTCTAGAAGCAAAATTCAATCTGGCATAATTTTTTTGTATAATCATCCACAATTACGTATCATTAACTTCATCCTCTCCCAAGCTTGTGCAACATGTTCATGATCAAGTTGCTTAAAATTCATAATATCATTTCTAAGAGAGATGATCTTAGCGGGAGGAAAATACTTAGAGATAATAGCATCTTTGCACTTGTTCCAAGAATCAATACTATTTTTAGGCCAAGACGAAAACCAAGCTTTAGCACGATCTCTAAGCGAAAAAGTAAATAGCTTCAATTTAACAATATCATTATCAACATCATTCTTCTTTTGGATATCACACAAATCAACAAAGCTATTTAGATGCGTAGCGGCATCTTCACTAGGAAGGCCGGCGAATTGATCTTTCATGACAAGATTCAACAAAGCAGCATTGATTTCACAAGATTCAGTATCGGTAAGAGGAGCAATCAGAGTGCTAAGGAAATCATTATTGTTAGTATTGGTAAAGTCACATAATTTGGTATTATCTTGAGCCATCATGACAAACAAGCAATCAACACACGAGCAGACAAAAAGAAAACAAAAAAGAGGCGAACAAAAAAGAGAAGGCGAATAAAACGACAAGGGTGAAGTGGGGGAGAGGAAAACGAGAGGCAAATGGCAAATAATGTAATGCGGGAGATAAGGGTTTGTGATGGGTACTTGGTATGTTGACTTTTGCGTTGACCTCCCCGGCAATGGCGCCAGGAATCCTTCTTGCTACCTCTTGAGCACTGCGTTTGTTTTCCCTTGAAGAGGAAAGGGTGATGCGGCAAAGTAGTGTAAGTATTTCCCTCAGTTTTTGAGAACCAAGGTATCAATCCAGTAGGAGGCTACGCGCGAGTCCCTCGCACCTACACAAAACAAATAAATCCTCGCAACCAAGGCGATAAGGGGTTGTCAATCCCTACACGGTCAGTTACGAGAGTGAGATCTGATAGATATGATAGGATAACATTTTTGGTATTTTTGTGATAAAGATGCAAAGTAAAATAAAAGCAAAGTAAAAGGCAACGGAAATAACTAAGTGTTGGAAGATTAATATGATGAAGATAGACTCGGGGGCCATAGGTTTCACTAGTGGCTTCTCTCAAGAGCATACGTATTTTACGGTGGGTGAACAATTTACTGTTGAGTGCTACGTCTTGAGCTTGCGTTGGTTTTCCCCGAAGAGGAGAGGATGGTGCAGCACAGTAGCGTAAGTATTTCCCTCAGTTTTTCAGAACCAAGGTATCAATCCAGTAGGAGGCCACGTGCAAGTCCCTCGTACCTGCACAAAACGATAGCTACTCGCAACCAACGCGATTAGGGGTTGTCAATCCCTTCACGGTCACTTACGAGGGTGAGATCTGATAGAGATAATATTTTTAGTATTTTTGGTATAAAGATGCAAAGTAAAAAGTAAAAACAAAGTAAAAACAAAGCAAGTCTAAAAGTGATGGAGATTGATATGATGAGAATAGACCCGGGGGCCATACGTTTCACTAGTGGCTTCTCTCAAGAGAATAGATATTCTACGGTGGGTGAACAAATTACTGTTGAGCAATTAATGTAATTGAGCATAGTTATGAGGTTATCTAGGTATGATCATGTATATAGGCATCACGTCCGAGACAAGTAGATCGAAGCGATTCTGCATCTACTACTATTACTCCACTCATCGACCGCTATCCAAAGCATGCATCTAGAGTATTAAGTTAAAACAGCAGTAACGCTTAAGCAAGATGACATGATGTAGAGGAATAAATTCATGCAATATGATAAATACCACATCTTGTTATCCTCGATGGCAACAATAAAATACGTGCCTTGCAACCCTTTACATTCTTGGGTAAGGACACCGCAAGATTGAACCCAAAGCTAAGCACTTCTCCCATTGCAAGAACTACCAATCTAGTTGGCCAAACCAAACGGATAATTCAAGAGACTTGCAAAGATAACTCAATCATACATAAAAGAATTCATAGAAGATTCAAATATTATTCATAGATAAGCTGGATCATAAACCCACAATTCATCGGTCTCAACAAACGCACCGCAAAAAGAAGATTACATCGAATAGATCTCCACGAGAGAGGGGGAGAACATTGTATTGAGATCCAAAAAGAGAAAAGAAGCCATCTAGCTACTAGCTATGGACACGAAGGTCTGAAGTAAACTACTCACACTTCATCGGAGGGGCTATGGTGTTGATGTAGAAGCCCTCCGTGGTGGATGCCCCTCCCTCGTGAGCTCGAACAGGCCCCAAGATGGGATCTCGTGGATACAGGAAGGTACGGCGGTGGAATTAGGTTTTTGGCTCCCCCTCTGATCGTTTGGGGATACGTAGGTATATATAGGAGGAAGGAGTACGTCGGTGGAGTGTCAGGGGGCCCACGAGGTAGGGGGCGCGCCCAGGGGGGGCGCCCTCCACCCTCGTGACCGCCTCTAGCACTTCTTGGAGTAGGTTCCAAGTCTCCTGGATCACGTTCGGTGAGAAGATCACGTTCCCGAAGGTTTCATTCCGTTTGGACTCCGTTTATATTCCGTTTCTTCGAAACACTGAAATAGGCAAAAAAAAACAACAATTCTGGGTTGCGCCTCCGGTTAATAGGTTAGTCCCAAAAGTAATATAAAAGTGGAAAATAAAGCCCAATATAGTCCAAAACAGTAGATAAAGTAGCATGGAGCAATCAAAAATTATAGATACGTTGGAGACGTATCAGGCATCCCCAAGCTTAATTCCCGCTCGTCCTCGAGTAGGTAAATGATATAAAGAGAATTTTTGATGCGGAGTGATACTTTGGCATAATTTCAATATAAATCTTCTTACTTGTGATATGAATATTCAGATCCAAAAGATTTAAGACAAAAGTTCATATTGACATAAAAATAATAATACTTCAAGCATACTAATCAAAGCAATCATGTCTTCTTAAAATAACATGGCATAAGAAAGTTCATCCCTACAAAATCATATAGTTAGGCTATGCTTCATTTTCGTCACACAAAGATGTTCCCAACTTCTATACCCCCGATGACAAGCCAAACAATTGTTTCATACTCAAATAATCTCAAACTCTTTCAACCTTTACGCAATACATGAGCGCGAGCCATGGGTATAGCACTATGGGTGGAATAGAATATGATGATGGGATTGTGTGGAGAAGACAGAAAAGGAGAAAATCTCATATCGACGAGGATAATCAACGGGCTATGGAGATGCCCATCAATTGATGTCAACATGAGGAGTAGGGATTGCCATGGAACGGATGCACTAGAGCTATAAGTATATGAAAGATCTACAAAAGAAACTAAGTGGGTGTGCATCCAACTTGCTTGCTCACGAAGACCTAGGGCACTTTGAGGAAGCCCATCATTGGAATATACAAGCCAAGTTCTATAATGAAAAATTCCCACTAGTATATGAAAGTGACAAAATGAGAGACTCTCTATCATGAAGATCTTAGTGCTACTTTGAAGCACACTATATGAGACTCATTACATGAAGAACAAGGTGCTACTTTGAAGCACAAGTGTGGTAAAAGGATAGTAGCATTGTCCCTTTCTCTTTTTCTCTCATTTTTTTTATTTGGGCCTTTTCTCTTTTTTTTGGCCACTTTTTTTTTCGTCCGGAGTCTCATCCCGACTTATGGGGGAATCATAGTCTCCATCATCCTTTCCTAACTTGGGACAATGCTCTAATAATGATGATCATCACAATTTTATTTCTATTACAACTCAACAATTACAACTCGAAACTTCGAACAAAATATGACTATATGAATGCCTCCGGTGATGTACCAGGATGGTGCAATGAATCAAGAGTGACATGTATGGAAAATAATGCATGGTGGCTTTGCCACAAATACGATGTCAACTACATGATCATGCAATGGCAATATGACAAAAGTAATGTATGTCATAATAATGATGATGGAAGTTGCATGGCAATATATCTCGGAATGGCTATGGAAATGCCATGATAGGTAGGTATGGTGGCTGATTTGAGGAAGATATAAGGAGGTTTATGTGTGAAAGAGCGTATCATATCACGGGATTTGGATGCACCGGCGAAGTTTGCACCAACTCTCAAGGTGAGAAAGGGCAATGCACGGTAGCGAAGAGGCTAGCAAATGCGGAAAGGTAAAAGTGTGTATAATCCATGTACTCAACATTAGTCAAAAGAACTCATATACTTATTGCAAAAATTTAGAAGCCATTAAAAATCAAGTACTACGCGCAATGCTCCTAGGGGGATAGATTGGTAGGAGAAGACCATCGCTCGTCCCCGATCGCCACTCATAAGGATGCACAAGCCAGGTACACTTCATGTTTCAAATTTGTTACACAACTTTACCCATACGTGCATGCTACGGGACTTGCAAACTTCAACACAAGTATTTCTCAAATTCACAATTATAAACTAGCACAACATTGATATTATTACTTACATATCTCAAAACAATTATTAAGCATTAAATTTATCTTAGTATTCAATTCACTCAAAAGAAAGTTTCACATATCTTGAACACCAAGCATATTAACATTAAGCAAATTACCATGCTATTAACGACTCTCAAAATAATCTAAGTGAAGCATGAGAGATCAAGTTTCTTTAAAACAAATCCACCACCATGCTCTAAAATATCTAAGTGAAGCACTAGAGCAAAAATTATCACGCTCAAAAGATATAAGTGAAGCACTATGAGCAAAACTATCAAGCTCAAAAGATATAAGTGAAGCACATATAGTATTCTAACAAATTCCAAATCATGTATGGCTCTCTCAAAAGGTGTGTACAGCAAGGATGATTGTGGTAAACTAACAAGAAAATACTCAAATAATACAAGACGCTCCAAGCAAAACACATATCATGTTGGTGAATAAAAATATAGCTCCAAGTAAATTACCGATGGAAGTAGACGAAAGAGGGGATGCCTTCCGGGGCATCCCCAAGCTTTGAATTTTTGGTGTCCTTGGATTATCTTGGGGGTGCCATGGGCATACCCAAGCTTAGGCTCTTGCCACTCCTTGTTCCATAATCCATTAAAAGATTTCACCCAAAACTTGAAAACTTCACAACACAAAACTCAATAGAAATCTCGTGAGCTCCGTTAGAGAAAGAAAACAAAATACTACTTTAAGGTACTGTAATGAACTCATTATTTATTTATATTGGTGTTAAACCTACTGTAGTCCAACTTCTCTATGGATTATAAACTATTTTACTAGCCATAGATTCATCAAAATAAGCAAACAACACACGCAAAACAGAATCTGTCAAAAACAAACAGTCTGTAGTAATCTGTAACTAACGCAAACTTCTGGAACCGCACAAATTCTACCAAAATTAGACGACCTGGAAAATTTGTTTATTGATCAGCAGGAATTGTAATCACTATTTTATCTCGTTCTGGTGATTTTTAACAATTCGGGCACTGAGCGCAAAGATTCTGGAAATTACAGCAAGATCAAATAACTATCTCCCAAGAAGATCTAATAGGTTTAACTTGGCACAAACACTAATTAAAAATAAAACCACATCTAAACAGAGGCTAGATGGATTATTTATTCCTAAACAGAAGCAAAAACAAAAAACTAAAAATAAAATTGGGTTGCCTCCCAACAAGCGCTATCGTTTAACGCCCCTAGCTAGGCATAAAAGCAAGGATAGATCTAGGTATTGCCATCTTTGGTAGGCAATCCATAAGTGGCTCTCATGATAGATTCATATGGTAATTTTATTTTCTTTCTAGGAAAGTGTTCCATGCCCTTCTTTAAGGGAAATTGGAATCTAATATTTCCTTCCTTCATATCAATAATTGCACCAATCGTTCTAAGGAAAGGTCTACCAAGAATAATAGGACATGAAGGATTGCAATATATATCAAGAACGATAAAATCTACGGGCACATAATTCCTATTTGCAACAATAAGTACATCATTAATTCTTCCCATAGGCTTTTTAATAGTGGAATCAGTAACATGCAAGTTTAGAGAGCAATCATCAAAATCACGGAAATCTAGCAAATCACATAAAGTTTTGGGAATAGTAGAGACACTAGCACCCAAATCACACAAAGCATGAAACTCATAATCTTTAATTTTAATTTTGATAGTAGGTTCCCACTCATCATGGAGTTTCCTAGGGATAGAAACTTTCAACTCAAGCTTTTCTTCATAAGATTGCATCAAGGCATCAACAATGTGTTCGGTAAAAGCCTTATTTTGACTATAAGCATGAGGAGAATTTAGCACGGATTGCAACAAGGAAATACAATCAATTAAAGAGCAATTTTCATAATTAAATTCCTTGAGATCCAAATTAGTGGGTTTAGCAATATCTCAATTTTTTTCTTTCAATCCCACTTTTATCAATTTCATCATCAAGATCTAAAACTCAGAATTCTTAGAACGCCTTCTAGGTAAAGGAAGATCATAATCAGTTTCATCAAGATTCATATGGCAAAACAAAGATTTAATAGGGGACACGTCTATAACTTTCAGATCTTCATCTTGATTTTCATAGGAATTAGAAGAACACGCTTTAATAAAGGCATCTTTGGAAGCACGCATCCTAGCGGTTCTTTCTTTGCACTCATCAATGAAAATTCTCATAGCTTTGAGAGACTCATTGATATCATGCTTATGAGGAATTGATCTAAGCTTTAAAGAATCAATCTCGAGAGAAATTCTATCAACGTTCCTAGCCAAATCATCAACTTTAAGCAATTTCTCTTCAAGCAAAGCATTAAAATTCTTTTGTGAATTCATAAACTCTTTAACACTACTCTCAAATTCATAGGGCATCTTATTAAAATTTCCATAAGAGTTGTTGTAGGAATTTCCATAATTATTAGAAGGATTACTAGAATAAGGGCTAGGATTAAAATTCCCTCTATAATGCGTTGTTACCAAAATTATTCCTACCAACAAAATTCACATCCATAGATTCATTATTATTCTCAATCAAGGTAGACAAAGGCATATCATTAGGATCAAAAGAAACACTCTTAGTAAATAACTTCATAAGTTCATCCATCTTTCCACTCAAAACATTGATTTCTTCTATAGCATGCACTTTTTATTAGTAGATCTTTCAAGATGCCATTGAGAATAATTAACCATAATATTATCTAGGAGTTTAGTAGCATCTCCTAAAGTGATTTCCATAAAAGTGCCTCCCGCAAATTTAATCTAAAAGATTTCTAGAAGCAAAATTCAATCCAGCATAAATTTTTTGTATAATCATCCACAAGTTCAAACCATGAGTAGGACAATTACGTATCATTTTCATTCTCTCCCAAGCTTGTGCAACATGTTCATGATCAAGTTGCTTAAAATTCATAATATCGTTCCTAAGAGAGATAATCTTAGCGGGAGGAAAATACTTAGAGATAAAAGCATCTTTGCACTTGTTCCAAGAATCAATAATAGTTTTAGGCAAAGATGAAAACCACGCTTTAGCACGATCTCTAAGCGAAAAAGGAAATAGCTTCAATTTAACGACATCATTATCGACATCTTTTTTCTTTTGCATATCACATAAATCAACGAAGCTATTCAGATGAGTAGCATCATCTTCACTAGGAAGGTTGGCGAATTGATCTTTCATAACAAGATTCAACAAAGCAGTATTGATTTCACAAGATTCAGTATTGGCAAGAGGAGCAATCGGAGTGCTAAGGAAATCATTATTATTGGTATTGGTGAAATCACACAATTTTGTAGCATCTTTGTCACGACCGGTTTTTCAGGTAATAAATTCCAGAAAATGGCCGTTGTGCTCACCAGCCCTGTGGATTATCAAGAATGATGAGTCACCAACTTGATACAGAAATTCCAAGCAAAATACAAAATATGTAGCACAAGACCATTCTGGCCTGTGAGTACAACAAATGGTTTCTAGTGGTTGATGGCGGAAGCGGTTTGTGGATCATCAGCGTCTATGGGACTCCATTTCCCACAGGAACAGCTGACCAGGATAACTCCTATCTTTGCGAGGCTGCTATCACCATTGCTTAGGTTCCGGGGCTGTCATCACGGTCGCTCCTCTCCGTGCAAGAAATCTGGCCAAGACAATAGCCAGGGACAAGCTAGTGAGTACTTTGAATGTACTTGCAAACATTATGAACATGGGTATAATATAAATGATAATCACGTACTAAAATATTCTATGATCACATCATCAGTCATAAAATAAAATCTCTGATGCATGCAAGCAGATTATTAAATATGTAACAATGAATATGTAATGACAGAGTAGGTATAAAATGCACCATTCGGATGTCTGAAGCGACGTCTCGAATTGATGGTAAATAACAAGCATGCCTCAGTCGGGCGTCTGAGCGACACCACATAAAGGGCTTATAAATAATCACAGTGAATATCCAGGAGGTAGAACCATCCCAGGGATACTCGATAATTCAAATAATATAACGGGTTAGTCCATAACAAAATAATAATCATGGTCCTCACAAGTCACAAGTCGGACTCCAAGTTTGGTTTAACAGTTTCTCCTCCGAAGACCGACACTAAGACCAACACTAGACCCATCCCAGACTGAAGTCCTTAACCATGGACACAGCTATTCGAATAGGTTTAAACTCTGCAGAGGGTGTACTTTGTACCCACGAGTAATGGATTCCTTTAGTCCATCGGGACTAATTCCGTCTACTGCCTTTTAGTTGAAAACACACCTAACTTGCACACACCAGCTTAACTTACCGGTGTCTGGAATCACCCACGACGCCTGTCAAGCAAAACTCTAAGTGGGGAGGCTATAACCTCGCGTAGCATGGGATCAAATTTATATCGCGCGCTCTAAGGGGTGGCCTCCCCTCTCGGTCTCAATCGAAAACACCCATGCCCCCGGACCAGGTGGCCTGCCTACCAGCTACAACCGGTATCTTCCACCATGGCCTCTTTGTACGGTGTGTGCTAGAAAGGGTTGACGACTTCATCGAACTGCACCCTACTTGTTGTAGAGACGAGTGGTAGTACGAAACAAGTATGGGGGTTACTGGAACAAGACTCGATCTATGGTCGACTCAGGAGGTTTTAAGTATCCCTGCATGATTAGCATAACGAACATATTTCATCCAACAGACAGAATCACCACTCATCATACCCCTCATGCCATGCCGGACACACTCGTCTCGACGAGGAACTACGGACAAGCTCGGTTCTACCCAAGACAGAGACTTTCCCGTTTTCCTTCCGGTAGGCACGAAAGGCATACGAGGATGATCACTATTACAAGCATGTCCATTTCCAACAGCAAGGAAGTTTCCATTCATGGAAATGATCATATCTCCACATAAAATAACGAGTTTTACGTATCGAGGTGGTGTCATAATCGTGTCAAACCATGCATGAAAAACATTATGCCAGGGTTCAGAATGCTTGCCTTCAAGGTGTGGAAAGGCAGGGTGCACTCCAAAACTTTTGAAAGCTTTCTCCTCTCTCCAATAATCCTATTTAAAAATATTTTGGATCAATATATAGTTTCAAAAACAGTACCAAAAAGTTGTCTGAATTTTTTTGAAATAAATCTTTAAATAAACTAGACAGTATTTGAGAGAGGTAGGAAAAAGAATCAATTCATTTGGGTTATATTCAAAAAGTTATAGGCAGTCAAAGTTGTGGTCAAAATCTGCTTTTAAAAATAAAACAGAAAAAGAAAACGTTTCGAAATGTACACGTCGAACACGTACTTTGGAGTTACGTCTCCACTTAATCCGGCGTGGACGGCGTGTGAGTCACTGACAGTGGGCCCGCCTGGCCCACTGGTCAGGTTTGACTATTCTCTCCTCCCTCCTCTTCCTCTACCCGAGATGGAGCGGGACTCCGGCGATGCTCGCCGGCGAACGGCGGAACCGTTCGAGAAATGGAGGTCACCCGTGGGCTCAGGGGGTCGAGGCAGTCCCTCTGGTAGTCGTTATGGTCCCCGGGGTGGACGGAGCTGCGGCAAGCTCATGTGACCAGTGGCCGTCGGGCAGAGTGGGTTTTCTCCTGCGGCGAGTCCCGATCAAAATTGAGCAGGGGGATGGACTCACGAGTGGGAGAGGGAGCTCCTGGTGAAGAGAGTGGAGAGGGGGAGGCCCTGGTGGCGCCGGAATGGCCGGGACAGTGGCTGCGGCTGCGGTTGTCGGAGATGGGGAAGAAGACCTCCCCGGGTCGATTGGCTGCCACGGGGGAACTAGGGTAGTGTTTTGAGGCTGCCTGGGGAACGGGACGTGCTCGGGGGCCTCTTATATAGCGTGGCCATGTCGGTTCACGGCGGCCGCGGATAGGATCGCCGGCGAACCGCCTCCCTGTTGTTACATGAGTATGTGGCGGCGACGAGCGCTAGAGGACGCGCTTGTGGATGAGTCTGAGCTGCCCCAGGGGCAGGTGGCGAGCGGGAGAGGCTCGGGCGGCGCCGACTTGTGCAGGGGCTGGCTGCGGACGCCAGCGTGCCGCCAAGGGCTCTGACGGCGGTGCTGTAGGGCACCAGGGCTGCTTGGCGTGATGCGGTGAGCAGTTGAGTGAGTGGCGCGGCTCTGCAGAGTGGGCAAAACCAGGGGCGTGACGCGGCGGCTCGGGCGCGACACGTGCAAAACGCGTGCGCTGCTCGCGCCCAGAGCACGCACGGGACGTGCTCGACAAAATGCCAGGGCATGCTAGAGGTCTCGGGTGAGGTTGGGGTTTAACAGACCTAGGTTAGGAGTAACTGGGAGTTTATTGGACAAGGTGGTTAGGCAAGGGAAGCAAGTTCATAGTGCAAACTAAAACTCATGTCAGAACTGGTCATGCCCACAAAGTGTTTGACAGAATGCCACATGCACCTAGGCATTTCTTGGAGTGGTCAAATCTTCCAGAGTGGGGTCTCTTTAGATGCAAAAGAGAGTGGTAAGGTAATTTGGGTAAAAGAAGAAACTTGCTAGTGCAAGTTTTGCAAATCTTCAGTTCTGGACAGGAGGTAAATGGCATCAACGCATGGATCAAAAATCTCCCAATGGGTCCAATCTCCTGGACTTAAGGGTTTGGTAAGGTGTACTACAAGTAGTAGAAAGATCATGCGTAGAGGAGCAAGTTAGAAGATGGTTGCAGTACAAATCACTAAGTTACACCAGAATGAAGATGAGGATGATTCACTCAAAATTTTCAAAGAGCAGCACTGGGTTTTTGCATAAAATTGAATAATATGCTCCTACTGACATCCCAAAATTTTGGTAGAAGTTTTAAAGAAATATTTAAATAGGTTGTAGTGTAAAACTGCCCACTGGACCAGATTTGAAAATCTGGTGTAGAGCTCAAAATATCCAAAGATTGAAATATATTTTTCCATAAAAGTGATCTAAAAACATCACATGGCATCCCCAAACTTTGGTGGAATTTCTGAATGACTTAAAAAAAAGTTGCAGTGCAAATGGGACCCTAAACTTATGAAAAACCAAATTAGAGAAATGAAGCTCATGGGAAAATAATTATATAAATAATCCTACTGATAAAATAATTGTTTTATTTGAGAGGGTAAAAGAGTCCAATAAAAATTGGGAAGTTTTTCACTAGGGGTAAAAACTCCATAAAAAATAAAGGGAAGAATGGTTCTGAAATCAAAAGAAAATCCAGATCTATACAAAGGGGAAGAGGAGGAATTCCTTCGCATACAAACGCGGGAAGGATTCTCCATGTACAACCCCCCAGCGTGGGTAAGTTGCCATTCTTTTTCCCCGCTTTGCTCTAGCGTTCTTCTGCTAAGATTACTTGCATCAATGCTTCTGGGCAGGAATTAAGGAGGGCTGTAGAAGGAATCTTCAGCCCCTCCCCGCAACCAGAGGACCCTGGAAGGGCCCTCGATCCGGGACTTAAAGTGGATCCGGATATCACCGTGGAGCTTGTCAACGGGGTATTTTATCGTAGCTGGGATGGCGCCCTAGTGGCCATTACGGCCGACTACCCTGGACTGCTCCCCTCATCATGTGTAAGCCGAACTAGAAAGCCCTTTCCTTCGAAGAGGACTCCCCCCGGGTGTTATAATTTACCCTTGAGGCGTCGTTCTATTTGCAGAAACGACGGCCGGAGCGAGGGGCCGAGCCCCTAGGGACTCGTCAACCACGGGCGTCCAGATCAGGCAGGCTCAAGAGGAAGGCGGTGAGGGTTGACACGGCTACAGAGGTAAAACAATAACCTGTCCTGTAATTATAGAATTTAAAATATGACAGCACCCTTTCATGTCTGGCAGGAAGAAGAATAACCGGACTATATCCGAAGACCCTACCAATCATGCCTCCACCAGCCGGATTGCGGAACCCGGCTTGAGGCGGAGGCGGACACGGGCCGGGCCAGCCGCATTGCTCTCCGACAGAGAGAGTGCGGACCTGCTCTCGACCACGAATTCGAAGTAGAGAGCGCCATGAATCACAGGCGCCGACGGGCCGCATCTTGGAACAACATCTTTTCCAAAGAGGCGTTTAATGCCTTCAATTCGGCGTGACGCAGCGTACGTCCAAGCTGCTCGGGGCGGGCTTGCCCAAGCGACAAACCAATATACCAAAGACATACAGGTGAGGAATTTTGATAAGTATGTATAGCAGTAGCCCCTGAGACTTGAAACGGTTGAAACAACAGTTTTAAGGATCAATTTATGTACATGTCCTTGTAGAGAAGAACGAGCAATTGTTTCGGGAGCTGGAGGACTGCAAGGCCGAACTGAGGGCCGCGGTTGCCAAGTTAGAGGAACCCCAAAGGCCCTCATCTGGTAACAATTATTACAATTGTGCGAAGATGCACGAGTTAGTAAATGGATAATATGACAAGTCTAACGGAAAATTCTGCAGACAATCCCGGGGTTAATCCGGAGGGCGTAGGAGAGGACGTGTCGCATCTCAAAAAGCAGCTAGAGGCTGGCGAGCGCATTCTTATGTGAGTTAGGCGGGAGAAGAACGATCTTCAAGATCCCAAAGTCCAGCTGGACGTGGAGTTAAAAGATCTCTGCGCTCAGCTGGCGGACTCCATGAAGGAGAACAAGAGGCTTCGATGCGGCATTTATAGTAAGTCCCTAGATGAACTGTTGTACAGTTCGGCGAGGAAGTATATTGAAAGAATTTTGCTTGCAGGAATGTTAACGGGTCGCCCTGAGGAGGAGATGCCCTCATCTGCAAATGATTTACTGCAAGATCTTTCGCGACTGCATGAGCGAGCTCGGCAAGTGATGCAGGGTGTTGCTCAGGCTTTGTGGCCATCAAGCCTACTACCTAATGGCATGGGGGAACTGGCGGACCTGCTTCAAGGGGCCCGGCGGCGCTTCCGTCTATGGAAGATATCAGCATGACGGCAGGGAGCAAGAGAAGCCTGGGGCAATGGTAAAGACACACTACACCAAGCTGGACCCGAACCATATGGCCGAAGTGGGACCGGCGGGGCCCGATGGGCAAGAAATTCCCGTTAGTCTGGTGTATGACCAGGTAGCGTTAGCCGCTAACTATTCTCAACAGGATTGTAAGATAGATAGCCTATTGGACGGTATAGAAGAGGAATGTAATCAGTCCAAATAACTGTGTAATTTAATGGGCGTGATTAGCCCCTAGCCGGATTAAAATCATTTGTCATGGTGGACCTTTTCGCTTCAGCCCCCGGATCCTATAGTACGGGGTGTGTCCGAATACCCGCTATTGTGGTATTCTCACGGGGGGTTTGCGAGTCGACAGATGCCACAAGGGTTTAGTGTGTGGGTAAGGCTGCTGCTGATAGGACCGGAAGCGGGTATGCGAGTAGCACGCGGTGGTTTACCCAGCTTCGGAGCTCTCCGGAGAGATAATACTCCTACTGCTGCATGTGTGAGTGTATGTGGCATATCTTAGTACAGAGTGCTCCTAGAGCTGTATCATTGGTCAGTGCCATAAGCATCTGACTTTGTGTATGCGGATGGCCGAATGAACATGCGTACTCTAGTGGCCGAATGGCACTTAGCCGAATGGGTGTGTGCGTGAGCATGTGTGTGCCCATGGGAGTCCATCCCCTAGATGGATGGATGTGTGCCTTATATAGTGTGGGGGTAGCTTAGAAAGTAAGCTATGTAGGTATGGTAGCTAGCTTGCTAGTGGCATGGTGGGTGTCATCCTTGTCCCCTGGGTCACTTCATAAATAGTGCCAGGGGACAAGTGACACTATACATGATGGCTAAGATGACACGTGAATAGTGCTCGGGTACATCCGTCTCGTCGGTGTCTCGTCGGTGTTGGGTCGGGCTGCGGTCGGCAGCTGGCTGGTTGGCCTTGATCGGCAGCCGGTACCGGCAAGCGAAAGATCGGACGGGGAGCCGACAGAGCGGCAGGCGGTCGGACTGAGGGGCTTTGCTAGCCCGATGTCTTGAATTATTGTCTTGCCGTCTTCGGGTATCCGTGTCCAATTACTCGACAAGAGCCCCAAGCCTCCGGGCAACTTGGCAAAGTTAGGCGGAGGTTTTTGGCGAGTGTTCATGGAAATGATCATGAAAAAGACAAAGTTAGTCCACGCAGATATATCAAATGTTTGCTTTTAGCATTGCAAGTTTTATGCGGAGGGTGCCGACTCGGTTTCGTTCGAGCCCCCTTCAATATTTTTCATGTTCCTTCCATTCTTTGGCTTGTGCTCTCGCTTGCCGGACAGTCGCTCTGCGGTCTGTGGCTGAGAGTGGACCGCGAAGTGGAGTGTACAATACTCAGACTCTGGGAGCGAATTTAACCGAGTAGATACTCATAAAGGAAACGACCGGGTCACCCGAACCGTTTTTCTTCCCGGACGTTTTTCACGTGGGTGGCCTCCAGCGTTCACCCTTGCTAGCCGGACAGCCGCTCTGTGGTCTGTGGCTAAGAGTGGGCCTTTGGTACTGCGCACGCTACTAAGCCGTCTGCGGGAACAAACGTCTCAGGCCAAGCGGCCAGCCTCCGGGCCAACTCTGGCTGGCGCCGGGGCGAACAGTGATGCAACTGCAATAAAAATGCGGAGATAGCCCCCGAGCATCGCTCGGAGTTATCCATGCTCTCGTGGTGAAAAAATATGCGGGTGAGGAGCTCACATTGATTTTTGTGTAGTCGCGGTCATCGAAGCGGCCCGGCACGACTTCGGTGGTCAGTGAGCGCTTGGCGCGCCTTGGAGTGTAGCCTTGAGCCCCGGGTGCTCGAAGGGGGTCCGGCGGTCGAGCTCGACCGCCAGCGACGAGGCTTTTTTCAAAGTCCTTTTTCTTTTTTTTTCTCTTCTGCCGGCTGCTGGCAACCAGACAAAAACTCTTCTCTTATGCGCAATCTTCGCTGGGTGCGCAAGACCATTGGTGTAGCCCCCGAGATTCGGGCCGACTGCTGAGTAGCCGGGACGGATCTCCCGGCGACTACTTTGTCTTCTTCCTTGCGGGGGCGCGTCAACGCACCCGCTAGGTGTAGCCCCCGAGATTCGGGCCAACTGCTGAGCAGTCGGGCCGGATCTCCCGGCGACTACTTTGTCTTCTTTCGCGGTAGCGCGTCAACAAGACCCTGGTGTAGCCCCCGAGATTCGGGCCGATTGCGAAAGGTCGGGCCGGATCTCCCAAAGAACTACTTTGTCTTCTCGCTGGCGCCACAGACCGCCGATTGTAGCCCCCGAGATTCGGGCCGAGGCTCGACTAGCCAGGCGTCGAGGCGGACAGGTAGGCCGGGTCGCGTCCCACCGTCCGAAAGTGACGGCAAAGCGGATGGATGACGGAGTATTTCCTTTTCTTTGTCCCAGCCAACCTCTTTCTCTCCTTTTTTTCAGTCCGACTCCACGCAGGCAACCGGCTGACGCTCTTTTCTGGCCGACTCCACGCGGGCAGCCGGCTGACGCTCTCTCTTTTTTTAAGTCGGCCCTTGACTTTTCTTTCCTTCCGCTTTTTTCTCTTTTTGCAGTAAGCCGGCTATAGCAGTCGGCTGGAGCGGGGACCCGGCGGGAACTGGTAGCCGGCGGCCGGGTTACGGCAGGGGCCGGCTTGCCGGGCTGCGGGGAAGCCGGACCGGGCGCTGGCAGAAGCCGCCTGCCGGCTGCAGAAGGCGCGGGCCGGGTTCACGGAGGGGCGAACGCCGGATGGCGCTGGGCGCCGAGCCGGGCGCGAGGAGCCGGGCGGCGGAGCGCCCGAACACGGGCGGCCGGGTGCGGGCGAAGACGGCGGGGCTAGCGGGCGCGAGCCAGCACGTGGAGCCGGGCGCAGAGGGCGGGCGCGGCCGAGGTGCGCGGAGACGGTCGGTAGCGACTCGGCGGGCGACGGGGCACGAGCCGGGCGGGAGGCACATGCGACCAGCGCCGGTTCAGGCCGGGCGCGCGGAGGCGGGGAAGCCGCCGCTGGCGGGCGAGGCGGCTCACGCAGGAGCTGTGGAGGGCGCCGCACGGAGGCGCTGGGAGGCCGGACTCGGCCACGGCTGGGCCGGGCGTGAGGCGCGGTGGAGCCGGGCGAGGCGGAGGCTGGCCAGGGCGGAGGCGGAGGGCTCTGGAGGCCGGGCTCGGGGCGCGGTCCGGAGCGCAGCACGCTGGCGGGTAAAGGCGACCCGGCGGGATCCGAGCCGGCCGGCAGTGGCACCTGCCGCAGCGGAGGTGACCTGGCCGGGACCCGAAGCCGGGCCGGAGCGGGCACCTAGCTGAGTCCGGGCGACCCGGCAGGGACCAAGCCGGCCGGTGCGGGGCAACCGCCGCAGCGGAATCCGGAGACGGCCGGGCTGGGATAGGTGGCGGAGGCGCGCAGCAGCCGGCAGGGAGCTCGAGCGGCCGGGAGGCGGGCAGGCCGCCGCAGAGCCGGGCGAGCTGCCGCGCTGATGCGGGAGGAGAGTCACAGGCGCCGAGGCGGAAGCCGCCGCGTGGCAGTGAGCGGTTGGCACGGGAAGCGGGCGCACCCGCTGACTGCGGTGCAAGTGGCTGGAGGGGGAGAGCTTGAGGCCGGCCCGAGCCGCGGGTGCACGGGAGAGGCCCGACCGGGCGAGGCGCAGCCAAGGCAGGGCGCCGCGCCGGAGGAGATGGGCGCGCATGCAGACGGCGGCAGCGTGTGAGTTAGCAGTAAACATGCTCGTGTCTGGGTGATGTCTGACCAAGGTACAGGCAATGTACGACTTGCATCTCGGACATATGGGTTGCGTACTGGCTAGTGTATGGGGATAGTCTTGCTATGGTTTGACCATACTTTGACTTGCATCTAGCTAGCTCACAAAGATGGCATGTGGAGAAGCTAATGCGCGTTCGGGCAGAGCAGGGCGTAGCGCAGATGCGAGCAGCGCGTGGATGGAGACGGCCGACCAAAACGAGGCCCCGCGCGTGGCCCGCGTGCGGACGGGCGGCCGGCATCGCGACGATGGTGACGAAGAGACCGACGGCGAGGACACGCCGCCCCTCGCGGCCGCTCCAGGGGCGTGTCGATGTTGGGCCCCCGAGCGCTATCGGAGAGACGACGGCGATGCCGCAGTGATGACGAAGAGGGCGAGGCCGATGGTGAGGACGCGCCACCCCTCGCGGCCACTCCGGGGGCGTGTCGATATCGAGCCCCCAACCGCTACTTGAGAGACGGCGCGACGCCACGGCGGTGAAGGCGAAAATGGTCCCGCCCGGACTGCGAAACCAGCAGCAGCATGGTAGCATAGTAGTAGTACCACACCATGGTGGGCGCCAACTGTCGTGGTATTCTCACGGGGGGCTTGCGAGTCGACATATGCCACAAGGGCTTAGTGTGTGGGTAAGGCTTCTGCTGATAGGACCGGGATCGGGTATGCGAGTAGCACGCGGTGGTTTACCTAGCTTCGGAGCTCTCCGGAGAGATAATACTCCTACCGCTGCATGTATGAGTGTATGTGGCATATCTTAGTATAGAGTGCTCCTAGAGCTGTATCATTGGTCAGTGCCATAAGCATCTGACTTTGTGTATGCGGATGGCCGGATGAACATGCGTACTCTAGTGGCCGAATGGGTGTGATCGTGAGCATGTGTGTGCCCATGGGAGTCCATCCCCTGGATGGATGGATGTGTGCCTATATAGTGTGGGGTAGCTTAGGAAGTAAGCTATGTAGGTATGGTAGCTAGCTTGCTAGTAGCATGGTGGGTGTCATCCTTGTCCCCTGGGTCACTTCATAAATAGTGTCAGGGGACAAGTGACACTATACATAATGGCTGAGATGACACGTGAATAGTGCTCGGGTACATCCGTCTCGTCGGTGTTGGGTTGGGCTGCGGTCGGCAGCCGGCTGGTTGGCGCAGTCAGCAGCCGGCAGCCGGCCGGGCAGAGCAGTCGGATGGGGAGCCGGCAGGAGCGGCCGGGCAGTCGGACTGAGGGGCTTTGCTAGCCCCGATGTCTTGAATTATTGTCTTGCCGTCTTAGGGGTATCCGTGTCCAATTACTCCGACACCCGCTCAGCTATACAAAACCGGGGTATGCGTGGAAACAAGGCGTAGGGGTCATAAGTGCTTGAACAGACAAGTACCCAACTAGTTATGTTATATTACATGGATAGTAAGAAACATCTTCAAGAGAGAATAGTTCCGTTAGGTGTTCCTTTCCACGGTGCGCATGCGGCGATGCATGTCCGCTATGACGATGGCGCATGATACAAGACTTCTGGGGATTTATGTTATGATAAACGAATACATCTTTTGTTCACCGACCGAATAGTCTCTTAAGGAAGCTAGCTTTCGGCTTCACCCAGTGTGAAGGTACACATCCGGCTGAACCGGCAGTAACAATCGTAGAGGTGCTCCCCGTATGCCCTAGCCGAATTAACGGGAACGTAGCGCATAAACACAAGAGCCAGGCAACCCAGCTTGGCAACATCTTAAGTCATATCGATGCATATAATGGTGAAGAAAAGGCACATATGGAAAAAGAATGCATATGCGACGGGCAAAAAGCCATGTGAGTAATCGTTTTTAGCTTCCGTATGGGAAGCCCCAAGGTATTACTTACACACTTAGTGCGGCCGGAGTGATCCGGAAATCCGCACTGTATTGGATACTTTGTGTGAAGAGAGAAAAAGGTCGAGAAAGGAAAAGAGGATGGGGCATAATTAAAAGGGAGGGGTTAGAAGACGAACACTATGTTCGGCGCTAGGCGTAGAATCTCCGTAGTCTTGCCGCGTTCCATGGGTTCGGCTCGAGTCTGTTATCGGATGCATTACATAAGCGGTACGCTCCTCCGGTGAGAACTTTGTCAATGACGAAGGGACCCTCCCACTTGGGTTTCAGTTTCTCCTTCTTCTTCTCCGGTAGTCGTAGAACGAGCTCGCCAATATTGTAAGTTTTGGCCCGCACTTCTCTGCTTTGGTATCGTCGAGCCTGCTGCTGATAGAATGCGGAAGGGGCTTTTGCGACGTCGCACTCCTCCTCCAAGGAATCCAAATTATCCTGCAGATCTAACTCGGCTTCCTTCTCTTCGTACATGCGTATGCGTGGCGAATCATGTATTATGTCGCATGAGTATCGCTTCGCGCCGTACACCATAAAAAATGGTGTGTATCCGGTGGTGCGATTTGGCGTAGTCCGCAGCCCCCAGAGTACGGAGTCGAGCTCCTCCACCCAGTGCGTATCTGACTCTGTCAAGGATCGCACTAGCCTGGGTTTGATGCCGCTCATAATGAGACCATTTGCCCGCTCTACCTGGCCGTTAGTTCGTGGATGGTAGACGGAAGCGTAATCGATCTTGATGCCCATTTTTGCGCACCAAGTTTTCACTTCGTCGGCTGTAAAATTTGAGCCATTACCAGTGATGATGCCGTTGGGGACACCGTATCGGTGTACGACCCCGGATATGAAGTCTATTACTGGTCCGGATTCAGCCGTTTTGACCGGTTTAGCTTCTATCCATTTGGTGAATTTGTCCACCATGACCAATAAGTATTTCTTCTTATGGCTTCCCCCTTTAAGAGGTCCGACCATATCCAGCCCCCAGACCGCAAAGGGCCAAGTTATGGTGATTGTTTGGAGTGCGGTAGGGGGCATGTGACTCTGATTGGCAAAGAGCTGGCAACCAACGCAATGTTGGACAAGGTCTTGTGCGTCCGCTCGGGCCGTCGGCCGATAGAAGCCTGTACGGAAGGCCTTGCTAACTAATGCCCGAGCCGCGGCGTGGTGCCCACCCAGGCCGGCGTGGATTTCAGCCAAGAGCTGCCGCCCTTCCTCTTCGGAGATGCATCTTTGTAGTACTCCGGTAGCGCTTTTCTTGTAGAGTTCCCCTTCGTAGACCTTGTAAGCTTTAGAACACCGAACGATGCAGCGCGCTTCATTTTGGTCTTCGGGAAGCTCCTGCCTATTTAGGTAGGCCAAGAAAGGCTCGGTCCACGGGGCAATTACAGCCATGACTTCGTGGGCCGAGGACGTTATTTCGGGGGTAGAACCTCCGACTATGTCTGATGGTTCGGAATCTGGGGATGTATTCGGATCCGTGCTAGTATTGCCGGATTCCCCTTCCCATACTACAGATGGCTTGAACAGTCGTTCCAAGAATATATTAGGTGGGACAAGGTCGCGTTTAGCGCCGATGCGAGCAAGGACATCCGCCGCTTGATTGTTTTCTCGAGCCATATGGTGGAATTCGAGCCCCTCGAACCGAGCTGACAGTTTGAGGACGACATTATGGTAAGCTGCCATTTTCGGGTCCTTGGCATCAAAATCTCCGTTTATCTGTGATATTGCGAGGTTTGAGTCCCCGCGCACTTCTAGGCGTTGAATGCCCATAGAGACTGCCATCCGAAGACCGTGCAACAGAGCCTCGTATTCGGCTGGATTGTTGGAGTCTGTGTATAATATTTGGAGGATGTACTGGACCATGTCGCCGGTGGGAGATGTCAGGACTACCCCTGCTCCCAATCCGACCAGCATTTTAGAGCCGTCGAAATGCATGATCCAGTTTGAGTATGCGCCGTACTCTTTAGGGAGTTCGGCTTCTGTCCATTCTGCGACAAAGTCAGCCACCACTTGCGACTTGATGGCCCGCCGTGGTTTGTATGTTATGTCGAATGGCAGGAGCTCAATAGCCCACTTGGCAATCCGGCCCGTAGCATCGCGGTTATTTATTATGTCATTGAGTGGTACTTCGGAGGCCACCATAATCGAACACTATTGAAAGTAGTGTCATAGCTTCCGGGATGCCATGAACACCGCGTATGCTATTTTTTGATAGTATGGGTATGGGGATCTGCATGGGGTTAGGATCATGTACAAGTAGTAGACTGGCCTCTGGAGCGGGTATTTGTATCCGTCGGCCTCTCGTTCAACGGCATTTAGCACTGCGCTATTGACTTGATGCGTTGCAGCTATGTACAACAGCATAGGTTCGTCGATATTCGGCGCTGTTAATACTGGATTACTGGCCAATAGGGTCTTCATTTCATCCAGTCCGGCCGCAGCTGCATCCGTCCATACGAAGTGTTCGGTGCATCGAAGAAGGCGGTAAAGCGGTAGTGCCTTTTCTCCTAACCTGGAGATAAAGCGGCTAAGAGCAGCCACGCATCCCGCTAGTTTTTGGATGTGCTTGAGGTCCGTTGGTATAGCCAACTGTGACAGAGCTCAGATCTTTGCCGGATTTGCTTCAATTCCTCTGTTGGAAACGATGAAGCCGAGAAGCTTCCCCGAGGGGACGCCAAAAACGCATTTTTCCGGATTCAGCTTGATGTCGTATGTCCGGAGATTGTCAAATGTAAGCCTCAAGTCGTCTATCAGGGTTTCGACGTGTCTTGTTTTTATGACCACGTCGTCCACGTATGCCTCCACTGTTTTGCCGATTTGCTTTTCCAGGCATGTTTGGATCATGCGTTGGTAGGTTGCACCGGCGTTTTTGAGCCTGAAAGGCATAATGTTGAAGCAGAAAGGGCCATATGGCATTATGAAAGCTGTTGCAGCTTGGTCAGACTCTGCCATCTTTATTTGATGGTATCCAGAGTATGCGTCGAGGAAACACAGCGAGTCGTGTCTAGCTATGGCATCGATGATCTGATCGATGCACGGGAGGGGAAAGGGATCCTTGGGGCAAGCCTTGTTGAGGTCTTTGAAATCGACGCATAGGCGCCAGGATTTATCCTTCTTTGGCACCATCACCAAATTTGCCAGCCAATCCGGATGTTTAATATCTCTGATAAATCCGGCCTCGAGTAGCTTGGCTAACTCTTCCCCCATTGCCTGCCGTTTGGGCTCTGAGAACCGCCTTAGGGTCTGCTTGACTGGTTTATATCCTTTTAGGATATTAAGGCTGTGTTCGGCCAGTCTGCGTGGGATGCATGGCATGTCCGATGGGTGCTAGGCGAAAATGTCCCAATTCTTGCGTAGGAAATCTCGAAGTGCGGCGTCAATCACGGGGCTCAGCTGTGTCCCGATGGAAGCTGTCTTCGTGGGGTCCGTTGGGTGGACCTGGAATTTGACTATCTCGTCTGCAGGTTTGAATGAGGTGGACTTGGGTCGTTTGTCGAGTATTACGTCGTCCCTGTCCACGGTGGCCCGTAGTGCTGTTAATTCTTCGGCTGCTAGGGCTTCAGATAATGCCTCCAAGGCTAGAGCTGCGGTTTTATTTTCGGCGCGAAGCGCAACGTCCGGATCACTGGCTAGAGTGATTATTCCATTGGGTCCGGGCATTTTAAGCTTCATGTACCCATAATGGGGTACAACTTGAAAGCTTGTGAACGCGTCCCGCCCTAGAAGGGCGTGGTATCCGCTGTTAAAAGGAGCCACTTGGAATGTGATTTCTTCGGACCTGTAATTTTTTGGGGTGCCGAATATCACATTGAGTGTGATTTTTCCCGCACACCGCGCTTCCCGAGTAGGGACAATTCCCCTGAAGGTCATGCCGCTCCGTTCAATGCGGCTTTTATCAATCTCCATCTTGTTGAGCGTTTCTTCATAAATCAGATTTAATCCGCTTCCGCCGTCCAAGAGTACTTTGGTGAGCCGAAAGCCATCTACAATCGGACTAAGGACCAGAGCGGCTGGCGCCCAGACAGCCCGGGATCGAGGTTCGTCACTGGCATTAAAAGTTATAGCAGTGTCGTTCCAAGGGTTTATTTTTGCCACACGATAAATTTCAGCGGAGCTTCGGAGAGCTTCGCTATGCGCCTATTGTTTGAGGCAAAAGTCTCAAGACTGTTAGTACCGTATTGTGTTCATTGGCGGGATGTTGTTCCGCTTTATGGCCCACAAGAAGATCCTCGCCACTTTTGCCACTTGCCGGAGTATCCAACATGCCTTAAGGCTATGAGTAGGTGTTGTATCCGGAGTACTATGGAGCTTACATGGCCCGTCGAGCCATTCTTCCAATACGGATCTCCGCCCTGGCGTGGGCTTTGGTTTCTTGAGGGTTGGGTCGGATGACTTACGAGAGTTCGTCCGTTTAGTTCGGACAAAAGTTTTGGCGAGAGCAGGACTATCCCAAAATTCGGTTTGGATTTTCCAAGCGCTCTCCATCACACAGTACTTCCGTACTATGGTTGCCAAGTCCGCGAAGCGTACTATGTCGCGGCGGCTTATAGCATTGAGGAGTCCTTCGTCCGTACAGTTTTTGCAGAAAAGTGAGACCATGTCCTCTTCGCGGCAGCTCGGACCTTGTTAAGCGCAAGGAGGAATCTAGCCCGATGGCGATGTCACGGTTTCACAGGGCTCTTGCACGATGCGGAGAGACAATTTAGATCCAGTTTAGGGTCCGGATTTTGATCCGATCTATCGCCCAAGGGCGCAGGCGGTCCCGAGCTAAACAGTTCAGTTTCCGGGGTCCCCAATTTTTTCGGCCCGATGCCCGACTCTAAGTCCGGGACCTGGGTCAGGTTTTCCTTTGAGCAGGTCTTTGGCTCAAGGATTTCGGTGATCCGAACGTAGCTTGTCCTCAAAGTGGAGGGGCAATCCGCGTGTGGTTCCTCCACTATCGCTATCTCATGGGTGGCCGGCGGGGACCTGGAGTCCCTTTGGTCGGGTATAAGCCCAATCCGGTCGTAGCCTGTAGCGACTCCCAAAGCGGTGATGCGATCCAAGAGCTCGTTAAGGGAGGAGAGCTCCATTGGATCCATCTGTTCGGCAAGTTCCGAACTGACGTGAAGGTTATGATTGATGACCCGAGAAGTCATCGTCGGCGCCACCGCCGACGGGGTGGCCATGATAAAGCCGCCGAGCCGGAGCGTCTGGCCTACAGCCAGAGCCCCCTCCGAAGTAATGTCGTCCTTGACAATGAGACGAGCCATTGAGCCTGACGGTGACGACACAGAGGAACTCTCAATGAAAGCACCAATGTCGGTGTCAAAACCGGCGGATCTCGGGTAGGGGGTCCCGATCTGTGCGTCAAGGCTGATGGTAACAAGAAGTAAGGGACACATGTGTTTACCCAGGTTCGGGCCCTCTCGGTGGAGGTAAAACCCAACTTCTTGCTTGATTAATATTGATGATATGGGTAGTACAAGAGTAGATCTACCACAAGATCGTAGAGGCTAAACCCTAAGAGCTAGCCTATGATGGTATGATTTTGATTGTGATCGGCCTTCTAAGGACCAACCTCTCCGGTTTATATAGGCACCGGAGAGGGCTAGGGTTTACATGGAGTCGGTTACAAGGAAGGAAATATAATATCCGGATCGCCAAGCTTGCCTTCCATGCCAAGGAAAGTCCCATACGGACACGGGCCGAAGTCTTGAGTCTTGTATCTTCACGCTTCAATAGTCCGGACGTTGTACACAGTCCGGCTGTACGGATACCCCCTAATCCAGGACTCCCTCAGGGATAACATTGTATTGAGATCCAAAAAGAGAGAGAGAGCCATCTAGCTACTAACGATGGACCCGAAGGTCTGAGGTAAACTACTCACACTTCATCGGAGAGTCTATGGTGTTGATGTAGAAGCCCTCCGTGATGGATGCCCCCTCTGGCGGAGCTCCAGAATAGGCCCTAGGATGGGATCTCATGGATACAGAAGGTTGCGGCGGTGGAATTAGGTTTTTGGCTCCGTATCTGATCGTTTGGGGGTACGTAGGTATATATAGGAGGAAGGAGTACGTCGGTGGAGCAACAGGGGGCCCACGAGGGTGGAGGGCGCGCCCTAGGGGGGTAGGCGCACCCCCCTACATCGTGGCTTCCTCTTTTGTTTCTTGACGTAGGGTCCAAGTCTCCTGGATCATGTTCGTTCCGAAAATCATGTCCCCGAAGGTTTCATTCCGTTTGGACTCCGTTTGATATTCTTTTTCAGCGAAACTCTGAAGTAGGCAAAAAATAGCAATTCTGGGCTGGGCCTCCGGTTAGTAGGTTAGTCCCAAAAATATTATGAAAGTGAATATTAAAGCCCAATAATGTACAAAACAGAAGATAATATAGCATGGAGCAATCAAAAATTATAGATACGTTGGAACGTATCAATCTACCCCTACTACAAAAAGATGAAACAGGATGCCCAGAGAACAAGCCCCCTATCCTGTCACAGGGCCTGGATGCGGCAACTGGAGGAACCTCACCTCAGGTTCACGGCCAAGAGCGTGTACACGTGCTACGAGATGCACATGCGGATCGTTGACATGAGGAAGTGCCTCGTTACCCAAATCGAGGAGCCCGGATCGAGCCACAAGCAGAGCAAGCGTCACAAGAAATAGATGATGATCAAATGACCATTTATGCTAGTTAATCATGCATGTAATATATAGTTCACTTTATTGGTGTGTGGAAATGTCATGTGTGTAGTAGCCACCTATGTAATTATGCATGTAATAGTTTACTTTGGTGTGTGCAAATGCCATGGTTGTAGTAGCTTTATACGTCCATTTTAAATCATGCTTATATATCGATATTTATTGCATTATGGGTTGTTACTACACATTATGTCACAATACTGTAACACCCCGGATGTAACTTTCCATATTTGTAACTCCAACTCTTGCCATTTTCGGCATTGTGATATGATATTCCCTCCGTAGTTGGGTTTTTGTCTTTCGTTTTGCTTTTTGTCCATGTCATGCATTTCATATCATGTCATCATGTGCATCTCATTTTGCATACGTGTTCGTCTCATGATTCCGAGCATTTTTTCCCGTTGTCCGTTTTGCAATCCGGCACTCCTATCTCCCCCGGCGGCCCCTTTTACATTTTTCCGTGAGCGGTATCGAACTTTCTCGGAATGGACCGAGGTTTGTCAAGTGGCCTTGGTACACCACCGTAGACCACTGTCAAGTTTCGGGTCATTTGGAGCTCGTTTGGTACTCCAACGGTTAACCGCACTCTCGCAAAGGCCTCTTTTAAGTTGCAGCCCAACACCCCTCCAAAACAGCCCAATAACCCATCTAATTCACTTCCATGCTCCCCGTCGTCGGATCACGATCATGTGGGCGAAAACTACACTCCATTTGGAGCTTCCTAGCTCCTACCTATAAAAAGACCCCTCATTTCCAAATCCCGGATCATTCCTACCATACCCTAGTCCCGCTCCTCTCCGCGCCGCCGGACACGTCCGGGCGGAGCCGGACGTGTCCGCGCCGCCACCCAGCCTACCGGAGGCCGCCACATGGCGCCCCGTGCCCACCTTCGCCGGGCTCATGAGGCCGCGGGCCCAGGCGGGGCCCTCTCGGCCACGCCTGGCCGCCCGGCCTCGCGCCGCCCGCCGCCCGCTCACCACCGCCGCCTCCCGCGTCGCCTCGGGCGCCGGCCGCCAAGGCCCAGCCGCTGGCCCGGCCGCGCGCCTCTCGGCGCCGGCCGCCCAAGGCCTCCGTCGCCCTTGTTTGAGATACTTCAGTAAGGATGTTTTGAACATATGGTTATGCTCTATCCATCCATGCCCTTGTTTGCAATTATGGAGTGCCATAACTTGAGTCAATCGAGCTCTACTTTTGCTATAAAATGTTTCTTGGCAGATTATTTACATGTTATTCAATTTTGCCAAGGTTGTCGTAGTTGATCCGTGTATGCTATGATGTTGTTCTTGCCATGTATAGCTTCTATGCCATGTATTCTTGATGGATGTATGCTTAGTTTATCATTAAATTCTCTGTAGTTAGTGCATCGAGCTCTTAAACATGCCTACTTGTTATCTGTTTTTGTCATGCCCTGTTCTTGAATCATTATGAAACTTGCTACGTTGACATGGGTGCTATTGCATTTTCTGATCCCTTTTGGCTCATGGTCAGTAAGGGACTTTAGTTCTATGCCTTGAGTAGATTCATGCCATGCCTTGTTTTGCTATTATAAGTTCCTGTAGCATGCTGTTTCTTGCTCTGAACATTGCTTCCTGATGCTGATTCTGCCATGTTCAGTATTTTCACTAAGTCTGTGAAGCTGATATATTTTGCACTTTTGCCATGCTTGTTTGGACCTGTTATGGTGTGATTTAGCTGTAGCTCAGTGTTCATCGTTTGTCAAGCATCTTGAGTAGATCACTGCCATATGCTTTTCTAGTACGTTTGGGTGCAGAAGCTTAATTTCTTGTTGCTTGCTATGTGGCATCATGCTGTTAATGGTAGATTTGTGTCATTCTTGTTTTGCTTGTCATTTGCAAACCATGCATCCGATTCCGGTGATCTTTATACCGTTTTCAACCGAAATCATCTCACCTTTCCAGCGGCATACTTGGTTTGCCAAGTTGATGCCTGGTTCATCATTTTCCTTCCGGAGCACGCATACGCATTGCATATCACATCTCGCATATCATGCCATGTATTGCATCATGTTGCTTGTGCATTGCACCGTGATTTATTGTGGTTGCTAGTTGCAGGTGAAGATGAAGTTTATTCCTTGTTGGAACATGGAGATGTTGTTCCTTGTTGGAACATGTTTACTTGTTGGGGATATCACAATATATCTGCTATAATTAATGCATCTATATACTTGGTAAAGGGTGGAAGACTCGGCCTTATGCCCGGTGTTTTGTTCCACTCTTGCCGCCTAGTTTCCGTCATACCGGTGTTATGTTCCTTGATTTCGCGTTCCTTACACGGTTGGGTGATTTATGGGACCCCTTGACAGTTCGCTTTGAATAAGACTCCTCCAAAGAAGGCCCAACTTTGGTTTTACCATTTGCCACCTAAGACTTTTTTCCCCGGGATATCGCGAGCCCGAGGGTCATCTTTATTTTAACCCCCCCCGGACCAGTGCTCCTTAGAGTGCTGGCCCGAACTGAGCTGCCTGCGGGGCCACCACGGGGAAACTCGAGGCTTGATTTTACTCGTAGCTAGTCTCATCCGGATGTGCCCTGAGAACGAGATATGTGCAGCTCCTATCGGGATTTGGCGGCACAATCGGGCGGCTTTGCTGGTCTTGTTTTATTGCTGTCGAAATGTCTTGTAGTCCGGGATTCCGAGACTGATCGGGTATTCCCGGTAGAAGAAATATCCTTCGTTGACCGTGCGAGCTTATAATGGGCTAAGTTGGGACACCCCTGCAGGGTATTATCTTTCAAAAGCCGTGCCCGCGGTTATGAGGCAGATGGGAATTTGTTAATGTCCGATTGTAGAAAACCCGAAGTTGATCTTAATTAATACACATCAATCAAGCGTGTGTAACCGTGATGGTCTCTTCTCGGTGGAGTCCGGGAAGTGAACACGGTGTTGGAGTTATGTTTGACGTAAGTAGTTCAGGATCCCTTCTTGATCGTTACTAGCTTCACGACCGTGCCTTGCTTCTCTTCTCGCTCTCTTTCGCGAGTGTAGCCACCATATATGCTAGTCGCTGTCGCAGCTCCACCTCACAACTCTGTCCTTCCTATAAACTTAAATAGTCTTGATCTACATGGTGTGAGATTGCTGAGTCCCCGTGACTCACAGATTCTACCAAAACAGTTGCAAGGCCGACGATGCGGTGCAGAGATGACGCAACCGAGCTCAAGTGGGAGTTCGACGAGGAACGTGGTCGTTACTATGTGTCTTTCACGATGATCAGTAGTGGAGCCAGTTGGGACGATCGGGGATCTGTTTAGCATTTGGGGTATCTTCTTTTATTTTGGTTCCGTAGTCGGACCTTGAGTGTAATCTGGATGATGGATGTTTATTTATCTATTGTGTGAAGTGGCTGTAAGCCAACTATGTATCTCTTTCCCTTATGTATTACATGGGTTGTGTGAAGATTACCTCACTTGCGACATTGCTTTCAATGCGGTTATGCCTCTAAGTCGTGCTTCGACACGTGGGAGATATAGCCGCATCGAGGGCGTTACAAGTTGGTATCAGAGCCATCCCCGACTTAGGAGCCCCCTGCTTGATTGTTTGCTGGCGTTGTTGAGTCTAGAACAAAAATGTTTTGAGTCTTAGGATTATATATATCGGAGAGTAGGATTCCTTTTACTCCCCGGTCCCTTCGTCGCTCTAGTGAGGTCTCCTGACGTAGAAGTTTTGACTCTCCTCTCCTCAAATTTCACTAAATTTTTTTTAGGATCACGCGGGTATCTTAGAATCGTTCCGATGGTTTTGTGACGAGAACATTGTTCTTGGTGCCTCGACATTTAGGGGTTGTGGCGGTGTCCCGGGAGTTGAGCTCCGAGGTGTTGTCGCCACAATTTTATCGTTGCGATTCTGGAATACCTGAGCTTTCCCGACATCGAAAATCTCTTTTGTGCAGTTGTTGGTGAGATAACCCCGATAACCCAGTACTGGGGCGAGCTCGGGAGTATTGCCATGACTCGTATAACGGATGCTTTTCGAAGGTCGAGGTACACAATTTCCGAAGGTTTCTTGGTTATGTGTTGACGGATGGATACAGCTGGATCTAGGTATTGTTAGTTTGGGTGATATATTTTGTGTCCCCTGTATCCCCAACACCAGATTGCATAACCAGAAAGTTTTGGGAGTTTATAGGTGGGATTCAAGTAGCTCCTAGCATTTCTTCCCTTGAGATATTTGGTTTGTGATTGGGTAATCCTTACCACTTATTTGTTCCAGTCGTACCTTGTTATTTTTTTCATCAACCCTTAATCAAGTGGCTTCTCTCCTTAATGGACGTGTGATGTTAGCTTTTGGAATTCATTCGTTCATCCTTGTTCGAATGGTTATTGTGAAGACTATATGTTGCAATTTCTATCCGTTGATTCAACTTGTCTATCTGTCAAAGTGCTAACGGATGTCACCCTCTTCAGGATGGCTCCGCCAACGCGTCTGAATCCGGAACGCAATGATGGGAGTCAGTCGAACCCTCCACCTCCACCTCCGCCTCCGGAGGCATGGCAAGCTATCATGGCAGCCACCAATGCCAATGCTCAGATGATTTTGCAACTCTTGCAAGAGCGTACCCAAGGGCAAGGCAATCAAGGAAATCAAGGTCAACGCAACAACCAGCCGCACTTTGCTACCCTCAATCAGTTCCTTGCTAATCAGCCGAAGTCTTTCAGCTTCTGTGTCGAGGCACAAACGCCGACGATTGGCTTGTGGACATCTGCAAACATTTTGAATGTAGCAATGTCAGACCTGAGGACTTTGCCAAGTTTGCTTCGTTTCAACTCAAGGACCAAGCTGCTGAGTGGTTCCTGCTTTTCATAGATTCCAGATGAGGTCGTGTAATTTCCGTGGATGAGTTCTGCCGAGACTTCATTGCTCACCACATTCAAAAGTGTTGTTGAGAGCAAGCGTGAGGAGTTCCGCAATCTCAAGCAAGGCGGCATGTCTGTGTATCAATACAATATCCAGTTCGAGAACTCGCCGCTTCGCTAAGCAAGACGTCCACGATGAAAAGAGTATGATCTATCAATTCAGAGGTGGTCTCAGAGAAGATCTGCAATTAGCTCTCGTGCTTTTTGAGCCGTAAAAGTATGATGAATTCTACAACATGGCACTTGAAGCAAGAAGCTGCCCAGCTCAAATGTGAGGCTTCTAAGAAGAGAATCAGGGGAGGCGATTCGGTCTTCTTCTTCCTCTCAAGTGGCAGCTAAGCAGCAGAAGTTCTACCTTCCTCCTCCTCCATTCCGTCGGCCTTATCGCAGAAGAACTCGGTGGTCGTGGATCTTCCCACCCACCCAACCCAAAGCTATCGTAACAAGTCTAATTCTCAAGCTCCAAGGTCAAATGCTCCTTATCACCGTCCGCCTCAGAGGTGACTTGCAACAAATGTCAGCAGAAAAGGTCACTATGCGAACAAGTGCTTCAACCAAAGGCGCCTTCCGCCTCCTCCTCTGTGAGATCTTCCAGCAATGCAAAGGGTCAAGCATAATCCAAAGCATGCCAAGGTGAATATGATGAATGCAGCTCAAGCGGAGGAATCTCTTGATGTGATAATGGGTAATCTTCCGCTTAATGATATTCCTGCAAAAGTTTTATTTGATACCGTGCATCGCATTCTTTCATGTCATATCCTTTTGCATCGAAGCACAATTTTGACACGAGGAATTACCTAAAGCTATGCAAGTTATTTCTCCGGCTAAGCGCTTTGAGCTCTAGCATGATGGTTCCGAATGTCGGTATCAAGATGGGCGACTATAAATTTCTGGCTAAACCAATTGTCCTTGGTGACTCGGATATTGATCTTATTCTTGGGATGGATCGGCTTTCAAAGACAAAGCTCAGCTTGATTGTGCTGCCAGGAAATTCAATTGACTCACTCTTCTAATGATGTGATCATCTATGCCGCTCGTGATGAAACCATTCGTTGTTTTCTCTCAATGAGAAGGGCGAATTGGATGCTATCTCTCGATTCCGTCGTTTGTGAGTACCAAGATGTCTTTCCGTAAGAGCTTCCGGGTATGCCTCCTCACCGCCGCTTGAATTCATTATTGATCTTGAGCACGGCACGGAACCCGTTTGCAAGCGTCCCATACAAGCTTGGACCTAATGAGCTGAAGGAATTGAAGAAGCAGCTCGATGAACAAGAGCGTCTGGTGCGATCGGACCGAGTTCATCTCCTTGGGGTTGTGGTGTTCTTTTTGTCCAGAAGAAGAATGGCACGGACCGACTTTGTGTCGATTACCATCCATTGAATAAGAAGACTATCAAGAACAAGTATCCACTTACCAACATCGAGCTTTTCGAGCAACTCAAAGGTGCTAAAGTGTTCTCCAAGCTTGACCTTCGTATGGGTTATCATCAAATTCGCATTCGTGAACAAGATATTCCCAAGACAGCATTCAGAACAAGCTTTGGTTCTTATGAATATACTATCATGTCTTTCGGCCTTGTCAATGCTCCTCCAACATTCTCTCGAATGATGAACTTCATCTTCAACCCCTACACCAATGAATTCGTCTTGGTCTATCTTGATGATATTTTGGTCTTCTCCAAGAATAAGAAGGATCATGCCAAACATTTGCGATTGGTGCTCGACAAGCTCGAGAGCATCAATTCTATCTGAAGTTTTCCAAATGTGAATTTTGGCTTGATGAAGTGCTTTATCTTGGTCACATCATCTCCGCCAAGGGCATCGCTGTTAATCCCGAGAAGGTGTCTGCGGTTGTGAATTGGGAACCTCCTCGAATGTCAAGCGGCTTCAGCTTTTCTTGGTCTTGCAAGCTATTGTCAAGATTCGTTGAGAACCTCTCTAAGATTGCAAAGCCTCTTTCCAACCTCCTCCGTAAGCATGTGAAGTATGTCCGGTCTCCTCGAGTGTGACGTTGCTTTCAATACTCTCAAAGAGAAACTCGTCACAGCTCTGTCTTGACTCCTCTGATGAATCCAAGCCATTCAAGTTTTCTCGTGATGCTTCTCTTCAAGGTCTTGGTGCTGTGTTAATGCAAGAGAAGAAAGTTGTGGCCTATACCTCTCGTCACCGAAGCCCAACGAGAAGAACTACCCCACTCACGATCTTGAGTTGGCGGCAGTTGTCCATGCATTGATAACATGGAGACATCTCTTGTTGGGAAGGAAAGTGGACATTTTCACCGATCACAAGAGTCTCAAGTATATCTTCACTCAACCCAACCTCAACCTTAGGCAAACTCGATGGGTTGAAATGATTCAAGAGTACAATCCAAGTATTGAATATACTCCGGGCAAGGCCAATGTGATTGCAGATGCTTTGAGCAGGAAGGCTTATTGCAACAGCTTAATTCTCAAGCCTTTCCAACCGGATCTCTGTGAAGCTTTCCGCAAGCTGAATCTTCAAGTTGTTCCTCAAGGCTTTCTTGCCAACCTCATAGTCTCTCCTACTTTGAAAGACCAGATTCGTGAGGCTCAACTCCTGGATACCATGGTGAAAAAGGTGAAACGTGGTATCGACAAGGGCATTTCCAAGTACAAGTGCTTCCACATTGATGACAAAGATACTCTTTTCTTCGAGGACCGGATTGTGGTTCCAAAGGGTGATCTACGTAAAGTCATTATGAACGAGTCACACAATTCCTTTCTATCCATTCATCCTGGAAGTACGAAGATGTACCATGACCTCAAGCAAATATATTGGTGGACTCGAATGAAGCGAGAAATTGCTCAATTCGTGAATGAGTGTGATGTCTGCAGAAGAGTGAAAGCAGAACACCAACGACCAGCTGGTCTCCTCCAACCTCTTGCTATTCCGAATGGAAGTTTGATCATATTGAAATGGACTTCGTGACTGGTTTTCCTAAGTCCAAGCGTGGAAATGATGCTATCTTCGTTGTCATTGACAAGCTTACTAAAGTGGCTCATTTTCTTCCTATCAAGGAATCTATCACAGCAGCTCAGTTGGCAGAGTTATACACCTCCAGGATTGTCTCCTTGCACGTCATTCCACAAGTGATCTCTTCAGACCGTGGCGGCATCTTTACCTCCAAGTTTTGGGATTCTTTTCAGAAGGCCATGGGCACCAACATTCGCTTTCAAAGACAGCTTTCCATCCTCAAATAAGTGGCCAAGTCGAGCGAGTCAATCAAATCCTTGAAGATATGCTCGTGGCTTGTGTCATTTCCTTCGGTATGAAGTGGGAAGATTGTCTTCCATATGCCGAAGTTCTCCTACAACAACAGCTTCCAAGCGAGTTCGGGCATGGCCCCATTCAAAATTCTCTATGGCAGAAAGTGCCGTACTCCTCTCAATTGGTCCGAGACAGGTGAACGCCAACTTCTTGGCAACGACTTGATCACAGAAGCCGAAGAAATGTGCAAAGTCATTCATGAGAATCTCAAAGCCGCGCAATCACGCCAGAAGAGCTATTATGATGACAAGCACCGTGATGTGGCTTTTGAAATCAGAGACCATGTCTACCTCCACGTCTCTCCAATGAAAGGCACTCGTCGCTTCGGTATCAAAGGGAAGCTTGCCCCTAGATACGTGGGTCCTTTCAAGATCATTGGCAAAAGAGGCGATCTCGCCTATCAACTTGAGCTCCCGTCCAACTTCGCAAACGTGCACGATGTGTTTCATGTGTCACAGCTTCGCAAGTGCTTCAAGACTCTGAGCGCACTATCAACTTCAAGAAATTGACCTCCAAGAAGATCTCTCTTATCATGAGCACCCGTTGCTATTCTTGAAGAAACCGAGCGCAAGACTCGCAACAAGTCAATCAAATTCCTGAAAGTGAAGTGGTCACACCATTCCGACCGAGAAGCCACCGGGAGCGCGAGGATCACCTCCGTTCGAATATCCGGAGTTCTTTCAGACCTAGATCTCGGGACGAGATCCTCTTGTAGTGGTGGAGTGTTGTAACACCCCGGATGTAACTTTCCATATTTGTAACTCCAACTCTTGCCATTTTCGGCATTGTGATATGATATTCCCTCCATGGTTGGGTTTTTGTCTTTCGTTTTGCTTTTTTTCCATGTCATGCATTTCATATCATGTCATCATGTGCATCTCATTTGCATACGTGTTCATCTCATGATTCCGAGCATTTTCCCCGTTGTCCGTTTTGCAATCCGGCACTCCTATGTCCCCCGGCGTCCCCTTTTACATTTTCCGTGAGCGGTATTGAACTTTCTCGGAATGGACCGAGGTTTGTCAAGTGGCCTTGGTACACCACTGGTAGACCACCTGTCAAGTTTCGGGTCTTTTGGAGCTCGTTTGGTACTCCAACGGTTAATCGCACTCTCGCAAAGGCCTCTTTTAAGTTGCAGCCCAACACCCCTCCAAAATAGCCCAATAACCCATCTAAGTCACTTACATGCTCTCCGTCGTCGGATCTAGATAGTGTGTTCTAAAACTACACTACATTTGGAGCTTCCTAGCTCCTCCTACCTATAAAAGACCCCCATTTCCAAATCCGGATCATTCCTACCTACCTAGGCCCGCTCCTCTCCGCCGGACACGTCATGTGGCACCCGTGCCAGCCGCGCCGGCTCCTTGAGGCCAGCGGGCCCTCTCGGCCTGACCGCGCCCGCCGCCCGCGCCGCCCGCCGCCCGCTCACCACCGCCGCCTCCGCGTCGCCTCGGCGCCGGCCAGCGCGCCGGCTTGCGCCCGCCCGCGCCGCCTCTCGGCCCGGCGCCGCGCCTCCGTCGCCCGCCGCCAGCCCGACCCTCCTCCTCCGGCCCGACCTCCCCCGAGCTCCAGCTCCTGCGAGGATCCGGCCAGCCTCGGCTTCCGCGCGCCGGATCCGATCTAGATCCAAACCTCGGTTGACTTTCCCCTCCCCCGAAATCCTCCAAGTCATATTTCTGTGATAATTTGTTGCGTTTTCATCATGCCATAACTCTCTGCATATTGCTCCGTTTCGTGCGTGTAATATGTCAAAATGTTCGGCTCGATGAGTAGATCACTTCATCGCATTGCATCTTTTTAGTTTGAGCTTATCTTTATGCCGGAAATGCTGTTGGAAGAGGGCTATGTGATGTTAGTTTCAGATTCTTATCAGAACATGCAGTTTTGTCATTTTTGCCATGATTGATGTGTGCATCCTATGAACTGGAGTCCTACATGTGTTTTGTAATATGCCATGCCATATTTACAGGGGTGTATGCCATGTAGTTTTTTGATCCCTGTGGTGACTAGCACAAGCATGCAAACTAGGCTTCATGATGTTGCTGATTTCAGCCCCTGTTTTGCTGATATTTTTATGCCATGTTCACTTGATGCTACAGAGAGATCCATGCTTATTTTGAGATACTTCAGTAAGGATGTTTTGAACATATGGTTATGCTCTATCCATCCATGCCCTTTTTTGCAATTATGGAGTGCCATAACGTGAGTCAATCGAGCTCTACTTTTGCTATAAAATGTTTCCTGACAGATTGTTTACATGTTATTCAATTTTGCCAAGGTTGTTGTAGTTGATCCGTATATGCTATGATGTTGTTCTTGACATGTATAGCTTTTATGCCATGTCTTCTTGATGTATGTATGCTTAGTTTAGCATTAAATGCTTTGTAGTGAGTGCATCGAGCTTTTAAACATGCCTACTTGTTATCTGTTTTTGTCATGCCCTGTTGCTGAATCTGTTAACGAAACTTGCTATGTTGACATGTGTGCTACTGCATTTTATGATCCCTTTTGGCTCATGGTCAGTAAGGGACTTTTGTTCTATTCCTTGAGTAGATTCATGCCATGCCTTGTTTTTCTATTATAAGTTCTTGTAGCATGCTGTTTGCTTGCTCTGAACATTGCTTCCTGATGCTGATTCTGCCATGTTCAGTATTTTCACTAAGTCTGTGAAGCTGATATATTTTGCACTTTTGCCATGCTTGTTTGGACCTGTTATGGTGTGATTTAGCCGTAGCTCAGTGTTCATCTTTTGTCAAGCATCTTGAGTAGATCACTGCCATATGCTTTTCTGGTATGTTTGGGTGCAGTAGCTTAATGTCGTTTTGCTTTCTATGTGGCATCATGCTGTTAATGGCAGATTTGTGTCATTCTTGTTTTGCTTGTCATTTGCAAACCGTGCATCCGATTCCGGTGATCTTTATATCGTTTTCAACCAAAATCATCTCACCTTTCAAGCGGCATACTTAGTTTGCCAAGTTGATGTCTGGTTCATCATTTTCCTTCCGGAGCACACATACGCATTGCATATCACATCTCGCATATCATGCCATGTATTGCATCATGTTGCTTGTGCATTGCACCGTGATTTATTGTGGTTCCTTTGTTTGTGTTCTTGCTTTGGTAGAGCCCGGAGACGAGTACGTGAACGAGGAACCTGTTGAGAACGCTTACGAGGATCAAGCTTTCGACAACTCTGAGAACCTTGCAGGCAAGATGACCATACCCTCAAAATCACTTCTATCTTTGCTTGCTAGATGCTCGCTCTTTTGCTATGCCTATGCTACGATGCCTATCACTTACTTATCATGCCACCCATATTGCCATGTCAAACCTCTAACCATCCTTTCCTAGCAAACCGTTGATTGGCTATGTTACCGCTTTGCTCAGCCCCTCTTATAGCGTTGCTAGTTGCAGGTGAAGATGAAGTTTGTTCCTTGTTGGAACATAGAGATGTTGTTCGTTGTTGGAACATGTTTACTTGTTGGGGATATCACAATATATCTGCTATAATTAATGCATCTATATACTTGGTAAAGGGTGGAAGACTCGGCCTTATGCCTGGTGTTTTGTTCCACTCTTGCCGCCCTAGTTTCCGGCCATACCGTGTTATGTTCCTTGATTTCGCGTTCCTTACACGGTTGGGTGATTTATGGGACCCCTTGACAGTTCGCTTTGAATAACACTCGTCCAGCAAGGACCAACTTTGGTTTTACCATTTGACAACTAAGCCTTAATACCCCGGGTTTTCGCGAGCCCGAGGGTCATCTTTATGTTAACCCCCCGGACAAGTGCTCCTTCGAGTCTTGGCCCGAATCGAGCTGCTGGGCCACCACGGGAAACTCGAGGCTTGGTTTTACTCGTAGCTAGTCTCATCCGGATGTGCCCTCGAGAACGAGATATGTGCAGCTCCTATCGGGATTTGTCGGCACAATCGGGCTTTTGCTGGTCTTTTTTATTGCTGTCGAAATGTCTTGTAGTCCGGGATTCCGAGACTGATCGGGTATTCCCGGTAGAAGGAATATCCTTCGTTGACCGTGAGAGCTTATAATGGGCTAAGTTGGGACACCCTTGCAGGGTATTATCTTTCGAAAGCCGTGCCCGCGGTTATGAGGCAGATGGGAATTTGTTAATGTCCGGTTGTAGAAAACCCGAAGTTGATCTTAATTAATACACATCAACCGCGTGTGTAACCGTGATGGTCTCTTCTTGGCGGAGTCCGGGAAGTGAACACGGTGTTGGAGTTATGTTTGACGTAAGTAGTTCATGATCACTTCTTGATCGTTACTAGCTTCACGACCGTGCCTTGCTTCTCTTCTCGCTCTCTTTCGCGAGTGTAGCCACCATATATGCTAGTCGCTTGCTGCAGCTCCACCTCACAACTCTGTCCTTCCTATAAGCTTAAATAGTCTTGATCTCACGGGTGTGAGATTGCTGAGTCCCCGTGACTCACAGATTCTACCAAAACAGTTGCAGGTGCCGACGATGCCAGTATGACGCAACCGAGCTCAAGTGGGAGTTCGACGAGGAACATGGTCGCATTATGTGTCTTTCACGATGATCAGTGAGTGGAGCCAGTTGGGACGATCGGGATCTGTTTAGCATTTGGGGTATCTTCTTTTATTTTGGTTCCGTAGTCGGACCTTGAGTGTAATCTGGATGATGGATGTTTATTTATGTATTGTGTGAAGTGGCATTGTAAGCCAACTATGTATCTCTTTCCTTATGTATTACATGGGTTGTGTGAAGATTACCTCACTTGCGACATTGCTTTCAATGCGGTTATGCCTCTAAGTCGTGCTTCGACACGTGGGACATATAGCCGCATCGAGGGCGTTACAAATACTTATGCCTATTCTCTATTATTTTACAAGGTTTACATAAGGAGGGAGAATGCCTACAAATTTGGAATTCGGGCCTAAAAGGAGCAAATATTAGAGACCTATTCTGCACAACACCAAAAGTCCTGAAACTCCACGAAAGTTATTTTTGGAAATAATAAAAAATATTGAGCGGAAGAAATATGTCAGGGGGGCCTCCACCTGGCCACGAGGGTGGGGGCGCGCCCTACCCCCCTGGGCGCGCCCCCCTGCCTCGTGGGCCCCCTGTTGGCCCTCCGGTGCCCATCTTCTGCTATATGAAGTCTTTCGTCCGAAGAAAAATCAGAAGCAAGCTTTCGGGACGAGACTCCGCCGCCACGAGGAGGAACCTTCGCGGAACCAATCTAGGGCTCCGACAGAGCTGTTCTGCCGGGGACACTTCCCTCCGGGAGGGGGAAATCATCGCCATCTCCATCACCAACGCTCCTCTCATCGGGAGAGGGCAATCTCCATCAACATCTTCACCAACACCATCTCCTCTCAAATCCTAGTTCATCTCTTGTATCCAGTTCTTGTCTCATAGTCTGGGATTGGTACCTGTAGGTTGCTAGTAGTATTGATTACTCCTTGTAGTTGATGCTAGTTGGTTTATTTGGTGGAAGATCATATGTTCAGATCCTTTATGCATATTAATACCCCTCTTATTATGAACATGAATATGCTTTCTGAGTAGTTACGTTTGTTCCTGAGGACATGGGAGAAGTCTCGCTATTAGTAGTCATGTGAAGTTGGTATTCGTTCGATATTTTGATGAGATGTATGTTGTCTATCCTCTAGTGGTGTTATGTGAACATCGACTACATAACACTTCACCATTATTTGGGCCTAGGGGAAGGCATTGGGAAGTAATAAGTAGATGATGGGTTGCTAGAGAGACAGAAGCTTAAACCCTAGTTTATGCGTTGCTTCGTAAGGGGCTGATTTGGATCCATATGTTTCATGCTATGGTTAGGTTTACCTTAATACTTTTGTTGTAGTTGCGGATGCTTGCAATAGAGGTTAATCATAAGTGGGATGCTTGTTCAAGTAAGGAAAGCACCCAAGCACCGGTCCACCCACATATCAAATTATCAAAGTACCAAACACGAATCATATGAACGTGATGAAAACTAGCTTGACGAATAATTCCCATGTGTCCTCGGGAGCGTTTTCCTTTATATAAGAGTTTTTCCAGGCTTGTCCTTTGCTACAAAAAGGATTGGGCCACCTTGCTGCACTTTATTTACTTTTTTTACTTGTTGCTCGTTACAAATTATCCTATCACAAAACTATCTGTTACCTATAATTTCGATGCTTGCAGAGAATACCTTGCTGAAAACCGCTTATCATTTCCTTCGCTCCTCGTTGGGTTCGACACTCTTACTTATCGAAAAGGACTACGATAGATCCCCTACACTTGTGGGTCATCAAGACTCTTTTCTGGCACCGTTGCCGGGGAGTGAAGTGCCTTTGGTAGGTGGGATTTGGTAAGTAAAAATTTATATAGTGTGCTGAAATTTACTGTCACTTGTTACTATGGAAAGTAATCCTATGAGGGGCTTGTTCGGGGTATCTTCACCCCGACCAGTAGAGCAAAGAGTTGCTCCTCAACCTACTAAACCTACTGAAAATGAAAATGTCCACTTTCAAATTCCTTCGGGTATGCTAGAAAAACTGCTAGCTAATCCTTTTGCAGGAGACGGAACAAAGCATCCTGATGAGCACCTAATATATGTGGATGAAGTTTGTGGATTATTTAAGCTTGCAGGTATACCCGGTGATTTTATTAAGAAGAAGGTCTTCCCTTTATCTTTTAAGGGAGATGCATTGACATGGTATAGGCTATGTGATGATACGGGATCATGGAACTACAAACGATTGAAATTGGAATTTCATCAGAAATTTTATCCTATGCATCTTGTTCATCGTGATCGCAATTATATATATAATTTTTGGCCTCGCGAAGGAGAAAGCATTGCTCAAGCTTGGGGGAGGCTTAAATCAATGTTATATTCATGCCCCAATCTTGAGCTCCCAAGAGAAATAATTATTCAAAGTTTTTATGCTCGGCTTTCTGATAACAATCGCACCATGCTCGATACTTCTTGTGCTGGCTCTTTTATGATGAAGACTATTGAATTCAAATGGGATTTATTGGATAGAATTAAACGCAACTCTGAAGATTGGGATCTCGACGAAGGTAAGGAGCCAGGTATGACACCTAAGTTTGATTGTGTTAAATCTTTTATGGATACCGATGTTTTCCGTAAATTTAGCACTAAATATGGACTTGACTCTGAGATAGTAGCCTCTTTCTCGTGAATCTTTTGCTGCTTATGTTGATCTCCCTAAGGAGAAGTGGTTTAAATATCATCCTCCCATAGAAGTAAAAGTAGCTGCACCTATTAAAGTTGAAGAAAAGACTATCACTTATAATGACCCTATTGTTCCTACTTCTTATGTTGAGAAACCACCTTTCCCTGTTAGAATCAAGGATCATGCTAAAGCTTCAACTGTGGTTCGTAAAAGCAATATTAGAACTTGTACACCTCCCGAGCAAATCAGAGTTGAACCTAATGTTGCTATTGTTAAAGATCTCTTGGCTGATAATATTGACGGGCATGTTATTTATTTCTGTGATGAAACTGCTAGAATTGCCAAACCTTGTGCTAAAGATAAACATAGACCTGTGGTAGGCATGCCTGTTATTTCAAGTTAAAATAGGAGATCATTGTTATCATGGCTTATGTGATATGGGTGCCAAGTGCTAGTGCTATACCTCATGACTTATACAAAGAAATTATGCATGAAATTGCACTTTTCCGAGATAGAAGGTATTGATGTTACCGTCAAACTTGCTAATAGAGATAAAATATCACCCATTGGAATTGTTAGAGATGTTGAAGTCTTGTGTGGGAAAACTAAATATCCTGTTGTTTTTCTTGTTCTTGGTTCCCCACAAGATAGCTTTTGTCCCATTATATTTGGTAGACCCTTCTTGAACACTGTTAATGCTAAGATAGAATGCGAAAAGGATGTTGTTACTATTGGTTTGGGTGATATGTCTCATTTGTTCAACTTTTCTAAATTTAGTAGACAACACCGTGAAGAGGAATTTCCTAGTAAAGATGAAATTATTGGTCTTGCTTCTATTGCCGTGCCTCCTAGTGACCCTTTAGAACAATATTTTGTAGACCATGAAAATGATATGTTTATGAATGAAAGAAGGGAAATAGATGAAGTATTCTTTAAACAGGAACTCATCCTGAAACACAATTTGCCTGTTGAAATCCTAGGGGATCCTCCTCCACTCAAGGGTGATCCCGTGTTTGAGCTCAAACCATTACCTGATACTCTTAAATATGCTTATCTTGATGAGAAAAAGATATATCCTGTTATTATTAGTGCTAACCTTTCAGAGCATGAAGAAGAGAGATTATTGAAACCTCAGAGGAAGCACCGTGCTGCTATTGGATATACTCTTAATGATCTTAAGGGCATTAGTCCCACTCTACGTCAACATAAAATAAATTTGGAGGAAGATGCCAAACCAGTTCGTGATCATCAACGACGGCTGAATCCTAAGATGAAGGAAGTGGTAAGAAAAGAAATACTAAAGCTCCTTTAGGCAGGTATAATTTATCCCGTTGCTAATAGTCAGTGGGTAAGTCCTGTCCATTATGTCCCTAAGAAGGGAGCTATTACCGTCGTTCCTAATGATAAAGATGAGATGACCCCTCAAAGAATTATTACAGGTTATAGGATGGTAATTGATTTCCATAAATTAAATAAGGCTACTAAAAAGATCATTACCCTTACCTTTTATCGATCAAATGCTAGAAAGGTTATCCAAACATACACATTTTTGCTTTCTAGATGGTTATTCTGGTTTCTCTCAAATACTTGTGTCAGCCAATGATCAATCAAAGACTAATTTTACTTGCCCTTTCGGTACTTTTGCTTATATACATATGCCTTTTGGTTTAGGTAATGCACCTGCTATCTTTCAAAGATGCATGATGGCTATATTCTCTGACTTTTGTGAAAAGATTTGTGAGGTTTTCATGGACGACTTCTCCGTCTATGGATCCTCTTTTGATGGAGTAAATAGCATAAAACTACTGGTTTACAGGCTAGGGTTCCAAAAAACTACCAGATTTTAATTTTTCTCAGAAAGCTACCAGTCGCGCGGTCGGCTGTTTCAAAAAACCCAAACCCGCGGTGACTAGCGGTTGAACCGTTTTCCTGACCGCGTGGACCCACCTGTCCGGCCACCTGGCCACGCGCGCTCATGGTGCGTCAGTTGACGGCCGTTAGGCAAGCCGGTTCGGTCGGAACGAAAGGAGCCGGTCGGGCCGCACTCTCTCTCAGTCTCCCCTCCTCTCCCCCTCCTCTCCCCCGCAGTGAGCTAGGTGGGCGATGGCGGCGGTGCAGCCAAATGCCATCAGCGGCGAGGTATTGAGCCAAGGCGTCACCGGCCAGGAGAGCGGTGGACATCCAGAGGTGGACCCAGGGCTAGGCAGCTCGAGCTTCTTCCCGGCACAGCGGTTGCAGCATGGATCACCGCCACGCCGTGGGTCGATCCGGCGAGCTCAGATCCGGCAGTCCGCGTGGCTAGGGCAGTGGCGAAGTCCATCCAGGCGGATCCAGATGGCGGCCACACTTGGGCTTCTTCCTTTGGTGGAGTTAGGTAAGCAATTTCTGGGCCCTTCATACTTTTAGTTCAAATTACAAATTTCTGGGTCCTTTAGTTCAATTTAGAACTACGGTTAGTAATAGTTTGTTCTTGGGATGGTACTTTATTTTATTGGTTAAGTCATTGTAGAAGAAAGTGCATTTGGTTAGTTCATTTGGTCAGTGCATTCACTGTAATTAGAACAAAGTTCAGTTTCTTCAGATATTAGTTATTGTTTTAAGTTATAGTGACTTAAAAATTGTTTGTTTGTCAATTTAATCATACAACTTAGATGATGAGATTTGGGTCATGAGGCTACATTTTCAAGGAACAGATAACATGGAGAGAAAGTATTCAGTTTCTTCAGATATTAGTTATCTGACCATATTAGCATTGGCTGAGTTGGAGGGTTATGGAATGGATGCTTGTCTGACTTATGTGAACGAAGAGGGAAAGGGCTTGGAGGGGGTGGAGGTCCTGGATAGTGAGGAGGCATTAGAGGAAATGCTTGACTTGTTTGTTGATAAGAAGATCCTGAACATCACTGTCAGAAAGCCTACTGATCCAAGCCCAGCAGATGTTAACATGGATCACATCATGCTTGAGGAACAGATCCCCATTGATCATGTTGGTGAACCTGTTGTTTATAGTGTTTCCCAACAAGGTGTCCTGTATCCACTGGAGAATGCAACTTTGGCACCAGCAATCCCTGAGGAGCCCTATCTTAACACACAACATAGTTGTAATTTCAACAAGGGGAGAAATGTTGTGGAAGAAGAAGAAGATCTAGAAGCAGAGCATGATGAAGATGAAGATGAAGATGAGATGGACAAATCCTCTTCAGATTTTGAGTTTTTTAGGGGTGATTACAAAGGGCAGAATATATCATACAAGGCTTGGTGTAGGGGTGAAGATGAGGCTGGAAAAGGGACAAGCCATAAGACTAGGGGAGAGGAAGAACCTGCAGACCACTATTGTGGAGCAAACTCAGAACCATCTGAGTTTTGGGAGGAAGAGCAAATCCTTTCTGAACATGACGAACCCTCAGTTGTACCAGAGAAAGGAGCAAAGAAGCTTAATCCTGTCAGAAAACCAGGCCCAACTATCAACTCACACAGTGCCCCTGAACACATGAAGTTTGAAGATTTTGTGCCTGAACCTGATGAATACTGCTTTTCAGGTGATTTTGGTCTTAGTGATGAAGAAGAAGTTCCAAGGTTGCCTTCTGGTAGGAAGAGAAGGTCCATTACAACACTTAATAGCATAAGTGATCCATTTCCACTACTTAGTAGCATAGGAGATCCATTACAACACTTAATAGCATAGGTGATCCATTACAACTTACTTAACAACATAGGAAAAGGTTCTTACATAAGAAACTATAGTTCAAATGCATGGCCAAACACTAGGTTAAACTTCACATTCCCCCAAAATGTACACCCATAATCACTTCAGACTGTTAGGCCACATCCTTATATAAAGGCCTTGGATGTACTTACTTCACCAACATATCACAGCAACTTCAAGACTCAAGGATGGCCTTGATTTGCTCTAACTTCTCCTTGCTGCCATAGCCATCTTTCAGCAGCTCAGCAACAACAAGCTCAAGCTTGTCCTTCTCCTTCTTAAGAACATCTCTGTCAACTTGAACATCCTTCATAGCCTTCCTGGTGTTCTTGATGATATCAGCTTGGCTCGCAAAATGCACCTCTGCTCTTTTGCAAGTTTGAGCTTTTCCATCTGCACCTCCAACATAGCTTTCTCCTCTAGCTCCTTCTTCTTCTTCTCAAGTTCTTCCTCCTCCACTTGTTTCTTATCCACCCTACCATCCCGCCAATCAAACATCTTGGATACATCATCAACAAGCTTGGTGTAGTCAATGCAAAGCTTGTCATTTTCAGTCCTAAGCTTGGCCAACTCCCTTTCATGTTCAATCTTCAACTTGGCCAACTCATTCTCAAACTTCTCCTTGTCAAGTACCCTTCCACAGTTCTGCTCATGGAACATTTCCCACAGCCTGCTCAAACATCTCTGAAGAACAGTAGGCCAAGGCCCATCAGCCCACTCTACAACACCACAATTCACACCATTTGCCTACATTTGTAAATGTGATAAGTTAGTGCAAGTGGAGTACAAGCTAATTTCGGTGCCATGAAGATATGCTAAGTTATTACAATGCCATGATTAAGTTTGCTAAGTAACAAAAAAACATAAGTGACTTTCATATCAGTAACAAACTGGTGCATCATGTGAGGCCAGTGAACTTCAATATCTAACCTGGACCGGGCAGCCATAGAAACACCTTCCTGTTACAGTGCCTTCAAAAGCAACACGCTTAACATGCCTCATTTGGTGCAGAATGCACTTGGGTTCAACAAGCTCAAGTTGGCCATGTAAAAGGGCTCCACAATGGTCTCTGGTTCCTCCTGCAACCAAAAATACAATGGTTTCAATCACCACTCAATACCACAATTAACTAGCACTGTTCATTAACCCTAAACAGTGAAAAAATCCCCAAATCAGCATGAACCCTAGCACTGTATAGAGATGAACCCTCGGTACCTCAATCCCCACCCTCACTAATCAAGATCCATATCACAGAGACAACAAAAACACTAGCTAAGCAAGATCCAGTGCCTAGGCCTACTAGCATTTAACCCTAACCCTAGGTGGCAAAGAAAAACTTACCATAAGTCCCATGTCCATGCTGACGACCTCGCACTCCTCCTCCGAGCTTGTTTCCTCGCTGCTCTGTGAAGGCATTGCGGCAAGGAGGTAGACGGCGACCGGCCTCGAAGACGGCGAGCGGCGGCGAGCTCGTACTGGAGCAGGGGAGTGAGAGTAGGTGAGTGAGCGAGTAGGGAGAGAGTGAGCGAGCAGGGAGAGAGTGCGGCCCGACCGGCTCCTTTCGTTCCGACCGGACCGGCCTGCCTAACGGCCGTCAACTGCCGCGCTGTGAGCCGTGTGGCGGGTGGCTGACAGGTGGGTCCACGCGGTCAGAAAAGCGGTTCAACCGCTAGTCACCGCTGGTTTGGGTTTTTTGAAACAGCCGACCGCGCGACTGGTAGCTTTCTGAGAAAAATTAAAATCTGGTAGTTTTTTGGAACCCTAGCATGTAAACCAGTAGTTTTATGCTATTTACTCCTTTTGATGATTGCTTGAGCAACCTTGATCGAGTTTTGCAGAGATGTGAAGAAACTAACCGTGTCTTGAATTGGGAAAAGTGCCACTTTATGGTTAATGAAGGCATTGTCTTGGGGCACAAAGTTTCTGAAAGATGTATTGAAGTTGATAAAGCCAAGGTTGATGCTATTGAAAAGATACCATGTCCCAAGGACATTAAAGGTATAAGAAGTTTCCTTGGTCACGCCGGTTTTTATAGGAGGTTCATTAAGGACTTCTCAAAAATTTCTCGGCCTCTGACTAATTTATTACAAAAAGATATACCATTTGTCTTTGATGATGATTGCGTAGAAGCATTTGAAATACTTAAGAAAGCATTGATCTCTGCACCTATTGTTCAGCCACCTGATTGGAATTTACCCTTTGAAATTATGTGTGATGCTAGTGATTATGTCAGATGCTGTTCTAGGGCAAAGAGTTGATAAGAAATTAAATGTTATTCAATATGCTACTAAAACTCTAGACAATGCTCAAAGAAATTATGCTACTACTGAAAAAGAATTCTTAGCAAATGATTTGCTTGTGATAAGTTCAGACCTTATATTGTCGATTCTAAAGTAACTATTCACACGGATCATGCCGCTATTAAATATCTTATGGAAAAGAAAGATGCTAAACCTAGACTTATTAGATGGGTTCTCTTGCTACAAGAATTTGATTTGCATATTGTTGATAGAAAGGAGCTGAGAACCCGTTGTAGACAACTTGTCTAGGTTAGAGAATGTTCTTGATGACCCACTACCTATTGATGATAGCTTTCACGATGAACAATTAAGTGTCATAAATACTTCTCGTCTTTGCTCCATGGTATGCTGATTATGCTAATTACATTGTTGCTAAATTTATACCACCTAGTTTCACATACCAAAGAAAAGAAAAAGTTTTTCTATGATTTGAGACATTACTTCTGGGATGACCCACATCTTTATAAAGAAGGAGTAGATGGTGTTATTAGACGTTGTGTACCTGAGCTTGAACAGGAACAAATCCTACGCAAGTGTCACTCTGAGGCTTATGGAGGACACCACCGGAGACAGTAATCGCACATAAGGTATTGCAATCTGGTTTTTATTGGCCTACTCTCTTCAAGGATGCCCGTAAGTTTGTCTTGTCTTGTGATGAATGTCAAAGAATTGGTAATATTAGTAGACGCCAAGAAATGCCTATGAACTATTCACTTGTTATTGAACCATTTGATGTTTGGGGCTTTGATTATATGGGACCTTTTCCTGCCTCTAATGGTTACACACATATTTTAGTTGCTGTTGATTACGTTACTAAGTGGGTAGAAGCTATTCCAACTAGTAGTGCTGATCATAACACCTCTATTAAGATGCTTAAGGAAGTTATTTTTCCAAGGTTTGGAGTCCCTAGATATTTAATGATTGATGGTGGTTCACATTTTATTCATGGTGCTTTCCGTAAAATGCTCGCTAAGTATGATGTTAATCATAGAATTGCATCTCCTTATCACCCACAGTCTGGTGGTCAAGTAGAATTGATTAATAGAGAGCTCAAATTAATTTTGCAAAAGACTGTTAATATATCTAGAAAGAATTGGTCCAAGAAACTTGATGATGCATTATGGGCCTATAGAACTGCATATAAAAATCCTATGGGTATGTCTCCATATAAAACGGTTTATGTAAAACATGTCACTTACCCTCGAACTAGAACATAAGGCATATTAGGCTATTAAAGAGCTCAATTATGATTTCAAACTTGCGGTGAGAAGAGGTTATTTGATATTAGCTCACTTGATGAATGGAGAACCCAAGCCTATGAAAATGCCAAGTTGTTTAAAGAAAAAGTTAAAAGATGGCATGACAAAAGAATACAAAAGCGTGAGTTTAATGTAGGTGATTATGTATTGTTATACAACTCTCATTTAAGATTTTTTGCAGGAAAACTTCTCTCTAAATGGGAAGGCCCTTACGTTATCGAGGAGGTCTATCGTTCTGGTGACATAAAAATCAACAACTTCGAAGGCACAAATCCGAAGGTGGTGAACGGTCAAAGAATCAAACATTATATCTCAGGTAATCCTATAAATGTTGAAACTAATGTTATTGAAACCGTAACACCGGAGGAATACATAAGAGACACTTACCAGAACGTTTCAGACTCCGAAAAGGAATAGGTATGTGGTGCGGTAAGTAAACCGACTCCAAAACAGTTCTAAAGGCAATTTTTCTCTGTTTCGGAATCTTTAGAAAAATAGAAAAATAAGAAGCAGTCCGGGAAGGACACGAGGCCTCCACGAGGGTGGAGGGTGCGCCCTACCCCCTGGGCGCGCCCCCTGCCTCGTGGGCACCTCGTGCACTCTCCGGACTCTGTTTTCTTGCACGATACGTATTTTGGTCGGTAAAAATTTATTATATAATCTCCCGAAGGTTGTGACCACCGTATCACGCAATTTTCTTCTGTTCTTGTTTCGAGTTGTTGCTGCTGCAGATTAGAGCAAGATGTCTTCTCAAAATTCAGTCGGGGAGAGCCGGGTGTCTCATCCGATATCGGGACCAAGGACAAACAGCGACGCTGACCACTTTGGGCCAGCAACGGAGGAAGAGATGGAGGCTGATTTGATGAGGGTAGATGCCATGGAGGAGGATCAAGAAGCCACTTCTCGCTTCCGGGCTGGATTCACGATGGGGGAACTACAGAGCTCAGCTATTCCAAACTCGATTATCCCTTCCAATGTTAGATTTCTTTCTTATGAAAATATGAAGAAGAGTGTCACTTGTTCTCCCGCAGCTATGCAACACCCTTGGGTGAAAGGAGCTTTAGCTATTATAGGGAAGCTTCGTAAGGAGATAATGGATCTCAAGCAGCAACTCAATAAGCTCGAGGAAGAGAATCATATCCTGAGGGGCATTATCACCAAGAATATCACATCACCATCCCCGAAGAAGGAGACATAATCACATGGGTATGGGCACTCCCCTTGGCAACTGCCAAGCTTGGGGGAGGTGCCCCGGTATCGTATCACAACCACATCTCCTTTCTTTACCGTTTTTCTTAGTTCGATCCTTTTAGTAGTATCTCGATCTAGTAGAATAAAGTTTTAGTATGATCTAGTTTTGATTTTTGCTTTATGGTCCCTCTATGTAATCGAGTCCGTGAGCTATATAATAAACATTAGTGTTGAGTCAAGGGCTTGATTATCTTGCTATGATCTTGAGTGAATAAAAGAAAAGAGAAAGAATAAAAAAAGAAATAAAGAGATCATATTGATCTTATTGAGAGTAATGACTTCACATAGAAAGAATATGATGATTAAAAGTTGTTGAGAGTTGACAAACATAGCTTTGGTCATCGTTTCATTTAATAGGAAGTAATAAAGAAAGAGAGGTTTCACATATAAATATACTATCTTGGACATCTTTTATGATTGGGAGCACTCATTAAAATATGACATGCTAAAGAGTTGATGTTGGACAAGGAAGAAAACATAATGGGTTATGTTTTCTTATATCTGAGATAAAGTATATTGTCATGGATCATCCAACATGTTGAGCTTGCCTTTCCTCCTCATGCTAGCCAAATTCTTTGCACCAAGTAAAGATACTACTTGTGCTTCCAAATACCCTTAAACCCAGTTTTGCCATAAGAGTCCACCATACCTACCTATGGATTGAGTAAGATCCTTCAAGTAAGTTGTCATCGGTGCAAGAAATAAAAAGTGCTCTCTAAATATGTATGATTGATTGGTATGGAGGAAATAAGCTTTATACGATCTTGTGATGTGGAAGAAATAAAAGCGACGGACTGCATAATAAAGGTTCATATCACAAGTGGCAATATAAAGTGACGTTCTTTCGCATTAAGATTTCGTGCATCCAACCCTGAAAGCGCATGGCAACCTCTGCTTCCCTCTGCGAAGGGCCTATCTTTTATTATTATCTTCTACCTTATGCAAGAGTCATGGTGATCTTCACCTTTCCTTTTTATATTTTATCCTTTGGCAAGCACAGGATGTTGGAAAGATCACGATATATATATATATATATATATATATATATATATATATATATATATATATATATATATATCTCGACTATTTCATACTGCAGAATATTATTCTCATACCCTCGGTCCTATAAGGGCGCTGACCAGAGAAACACCCCACCGAACCTAACCCACCTCCTTCACGGAGGCAGCCGTCAGGGCGAGTGAGCGGCGTCCACCGGAGCGAGGGAGCCCACGACGCCATGACCCAGCCACCGCCGCCCCAAGGCGAGCCTCTGAATCACCTGACCGACAAATTTCAGCGCTGACCGACGCGCTTCGACTAAGCGACTGGTGCCGCCCGACCTAGCGTGACTGGCGCCTCCGACCCAGCTGAAGGCGCCGCCCGCTTCCTTCCCTTGGCCGCCTCCTTCCCCGCTCGGTCGCCTCTCACCCCGTCTTGATCGCCTCCCTCCCCTGCTGGTCGCCTCCCCTGCACCGGCCGCCTCCTTCCCCACGCCGGCCGCCTCTACACCATGCATCGCTTCTTCGCCCCATCACCGCAGACCGCTTCCTTCCCCCGCGCCGGCCACCTTCCTCCACCATGCGCCGCCCCCCGTCTGCCCCACCGTGCCGGCCACCTCCCTCCACCACGCGCCACCCTCTCTTCCCCACCGCGCCTCCCTCTTCCCCACTTGTGCTCCTCCCTGCTCTGCCCCTGGCCACACACGCCCCCATGATAGCGGCCGAGTGGTTCACAGCTGCCGCACTAGTCCGTTCGCCACTGCCAACCGAGGTCGTTCGACAAAAAATCGTTCAGCAACGCAGAGGTCAGGAGCTTTCCTCTCGTTTTGCTCTGCCTTGTAATTTTTTTTTCTGATTTGGGGACTAAGTGACTGCAGTTTACCTAGGCATTTAGATGTGTTGATGTTATGCTTTCTTAGCAGAAGTTCAAGATGCTTGTTAAAAAATGTGATATATAGCTAAAAGGGAAAGATGAATTGTGTTTTCTCATAGCAAAACTGATGCTCAGAGGTGGTATAGCAATTCACCATGTATATCTAGCATCAGTCCATAAGAAGACATACAAAAAAATTCAAATATGTGTGTTAAAAACACAGTTTGGTTTAATATAATATGTTAGCTTAATACATAGAAAAAATTATAGTAGACTAGTAAAGAAAATAAAGGATTTGCGTCAGTTCGGACTTGAAGGGTGGCGAGTTAAAAAAGAAAGAAATATTGAGCAAGAAAAAGAATATTGCCCCGCGGTAGACGCATCGGCACCTCGCTAGTCCAACTAGTTGCCCCGCTGCCGTTCACTCAAAGATAGGCGCTCTGAAAAAGGAGCTCTTGTTTTGCAAATGATGATCTATAATAGGAGCTCTCAATTCCTTCCATCGGCATTTAAAATAACATATGGGGCTCCTGCTCCAGCTCCTGTATCCCTGGTTCGGTGTCAACATTGCACGTCTGCAGTTCGACGTGATTTGGTTGGGTAGGAAGGGAGAATTGTAGGGACAGTACGGAGATGGCCAACGATAAAACTGCTGCTGACATGCTCTATAGAGATTTTATGCCAGCAAGGTGTTTGTGTTAAAATGTCTGAAAAGCAAAAAAAATCACCGAAGAGTTCTATTTTGTGCTGAGCTTTTCTCTGAACATAAGGTGTCTTCCCCCAATTGTTCTGGTTGACCTTATGCTTGCAGCCCAATAGGACTTATTCTGATGCTCTGATTGACCTTATGCTTGCAGCTGAGTGTACTTATTCTGATACTCTAGTTGACCTTATGCTTGCAGCTGAGTTGGACTTCCTCCTATTCAAATGCTTGCAACTTTCAATTATGTTTTGTTCTAAAGCTACTTGCTGTAAAGTAGTATATGTGCTAGGATTTCAAAGACAGACTTCCAAAATAAAGTGTGGTTCAAGTTCTCAAATTGTTTAGAAGAAGATAGGACAGGAAGTCTTGAATGGAAAGCTCATATGAGTGTGAATGGTTTGAGTAAATTGTTGAAGATTAGATAGGAGTGAAAAAACAGAAGTTATATAAGTGATGCTAAAAACTGAGATGTCAAATTTAACATTCTATTATTTCTGTTCTTTTATTTTCTTTTAGTTTTGGTGTCTGAATTTGTGGATATATGAGCAGGCCCCAATAATTATTTCTTCAGTTCTCTTCCACCGCTGTGTCGCGGCCTCTTCCTTCTGCAGGTCACCACCTCCTGCTTCTGCAGGCCGTGCCACATCCCCCCATTCCCACAGCCGACAGGCCGTTCACCGCCGGCACCATAGTCCGTTCACTACCGACAGACAAGGCCGTTCAACGATGCAACGACCAGGTCTGGTCTTCCCCCTTCCTCTTTACATGTAGTATATTCTACAAAATATGAGACACTCTCAACTTAATAAAGAGTGTGTCATGCAAGTTCGTATTACTGCTGCACGAGTTCAAAATCTCAACAAACCAAGCTCAAACCAAATTTCAGGAATTGTTTCCTTCATAAATTAGTTTTCTTTTGTTAATTTCTTGTTCGACAGTATAGATGTATTATCAAGCAGTTCCATAAAATGTCATTGTATTACTGTATATGTCATTCATCTATGAAAATGTGCAAATGTTGTGGTGTATATGTCATTCATGTACATGTATTATATGTTGGAAAATTTTGTGTCTATGATGATATGATTGTTACTTCTTCAAAGAAGGTATCATGACCGTTTGTTGTGCATGCAAGAATGAAAGAAATGGTTTACATAAAAAACAATTAATCAGTACAAATTAAAAACAATGATCAGTTAAAAATGAAAAAAATGGTTAGTTTGAATTTAAAAATCAGTTTGAAGTAGAAGCCATGATTAGATTGAATTCTAAAAAATGAATGACCAGTTCAAATTAAAGAGAATAATCAGTTTGGGTTAAACAAGTTGGGTGAATGTCCTACTATTTGCTATGTGATTATTCACTATGTATTTATATCATCAGTTCATTAACAAATCAAAGAAAAAGATTTTGCTAGATTGACTCATGTTCTACTCTGGGCACACGATACATAAAGGCACTGTGTTCCAGGTTAATTCTCACAGTTGAGAGAATATTATTCCAAGCTTCATATAAACACACATATAGTGTGTCTGAAGACGTTACATTTATTTGTTTTGCATCCCAGCCATATCAGACCAGATCAGCACAGAGTGGCTAGCCGGCCAGCCGACGACGGGGATGACTGTGACATGGCGGACGACCCCCTCCTCCTGATGGTAGAAGACGAGGACGCGGTCCAACTGGAAGCCCGGCGGGGCGGGGACGGTGCCCACCGGCAGCGAGTCGATCGTCAGCTCCGGCCTGTCGCTCTTGATCTTGTCCATCGCCGGGTACACGGACCCGATGGAGCACCTCCGGCCATGATGTCTTCGCAGGAGAGCTCATCTTCGACATCTTGATGTACTTTTATGGGTTTAGCATGTGCTCTATCCTACCTATCATACGCCTTGGACTGAATATATAGGCTGGCCGGGTCATGGTGCTCTTCACTTCGTAAAATAAATACATTGGTTGGTTGGCTGGCTGGCATGCTAGAGATTACCGCCCATTTGTTGGATTCTTTGAGATATATAGCATGATGCACTATCGCCTTGCTGGATGTCATCGTAATTTCTTGTTTACTTAGTTAGTTAATCATTGAATCGAGCCGGCAAAACAATGCCAAAGTTAGCTAATCGATATGCCCCATGCACATATATGTCTCAATGTACATTTTTATATCATCGGTTCATTAACAAATCAAAGAAAAAGTTTTTGTGCGTGTGATTATTCCTGTGGCGCCTAATGTACTTAAATGTTTACTTCGTGCTTCTGTGTATGTTTTTGGGCAGTACAAATACATCGTCATACTAAGTACTTACGCGGTCGGGGTCGAGGCCTCCTGCTCAACAGTACAACTTAACTTCTTGTTTTGTGGCCGGTCGCTCAAGGAGATGTGCTCAACAGAACAACTTCTTGTTTTGTGGCCGGCCGCTCAAGGAGCTGAGTTAAAAATAAGAGAAGTCTAGAATATCGTCACAAAACACGCTCAATATGTGAAAACACGCTCAGTACAAAACCATACATACATCCGTTCAAGTACTCTTTTTCTCGAACATATGTTCGTCCATTCTAGAAAGGAAAAATGGTTGAATTAAAAATATTAATCAGTACGAGTTAAAAATGGTGGTCCATTCGGAATAAAAGAAATAACAGAAATTCAACTTGTAAAGCTCAAGCAAAAAGAAACCCCATGCAATTCAAATGAGAAAAGTACAAGTCGTAAAATAAGAAAAGTCCAGAGCATCATTCTAGAAAAAGTTTAATTCAAAAAATAATAAAATAACATTTTATTTTTGAAAAAAATATCATTCAGTTCGATGATATAAACCATGCAAGTACAGGGGCGACGATACAATAAACCATTGAAAACTTACGAGCAAAACAGAGCAAAGTCCAGTTAGTGAAAACACGCTTAGTACAAACCCGTGCAAACATCAGTACAAGTACCCTTTTTCGGAACCATTCAAAACTACTCTAAAAAAATAGCTCAGTACCAACATACACATATATCAATACGACTACTCTGTTTTTCAGACGAGAAAACAACAGAATCCGTTATACCGTATTCCAAATTACTCTTAAACGGTTGCGAAGTAGAGAAAACATTCAACATGACTAAGTTTCGCATTTTCGATAGCTATCCAATGATATATTGTTTGCCCCATTTCGATAAACTTTTTCAAAAAACCGCGTTCAAAACTAATTTTAACCGTATTTGAATTCGTATTTAAACCATAAGGAATTCGAAAAAAAATTCTATACGCAAAAGTTGCGCATTTTCCATAGCTTTCCAACGCCATATCTTTTGCATCAATCCGACAAACCGTTTGCAAAAAATCGCGAAAATATGTTGCGCCCATAATTTCATCGCTTTTCAAATTACTTTTAAATCATATAGAATTAGAAAAAACAATACATATATGGAAGATGCGGATTTTCATTAGCTTTCCAACGCCATCTTATTTGATCAATTCCGACAAACGGTTTGAAAATTGAGTCCAAAATACGATTCATGTTTTCGGTTTTGAAAAAAACGGTTTTTCCAAAACTGCTCTTAAACCATAATGATTTTGCAAAAACAAACTATAAGATTGTAATGTGGATGTCAAGAGCTTTCCAACGATATATTACACGCCCCGTTTCGACAAAAATATTTGCAAAAATATTTGAACTAAAGAATACGATTTTTAGCAACAACAGAAAGTATCAGTTCAACCGCTCGATTTTCATCAGTTCAACCGCTTGAATTCATCAGTTCAAGTAGGGTAACAGAATAATACTACATTACAGCGTAATGCAGAATAGCCAGATATATATACATATATATATATATATATATATATATATATATATATATATATATATATATAATTGGATGTGGGTTAGCATGACCTATTATTGTTGACATTACCCTTGAGGTAAAAGGTTGGGAGGCGAAACTATAAGCCCCTATCTTTCTCTGTGTCCGATTAAAACTCCGTAACCACAAGTATTGCGTGAGTGTTAGCAATTATGAAAGACTAAATGATAGTTGAGTATGTGGACTTGCTAGAAAGCCCTGACATATACTCTTTCTGATGTTATGATAAATCGCAATTTCTTCAATGACTGAGATTATAGTTTGTTGGTTCTCAATGAAGTTTCTGATTCATACTTCGCATTGTGAATAGATTATTACTTGAGCATAAGAAATCATATGACAATATCCATACATGTTGCTGTTATGAGAACAATCATGATGCCCTCATGTCCGTATTTTATTTTATCGACACCTCTACCTCTAAACATGTGGAAATATTTATCGTTATCAGCTTTCGCTTGAGGACAAGCGACGTCTAAGCTTGGGGGAGTTGATACGTCCATTTTGCATCATGCTTTTATATCGATATTTATTGCATTATGGACTGTTACTACACATTATGTCACAATACTTATGCATATTCTCTCTTATTTTACAAGGTTTACATAAGGAGGGAGAATGCCGGCAGCTGGAATTCTGGGCTGGAAAAGGAGCAAATATTACAGTCCTATTCTCCACAACTCCAAAAGTCCTAAAACTACACAAAAGTTATTTTTGGAAATAATAAAAAATATTGAGCGGAAGAAATATGTCAGGGGGGCCTCCACCTGGCCACGAGGGTGGGCGCGCCTACCCCGGGCGCGCCTCGCCTCGTGGGCCCCCTGTTGGCCCTCCGGTGCCCATCTTCTGCTATATGAAGTCTTTCGTACGAAGAAAAATCAGAAGCAAGCTTTCGGGACGAGACTCCGCCGCCACGAGGCGGAACCTTGGCGGAACCAATCTAGGGCTCCGACAGAGCTGTTCTGCCGGGACACTTCTCCGGAGGGGGAAATCACCGCCATCGCCATCATCAACGCTCCTCTCATCGGGAGAGGGCAATCTCCATCAACATCTTCACCAGCACCATCTCCTCTCAAACCCTAGTTCATCTCTTGTATCCAATTCTTGTTTCATAGTCTGGGATTGGTACCTGTAGGTTGCTAGTAGTATTGATTGCTCCTTGTAGTTGATGCTAGTTGGTTTATTTGGTGGAAGATCATATGTTCAGATCCTTTATGCATATTAATACCCCTCTGATTATGAACATGAATATGCTTTGTGAGTAGTTACGTTTGTTCCTGAGGACATGGGAGAAGTCTCTCTATTAGTAGTCATGTGAATTTGGTATTCGTTCGATATTTTGACGAGATGTATGTTGTCTATCCTCTAGTGGTGTTATGTGAACGTCGACTACATAACACTTCACCATTATTTGGGCCTAGGGGAAGGCATTGGGAAGTAATAAGTAGATGATGGGTTGCCAGAGAGACAGAAGCTTAAACCCTAGTTTATGCGTTGCTTCGTAAGGGGCTGATTTGGATCCATATGTTTCATGCTATGGTTAGGTTTACCTAAATACTTTTGTTGTAGCTGCGGATGCTTGCAATAGAGGTTACATAAGTGGGATGCTTGTTCAAGTAAGGACAGCACCCAAGCACCGGTCCACCCACATATCAAATTATCAAAGTACCGAACGCGAATCGTATGAACGTGATGAAAACTAGCTTGACGATAATTCCCATATGTCCTCGGGAGCGTTTTCCTTTATATAAGAGTTTGTCCAGGCTTGTCCTTTGCTACAAAAAGGATTGGGCCACCTTGCTGCACTTTATTTACTTACATTTACTTGTTGCTCGTTACAAATTATCCTATCACAAAACTATACATTACCTATAATTTCAGTGCTTGCAGAGAATACCTTGCTGAAAACCGCTTATCATTTCCTTTTGCTACTCGTTGGGTTCGACACTCTTACTTATCGGAAGGACTATGATAGATCCCCTATACTTGTGGGTCATCATAGCCACCTATGTAAGTGGATGTTTAATTTGATTATGCAACCATGTGCTTATAAGTGTGTATATAATGTTGTTATTCTGTATGCAATCCCATCCCACAACACACACGTCTTATTAGCAGCAACCGTCTGTGTTATTATCGATCTTCGCACACATTTCTGATTACAGACCTGTTTGCCGCGTATCACACACATCTACTAGTACATGGTACATGCCATGCACATGTGGAATTAGGGATTATTAGTGGAGATAATGGAAAAACCACAATCATATTTGTAAAATGAATTTATAAGAGCAGGTAATAGCTATTTCATTACAACACATATTAAGCTTTCACTTTATTTGTGTTTGTAATCTAATAAGAACAGGGTGCTGCGTGACTTACGTGGCGACGATTGGGCCTGTGGCGGCGGCTGGAGGTGGGATGCGAGGTGATGTTAAAAAAATGAGACCAACCCAAGGGCTAAACCTCGTTGGCATTATTTTATAGGAGAAACTCCGCGAATGGGTCGACGCCCTTGACTACCCGATAACGGGTCAACGCCCCGTCCTCTGATGCGGGGAGATGTTTGTTCCCTATTCTACTACTTGTGAGGGCGTGGGATATGTACTACTCTCGCAGAGTTTCGTCCGCGAGTCAAAATTGCTAAAAGCAGTTTGGGTTGAGGATTAGCATTATCTTAACGGTTAGATTGATGAATTAAGAGATCCTGATCGTGAGGCTGGTATTGATCCGTGTTTTTATGTGTAGGCTAGGCTGGGTGCATTTAGCGGTGAATATGTTTGCTTGTTTAATAGTAGTAGAGAGAAGTAGAGATATAGAGACAAAATAAAATCGGTTCAGTTAACATTTTCCCTTACCACGGTTGCACTACTGCATGCACTTCTTCGTCTCTCTCTCTCTCTCTCTCTCCCATCACGTGTAGCTGTACTTTTGCATGGTGGAATGGATTGCTAGTACTCCTACGGGAGCCTACCAGAGATGTCTAGTATGTTGTGTCCGGCGGAAGAATCACGAACCTGCACGTACTCTCTATTGTGGTGGTAGTTTGACAAGGTAGGATGCGCACACCGCGAATCCCTCCACTGTGGGCCGTCTGGTCACTCCATCTAACGGTCTATATGTGGCCACATAGTCATCTATCTAAACCAATTGGGTGTGAGTCGTCGGATTACAAGATCCAGCGGTCTATATCCCTTCATATTGGTACACTATATGAGATAAAGCATAGATAGTATGTGTGGACGTGCAATGCATGTTTTAACATTATGGGGTGATTTTTTGTAGGAAAAACATAGACTTGTTGATTGATTCGAAGCAAAAAAAATCTTGATTTATAGATGTCCAAATAAATTATATTATAAAAATTCGGAATTAATACATGCAATCCCCACAATTTATTAACAAAAAAGTCCCACGAACAATGTTAATAAAGAAAAGAATTTACAAAATGGAATTTAATTTCACTTTATGTTTCTCCCTTAAACCATTTTTTTGGGCTCAACTTGTTGCCAACCTCAAGCAACAACATGTCTGGCCCAAGTGGAATCAGTTTGGGCCACATCTCTTGAGAAGTATCAGGCGGTTCATTCTAGAACATGGTGGATGCAACAACCATGCATTGTTCACTGCGAATCCCACTACTCTCAGCCGTTGGATTTAGGACATAGATGGTTAGGATTGATGGGCAGCTCCTATTCAAAACTCATACACTATATAGTAGTATAGATATTGAACCTTTCTGTTCTCTTGCCTCAACACAAACAGTTCATCCGAGTGAACCGCATGCCGTATATCGCACACACCTTTGATCTGGCTGACCGTTTCTTTTGTGTTGCCTAATCACAAATAGTTCATCCGAGTGAACCGTATGCTGTATATCGCACACACCTTCATCTGGCTGCCCATTTCAATTGTTCCTACTCATCGCAAACAGTTAAATGAACTGAACCTTATGCCCTGCATCGCACACGCAACTAAAATCTGAACTGTGTTTGATGCATCCTCCATCGCAGACGTTTTGCACCTATTTTGACGGTTTTTTTACACCACCGTTTGCGATTATTGCATCGCACACTGTTTCGTCGAAGGGTCTTTGATCGTAGTGTCACATTAGTAGCATCCTGCAGTAGTGTATCTCTCCCTTAAGTCCGGCGACCTCCTCTCCCAGCCCCCTCCCCTGCCCCTCCTTCCTCCCCCTTCTCTACTGCTGGATCTGCTAGAGACGCAACCACTTGCATTTCCTCATTGGGACAGGGCCTCGTGAGGACATGAGGTCCCAGGAAAAGTAGTAGCAGGTCACCGGCCGTTGTCTAGGGTTTCGGGCGTCAGATCCAACTCCGGCGGCCACCGGTGAGTTGCTGCTCCTACTCCTTTATCCCTATCATCCTCTTCTAATCCTTTCTCTCTTTTTTTGTAGAAGCAACAAACACTACAAAAAAATACACTTCCGTGATGATACGTGTTTGTCACAGTAGGTCACATTTTCTGTCATGCATGTACATCCATGACGATTTTATGACAGAATCAAGATAGTCATACTTGTGATGTCGTAGAAGTGTTCCATGACATTACCAAAATTAACATCACATAAGTGTCCACTTCCATGATGATAAATCGCGTGTCACAGAAGTGCTTTCGTCAAGGGTGACCGATGAGGGAGTCCTGGATTAGGGGGTATCCGGACAGCCGGACTATATACATCGTCCGCACCACTGAAGCGTGAAGATACAAGACTCAAGACTTCGTCCCGTGTCCGGATGGAACTCTCCTTGGCGTGGAAGGCAAGCTTGGTGATCCGGATATTGTATTTCCTTCCTTGTAACCGACTCTATGTAAACCCTAGCCCTCTCTAGTGTCTATATAAACCGGAGAGGTTGGTCCTTAGAAGGCCGATCACAATTACAATCATACCATCATAGGCTAGCTTCTAGGGTTTAGCCTCTAAGATCTCGTGGTAGATCTACTCTTGTACTACCCATATCTTCAATATTAATCAAGCAGGAAGTAGGGTTTTACCTCCATCGAGAGGGCCCGAACCTGGGTAAACATTGTGTCCCTTGCTTCCTGTTACCATCAGCCTAAGACGCACAGATCGGGACCCCCTACCCGAGATCCGCCGGTTTTGACACCGACATTGGTGCTTTCATTGAGAGTTCCTCTGTGTCGTCGCTGCAAGGCTCGATGGCTCGTCTCGTTGTCAGGGACAACATTACCGCGGGGGGAGCTCTGGCTATAGGCCAAACTCTCCGACTAGGCGGCTTCATCATGGCCGCCCCATCGCCTGTCGCACCGACGATGGCCTCTCGGGTCATCACGCATAAATTTTGCATCAATTCGGAACTCGCCGAACGGATGGATCCGGTAGAGCTCTCTTCTCTTAATGAGCTCTTGGATTGCATCGCCGCTTTGGGAGTCGCAACGGACTATGACCAGATCGGGCTTAAACCCGATCAAAGGGACATTAAATGCCCGCCGGCCACCCATGAGATAGCGGTAGCGGAGGAACCACACAGGGAGTATCCCTCTATTTTGAGGACGAATTATGTCCGGATCGCCGAGCTCCCGGAGCCGGACACCCGCCCAGGGGAGGATATGACCCGGGTCCCGGACTTAGAATCGGGCACGGGGCCGGAAAAATTGGGCAGCGTCCCGGATCCCGAGCTGTCGAACTCGGAAGCCCCCATGCCCCGGGGCGCTAGATCGGATCAGAATCCGGATTCAGCTAAAACCACCCACACGAACTTAAATCGTCTCTCCCATATCAGGCAAGAGCCCCAGGAGACAGTGCATCATTACTGGGCCAGATTCCTACTTGCGCTAAACAAGGTCGAGGACTGCCAGGAGGAGGACATAGTCTCACACTTCTGCAAAAACTGCACGGACAAAGGAATCCTTAATGTTATAAGTCGCCGTGACATAGTACGCTTTGCAGACTTAGCAACCATAGTACAGAAGTACTGTGCGATGGAAAGCGTCTGGAAAACCCAAGCTGAATTTTGGGACAGTCCGGTTCTCGCCAAAACCTTTGTCCGAACTAAACGGGCGAACTCCCGTAAATCGGGCGATCCAATCCCCAAGAAACCAAAGCCCACCCCAGGGCAGGGAACCGTATTGGAAAAATGGCTCAATGGGCCATGTAAACTCCACAGCACTCCGGACACAACACCAACTCATAGCCTTAGGGCATGTTGGATACTCTGGCAGGTTGCAAAAAGTGGCGAGGATCTTCTCACAGAACAACATCCCGCCAACAAGCACAATACGGTACTAACAGTCTTCGAGACTTTTGCCTCAAACATTAGGCGCAAGCGAGCTCATCGAAGCTCCGCGGAAATTTTCCATATGGATAAAATAAACCCCTGGAATGACACTGCTATAACTTTCAATGCCAGTGACGAACCTCGATTCCAGACTATCCGGGCACCAGCAACTCTGGTTCTTAGCCCAATCATGGACGGCTTTCGGCTCACTAATCTATGAAGAGACACTCAGCAAGATGGAAATTGACGAAGGCCACATTGAATAAAGCGGCACAACCTTCAGGGGAATTATCCCTAGTCGGGAAGCGCGGTGTGCAGGAAAAATCACACTCGACGTGGTATTCGCACTCAAGAATTATAGGTCCGAAGAAATCACATTCCAAGTGGCCCCTTTTAGCAGCGGATACCATGCCCTTCTAGGGCGGGACGCGTTTACAAGCTTTCAAGCTATACCCCATTACGGGTACATGAAGCTTAAAATGCCCGGACCCAAAGGAATCATCACTCCAACCAGTGATCCGGACGTCGCACTTCGTGCCGAAAACAAAACTGCAGCACTAGCCCTGGAGGCGTTATTCGAGGCCCTAGCAGTCGAAGATTAACAACACTGCGGGCCACCGTGGACAGGGACGACGTGATACTCGACAAGCGACTCAAGTCCACCTCATTTAAACCCGCAGTCGAGATAGTCAAATTCCAAGTCCATCCAACGGACCCCACGAAGACAGCTTCCGTCGGGACACAGTTAAGCCCCGAGATGGACGCCGCACTGCCAGACTTCTTACGCGAGAATTGGGACATCTTCGCCTGGCACCCATCAGACATGCCGGGCATCCCATGCAGATTGGCCGAACACAGCCTCAATATACTAAAAGGATACAAACCGGTCAAGCATACTCTAAGACGGTTTTCAGAGCCCAAATGGCAGGCCATGGGGAAGAGCTAGCCAAACTACTCGAGGCGGATTCATCGGAGATATCAAGCATCCGGATTGGATGGCAAACCTGGTAATGGTACCAAAGAACGACAAATCCTGGCGCCTATGTGTCGACTTTAAAGACCTCAACAAGGCTTGCCCCAAGGATCCCTTTCCCCTCCCTCGCATCGATCAAATCATCGATGCCACAGCAGGACACGACTCGCTGTGTTTCCTTGACTCATACTCTGGATACCATCAAATAAAGATGGCAGAGTCTGACCAAGCTGCAACAGCTTTCATAACGCCATATGGCCTTTTCTGCTTCAACACTATGCCTTTCGGGCTTAAGAACACCGGCGCAACCTACCAATGCATGATTCAAACATGCCTGGAAAAGCAAATCGGCAAAACAATGGAGGCATACGTGGATTACGTGGTCATAAAAACAAGATACGTCGAAACCCTAATAGATGACTTGAGGCTTACATTCGACAATCTCCGGACATACGACATCAAGCTGAACCCGGAAAAATGCGTTTTTGGCGTCCCCTCGGGGAAACTACTCGGCTTCATCGTTTCCAATGGAGGAATTGAAGCGAATCCGGCAAAAATCCGAGCTCTGTCACAGTTGGCTATACCAATAGACCTCAAGCACATCCAGAAACTAGCCGGATGGGTGGCTGCTCTAAGCCGCTTTATCTCCAGGTTAGGAGAAAAGGCATTACCTCTTTACCGCCTTCTTGATTGCACCGAACACTTCGTGTGGACGGATGCAGCTGGCCGGACTGGATGAAATAAATACCTTATTGGCCAATAATCCGGTACTAATAGCGCCAAATATTGGCGAACCTATCTCATTGCTGTACATAGCTGCAACGCATCAAGTTGTAAGCGCGGTTCGTCGTTGAACGAGAGGCTGACGGATACAAATTCCCGCTCCAGAAGCCAGTTTACTATGTATCCACGGTCCTAACCCCATGCAAATCCCGATACCCACACTATCAAAAAATAGCATACACGGTGTTCATGGCATCTCGGAAGCTACGACACTACTTTCAAGAGTGTTCGATTACGGTGGCCTCCGAAGTACCACTCAAGGACATAATAAATAACCGCGATGCTACGGGCCAGATTGCCAAATGGGCATTGAGCTCCTTCCGCTCGACATAACATACAAACCACGGCGGGCCATCAAGTCGCAATTATTGGCTGACTTCGTCGCCGAATGGACAAAAGCCTAACTCCCTAAAGAGTACGGCACATACTCAAACTGGATCATGCACTTCGACGGCTCTAAAATGCTGGCCGGATTGGGAGCAGGTGTAGTCCTGACATCTCCCACCGGAGACACGGTCCAGTACGTCCTGCAAATATTATACACAGACTCCAACAATGCAGCCGAATATGAGGCTCTGTTGCATGGTCTTCGGATGGCAGTCTCTATGGGCATTCAACGCCTAGAAGTGCGCGGGGATTCAAACCTCGCAATATCACAAATAAACGGAGATTTTGATGCCAAGGACCCGAAAATGGCGGCCTACCGTAATGCCGTCCTCAAGATGTCAGCTCGGTTCGAGGGGCTCGAATTCCACCATGTGGCTCGAGAAAACAATCAAGCGGTGGACGTCCTTGCTTGCATCGGCGCTAAACGCGACCCTGTCCCACCTAAAATATTCTTGGAACGGTTGTTCAAGTCATCCGTAGTATGGGAAGGGGAGTCCGGCAATACTAGCACGGATCCGAATACACCCCCAGATTCCGAACTATCAGACATAATCGGAGGTTCTACCACCGAAATAACGTCCTCGGCCCATGAAATCATGGCTGTAATCGCCCCGTGGACTGAGCCTTTCTTGGCCTACCTAAATAGGCAGGAGCTCCCCGAAGACCAAAATGAAGCATGCTGCATCGTCCGGCGCTCTAAAGCTTACAAAGTCTACGATGGGGAACTTTACAAGAAAAGCGCTACCGGAGTGCTCCAAAGATGCATCTCTGAAGAGGAAGGGCGACAACTCTTGGCTGAAATCCATGCCGGACTTGGCGGGCACCACGCCGTGGCTCGAGCATTAGTCAGCAAGGCCTTCCGTACAGGTTTCTATTGGCCGACGGCCCGAGCAGACGCACAGGACCTTGTCCAACATTGCGTTGGTTGCCAGCTCTTTGCCAATCAGAGTCATATGCCCCCTACCGCTCTCCAAACAATCCCCATAACTTGGCCCTTCGTGGTTTGGGGGCTGGATATGGTCGGACCTCTTAAAGGGGGAAGCCATAAGAAAAAAATACTTATTGGTCATGGTGGACAAATTCACCAAATGGATAGAAGCCAAACCAGTCAAAACGGCCGAATCTGGACCAGTAATAGACTTCATATCCGGGGTCGTACACCGATACGGTGTCCCCCACAGCATCATCACTGATAATGGCTCAAATTTCACAGCCGACGAAGTGAAAATTTGGTGCGCAAAAATGGGCATTAAGCTTGATTACGCTTCCGTCTACCATCCCCAAACAAACGGCCAGGTAGAGCGGGCAAATGGTCTCATCATGAGCGGCATCAAACCCAGACTAGGGCGATCCTTGACAGAGTCGGATACACACTGGGTCGAGGAGATCGACTCCGTACTCTGGGGGCTGCGAACCACGCCGAATTGCACCACCGGATATACACCATTTTTTTATGGTGTACGACGCGGAAGCAGTATTACCCTGCGGCATAATACATGATTCGCCACGCGTACGCATGTATGAAGAGAAGGAAGCCGAGTTAGATCGGCAAGATAATTTGGATGCCCTGGAGGAGGAGCGCGACGTTGCAAAAGCCCGCTTCGCATTCTATCAGCAGCAGGCTCGACGATATCAAAGCAGAGAAGTGCGGGCCAAAACTTACAATACTGGCGAGCTCGTTCTACGCCTACCGGAGAAGAAGAAGGACAAGCTCAAACCCAAGTGGGAAGGTCCCTTCATCATTGACAAAGTTCTCACCGGAGGAGCGTACCGCTTACGTAATGCATCCGATAACAGACTCGAGCCGAACCCATGGAACGCGGCCAGACTCCGGAGATTCTACGCCTAGCGCCGAACTAAGTGTTCGTCTCCTTATCCCCTCCTTTTTAATTATGCTCCCTCCCTTTTCCTTTCTCGACCTTTTTTTCCTCTCCACACAAAAGTATTTAATACAGTACGGACTCCCGGATCCTTCCGGCCGCACTATGTGTGTAAGTAATACCTGGGGGCTTCCTATACGGAAGCTAAAAATAATTACTCTAATGGCCTTTTGCCCATCACATATGCGTTTCTTTTTCCATATGTGCCTTTTCTTCACCATTATATGCACCGATATGACTTAAGATGTGGCCAAGCTGGGTTGCCTGGCTCTTGTGTTTATGTCCTACGTTCCCGTTAATTCGGCTAGGGCATAAGGGGAGCACCTCTGCGATTGTTACTGCCGGTTCAGCCGGATGTGTACCTCAGACTGGGTGAAGCCGAAAGCTAGCTTCCTTAAGAGAATATTCGGTCGGTGAACAAAAGATGTATTCGTTTATTACAACGTCAATCCCCAGAAGTTTTGTATCCTGCGCCCTTGTTCGCAGTCCGGACATGTGCATCGTCGCGTGTGTACCCAGGGAAAGGAACCCTAACGGAACTATTCTCCTGGAAGATGTTTCTTACTATCCATGTAATATGACATAACTAGTTGGGTACTTATGCATTCAAGCACTTATGACCCCTACGCCTGGTGTCCACGCATACCCCGGTTCTGTATAACTGAGTGGGTATTCGGACACACCCCAGACTATAGGATCCGGGGGCTGAAGCAAAAAGGTCCGCCATGACAAATGATCTTAATCCGTCTAGGGACTACTTATGTCCATTGAATTACACAGTCACTTGGACTGACTATATTCCTCCTCTATACCATCCAACAGGCTATCTAGCTTACAATCCTGTTGAGAATACTTTCCGGCTAACGCTACCTGGTCATATACCAGACTCACGGGATTGTCTGCAGAATTTTCTGGCCCCGTCGGTCCGACTTCGGCCATATGGTTCGGGTCCAGCTTGGTGTAGCGCGTCTTCACCATAGCCCAGGCTTCTCTTGCACCTTGCCGGCAGGCTGACATCTTCCACAATCGGAAGCGTCGCCGTGCTCCTTGAAGCATATCCACAAGCTCCCCCATGCCATTCGGTAGGAGGCTTGATGGCCACAAGGCTGAGCAACGCCTGCATCACCGCCGAGCTCGCTGCATGCGGTTGTAAGAGGTCTTGTAGTAAATCGCCTGCAGATGAGGGCATCTCCTCCTCGTAGGCGACCCGTTAACATTCCTACAAGCACAATCCTTTCAATATACTTCCGCGAACTATACTATAGTTCGTCTAGGCACTTACCGTAAATGCCGCGTCGAAGCCTTTTGTTCTCCTTCACGGAGTCCGCCAGCTGAGCGCGGAGATCTTTTAACTCCACGTCCAGCTGGACTTTGGCATCTTGAAGATTGTTCTTCTCCTGCCTAACTTGCGTAAGAATGCGCTCACCAACCTTCAGCTGCATTTTGAGATGCGATTCGTCCTCTCTTATGCCCTCCGGATTCACCCCGAGATTGTCTGCAGAATTTTCTGTTAGACTTGTCATATCAGCCATTTACTAACTGGTGCATCTTCGTACAATTGCGACAACTGTTACCAGATGAGGGCTTTTGGGATTCCTCTAACTTGGCAATCATGACCCTCAGCTCGGCCTTGCACTCCTCCAGCTCCGAGACAATTACTCATTCTTATCTACAAGGACACATGCATAAATTGATCCTTAAAACAGTTGTATCAGCCGTTTCAAGTCTCAGGGGCTACTGCTACACATGCTTATCAAATTTTCTTACCCGTATATCTTTGGTATACTGGTCCGTCGCTCGGGCAAGCCCGCCTTGAGCAGCTCGGATGTATGCGTCTCCCGAATTGAAGGTGTTAAATGCCTCTTCGGAAAAGATGTTGTTCCGAAGTACGGCCCGTCAGCGCCGGTGTTTCATGGCGCTCTCTACTTCGGAATTCATGGCCGAGAGCATATCCGCATTCTTTGTTGGAGAACTATGCGGCATCGGCCCCGCTCCCGCCTCCACTCTCGAAGCCAATTTTGGAATCCGGCTGGTGGAGGCGTGGTTGGCAGGATCCCCGGATATAGTCCGGCTGCTCCTCTTCCTGCCAGGACACAAAGGGTGCTGTCATACTTCAAAAATACCATAATCACATGACAAGTTTTTGCCTTACCTCTGTAGCAGCGAGTCGACCCTTACCGCCTTCCTCTTGAGCCTGCCCGATCCGGGCGCCCTTGGCCGACGAGTCCCTAGGGGCTCGGCCCCACGCTCCGACTGTCGTCTCTGCAAAAACACGACACTTCAAGGGTAAGGCATGACATCTGAAAGGAGTCCTCTTCGGAGGATATGGTTTTTTGGCTTGGCTTACACGCGACGTAGGCAGCGGTCCGGGATAGTCGGCAGTAATGGCCACTGAGGGTCCATCGCAGCTTGCTTGATAAAATATCCCGTTGACAAGCTCCACGGTAATATCCGGATCTTCTTCGAGACCTGGATCTAGGGCCCTTCCGGGGTCCTCTGGCTGTGGGGAGGGGCTGGAGATTCCTTCTACGGCCCTCCTCAATTCCTGCTTGGGAATATCGAGGCAGCTGATCTTAGCGAAGAACGCCACAATAAGTGACGCGGGGAAAGGAATGAAAACTTACCCAGTTTGGGGGGTTGTACATGGAGAATCCATCTCGCGGTTTGATGTGAAGGAATTCCTCCTCTTCCCCTTTGTATAAATCGGACAATATCCTTGCCAGAGCATTGGCGGAGTCCGGATCCTTACGGCCACAGCGGGTGGCATCATCTTCCCCGTTGAACTGCCACATGGGCTTCCCTCGATATTGAAGCGGTTACACTCCCCGTATTATGCATATTGCCATAACCTCGACTATCGTCAGTCCGGATTTGGCCAGTAACTTTATCCTGCTCATCAGGTAATATATTTCCCTGGTATCCTCCTCTTGGGGGCCTCGGGGGCGCCAGCTTAGACGTGCCCTTGGCGGGGCGTTACTGAACTGGGGGAGAACTGTCCGGACTGGATCCGGAAGGGGAACATCATAAATATAAAATCATTCCGAAGGCCAGTTATCTGGTGCCTCCTTGGGAGTGCCGGATAGGTATCCGGTTTCGGCAATGCGCCATACTTCGGCTCCGCCCACTTGACATGGGGATTCTCCCTGGTTGCGGGGGACAAGGCAGAACAGCTTTTTCCATAACCCAAAGTGAGGCTCGCAGCCTAAAAATAACTCGGAAAGGGCAACGTACCCTGCTATATGTAGTATAGAGGCTGGGGTAAAGTTGTGTATCTGGAGGCCGTAGAACTCCAGGAGACCGCGAAGGAACGGGTGGATAGGAAACCCAACGCCCCTTAGCAGATGCGGGATGAGGCATATTCGCTCCTTTGGAGATGGATTGGGAGATCTCTCCGCTTGCTCCCTGCCATTATAGGTGGCTATTCCGGCTCGGACGGGGACCATGAATGCTGGAGGGAGAAACCCTTGGGTTTGTAACTCAATCAAACGGCTATGGGGAACTGAACACTCTTCCCAGTCCCCCGGCTTAGAGCGAGGAGAGCGAGCAGAGGAGCTGCAATGACCGGCCATGTTGGAATGGTTTTTCCGGAGTGCTCTGTTGGATGCTTGCTCGAGGGGGAAGAGAGAGGTTTGGATCTGAGAATCCCCGTCTCTTCAAATAGGCGGTCAGCCCAAAGGATTGAGGGTGGCAAATGCGAAAAATACCTCGGCTCCTCGCATTCGCTCGACACGTGGAGATGGTCATTATTGAGGCACTGAAGCCAAGGAATACAACTTTGGTGGAGTTCTGGACACTATTCATCGTAACAGGTACTTTGGAGTATTCGGAGATGGAACCCGCCCTGCAATGCCGAAGACAAGACTGCACACCGGACTCATCGTCATTGAAGCCTGGTTTAGGGGCTACTGAGGGAGTCCTGGATTAGGGGGTATCCGGACAGCCGGACTATATACATCGTCCGGACTATTGAAGCGTGAAGATACAAGACCCAAGACTTCGTCCCGTGTCTGGATGGAACTCTCCTTGTCGTGGAAGGCATGCTTGGTGATCCGGATATTCTATTTCCTTCCTTGTAACCAACTCCATGTAAACCCTAGCCCTCTCCGGTGTCTATATAAACCGGAGAGGTTGGTCCTTAGAAGGCCGATCACAATTACAATCATACCATCATAGGCTAGCTTCTAGGGTTTAGCCTCTACGATCTCGTGGTAGATCTACTCTTGTACTACCCATATCTTCAATATTAATCAAGCAGGAAGTAGGGTTTTACCTCCATCGAGAGGGCCTGGACCTGGGTAAACATTGTGTCCCTTGCTTCCTGTTACCATCAGCCTAAGACGCACGGATCGGGACCCCCTACCCGAGATCCGCCGGTTTTGACACCGACAACCGACACGTGGCATCCACCATAACGGGTCGCCGTTAAGCTATCGGGTCCGATTTTGGATCTGATAACCCGTTAGCAGCCCGGACCAATGGGAAATTTCCACGTGTAAAATTCTGATTGGCCGGAGGAAACACGTGTTAGCTCGTCTGTGGGTCAGATAGGCGCCTATGGTATGTCGACACGTGCGACGGCCCACCACTGGCCCAGTTAGCTTACAAAGGCCGGCCCGTTTGACTTGGTCAAAAGTTAGTTAGCTGGCCCATGAAAAGCCTGTTAACGGTCTCTTCGCAAGTAGCTCATTTTACGGCCCGGTAACTCACGACCCGTTAGGGCCTACCCGAAATCGGACCAACAACGTCATGTGGGCCGTCGAATATAACACCAGCCCGTTTCACTTTCGGCCCATGTATGGCCCACGACGTCTTTCGACCCATATGAGGCCTTCGTATCTTTAGGCCCTTTAGAGGCCCACGGCGACTCTAGCCCATAATGAATAGTAAATTTCTTTGTACCCGTTAATGGCCCATGATTCACATGGGTCGTTTCCAGCCCGTGTTAGCTTTCGGCCTACTAACGGCCCATACATTCTTGGGATCCTTTCCGGCCCTTGATTACTTCCGGCCCGTTACTGGCCAGTTCCCCTAATGGGCCAAATTCGGCCCATGGTAAGAGTCGGCCCGTTTCTGGCTTGATAACCCGTTGCATTGTTTCCAGCCCGTCCTATATTCTGGCCCATTAACGACCCGTTATGCCTGTGACAGAATTAAACCTTTGCTGTCCTCCGGCCTGTTAACGGCCCGTTACCATGCTGGGCCGTACCAATTACGCCCGTTTATGGCCCATGTAGACCCATTTATCCGACGGCCTGAGGCCCACCGTTTCTACGACCTTGTTGGAGGCCCATTTATCAATGACCCGTAGGAGGCCCATGGATCCTACGACCCGTAGCAAGGTCAAGGTTACCACGGTCCGTATATGGTCCATGGTTGTTGCGGCCACTAGCAAACTAGGGAAAAAGAATACTAGGAAATAAATAAGCCCGAAATTAACGCTAGGCTATTAAGGCGATTGCACAGATTACATCCACTAGGCATCAAAGATCGCCACCAGTGCAAATATAGGGAACACCCTACACTACAGAAAATGGCTTGCTGTTTTCTTCCGCCAGTGGCTGCACGTTAAGATCAAATTTTGTATCACAACAAAACAAATTACAACTATAAAACAAAAGGAAGGTTGGCATAAAAGTTAACAGTTTGGCAGATAAATGCACCACTAGAAGTTCAGAAGCTCAGTTCATTTGACCTGACTGTTAAATTTTCATGTTGTATTGCCCGATGGAGCACCATAACCTTCGCCTTCATTTCTCCTAGGCTCTTGAACAACATAGCAAATTTCTGGTAGTCTGGTTTCAAAACCATGCATATCTTGACGACATCGGACAATGTCTGTCCTTGTTTCACAAAGGGTCTCTATTAGGGAATGGACTTGTGTCTGGAGCGCAGATATAACATTGTTTTGAGATTGCATATCTTGATCGTGAGGCAGTTTGGACAAGATTGCCTTGACAACCAACCCAGTATTACGCAGGAACGCGCTTTTGGCACTGTTAGTGGACAGGTACTGACGCACTGCAGCAAGAGCTGACATTGCAGTTATAGTTACCTCGCCACCTTCAGAAGGTGGCGGTTCCACCATTTTTTCCATAGCTTGCTGAAAACTTGAGTTTTTACATTAGTAGTACCAGATCAGAAGATATTAAGGAGGCAGCAAAACCAAACAAAATAGCTTTGGTCTATATACAGAACTTATTCTGGTGAACCAATGTAAAATATTAGTTGTATTTTACTGCAAAGTACATAATAAAACAAGGTTCCAAACATATGACCATGTACCATGGCTAATGTATTGTATATTTATTCACATTGTATTGACAGCTAAGGATAAAGAGACAAAGTTTATAATACGGTAAGCATAGTATGACATCATTCATATCACAAAACAAGCGAGAACGGACATAAACAGGCAATTGTAACGTTGTCTGGGCAAGTCCAGCACTGAACTAGATTACATGTCAAGATCAAAGGAACATCACTCCTCTCTTTTAAACCTTTTAAGGTGCAATGATACGCTAAGACAATTGTGTATAAAATTGAAAAGAGTAATAGACATTGGCTGCAAACCATGCAGTTGAAGGCACAAGTCAGAGTAAGTAGTAGTTAAAAGGCATGAGGATTAAGGACTTACAACAGCGGCTTTGACTAGTGTAGTCATGCCCTTCGTCTTGCTGGTGTGACAGTCCTTGAAGACTTCCACAACATTTGGTTCAGGTACTTCTTGGTCATTGCGGGATTTCCTCTGCATTTGGAACAAGTCAATATAGATCTGATAATATGGTACAACGAAAAGAGTGAAACAACAACTAATTACAAGAGCCTCGCAGTGTGCAATATAGCTACGAGATTCTGTCGTCTGTTGGCATTTCACTCTCGTACGGTTGGCCTTGTTCTTTGAACAGTTCACCTACAAGAAGATAGATTTGTGTGGCACATTCGTAAATAGAACTTCAACATGTGATCTAATCACATATATATAATGTACCTGATACTTCGGATCAGACCAGTGTTTAATGAGGCCTCTCCAGTCTTCATCCGATATATTTTCCACTAGAGATGTTTGGGCAAGTTCACTGTTAGCCTTGCCTTCAAAGTGAGTTTTCCTCAAGTTAGACCGACATCGCCAGCAGAGCAGACTTGAAAACATGGGTGCAAGCTTGTCTGGTTGCATCATCTTGTCTATCCAACTTGAACCTCATCTGTTGAAAATTATGGGAGTCTCGTTATTAGCAACCTAGAAAGTATGGGACAGAGCAAGACGATATTACTAGTTTCCATACATAACCATACTTACAGATAAATGGTCAAGGAAGGTGTTGAACTGGGTTTCATCTTTGTCATTCCTGTACTGAATCCATGTTGGGAGGATACGTACATGACACCTAACGGCAACCGCTGCCTCTGATACTAACTTGGCTGACTCTGTAGCATCACGTGGCCTTTTTAAACCTGCCTCAAAATGGATCTCCATTCTTCCTCCTCTAGATTTAGTTAACCTATCGAGCATTATCCCTGATGTTTGTTTCCTATTGCGCATAGGTGCTAGTCCAACAACGAACATAGGAAGTGTTAGTGTACATACAACTGTGAGACTACAAATAAAGAAGCATGCAACTGTAACTTGACTCCAGCAACTACCTTCTTGCTGTTCAAGCTCACAAAGCTCATCTGATATTGCCAACTCATCTTGTGTCAAGAGTGCTTTGGAAGTAGTGTCCGGTGGCAAGGGAGCTTGGGAACGTGTTGCTAGCTGAGTTTACCAACGAGTAAATCATGCAGCTGGTGGTATTGTGGAAGGTGTTGCAACAACTAGGGTTGTCTCTGCTTGTTTGGTGGCAGCTATTTGTTTCTGTTTGTCATGTTCTGCAGCTCGTGTAGCACAGGATACCCTATTTGTAAAATTTTCCGTTGGACTTTGACCTTCTATTGCACCATCAGTACCAGTAGAATCAGCAGGGTTGTTCCGCTTCCCTTTCCCTGTCATTCTGTGTTGCTTCCTCTTTCTCTGTGCCATGTTAAGTCAAGCCGACAAGAAAAACGAATAACAATTCACGCTCCGCACCTTCATCCCAACTCCGTCCTTCTTCTGGCAATCTTCGCCTACTATTGTGAGGCATATGTCGGGGTGAAGCCCTCGGTGGCCTTGCTGCGCCACTACTTCTTCCTCCGATTCTCCCGTGGTCCCGTCTCGCGGCGCTGAAGCCACGCATATGGCGGAGCCATTGCCATTTCAAACACTGGGAAGCGGATTGAGGGCTTCAGGAGCAAGTGGGTCTTGGTGGATGCCGGGCGGATCCACCCCCAGCTGATCCTGCCCACGGAGTCCGCCGAGAGTTCCGACGACTGGTCCCGAGCGAAGCTTCGGGATCCTCGCGCGAAGTTGGTGCTGGAGAGGATGGATGCATATATGAAGCCGGACGATGCGGCGGCGGCGAGGCTGACCGGTGCGTCGTTGCTGAGGGAGTTCCTGGAGCACCAACTGGCTCTGCTTCGCCAAGATTTCGCTTCGATGTGGAGGCCTAACCCGAGCCCGTGGCCTGGGCCGGCGAGGATCTCGTGACGGTCCTCCGGTCCTTGGTAGGGGGCGATGTGGCGAGGCCGAGGCGCCTCCGCGCCCTGTTCCTTCATGAGGATTGGGAGCAGGTTGTGGGGTCCATGCCCGCCTTCAATGGGGACGGGCTCGTGCCTGCTGGAGGCCCCAGAGGACCTGGTGGACGTGTCCTCTTCCGACTCCGGCAAGAGGTGGAGGAAAGGGAGCCGGAGAGGGGTTGACTCGGGGGCGAGTCAAGGCTCCCTCCCTGCGGTGCAGGCCCCGTGTTCTCCGCCTCCCCGAGAGTGACGATGACGAAGATGAGGATGGGCGGGGAGGCAGGAGCCTGCCCTCGATCCCGAAGAAGGACAGGACTGGCTGGTCCCAGCGGGTCCGCCCCGGCCCCGGGGCGATCCGCGGACGCGCCTCCCGCTCCTGGTCCCCTTGAAGCTGATCCCTGCAGCCGGCTCTCGGGCTTCAAGTATGGCCGGAGGCTGCTCGAGTCCACCTGCGATGACCTGTAAGTGCCTGTTTCCTGTCTTGATTATTGCTTTGTCGACGAGATCTGATGTCCATGCTCTTCGGTCAGGCTGGCGCCCGCGGCGAAGAAGCTGAAGGGGGCTCCTGAGGCCCCGTCCGTGGTGGTGCCTTTGCCCGAAAAGGAAGATGACCCCGACGCCCAGGCTTCTCCTGCCCGGGCGTCCTCGCGAGGCCTGGCTGAGCCCGCTGGGGCGAGCTCAGCCCCCTTGTCCCAGGCGACTCCCGAGGTGGCCTTGCTGGGCGCTGCCTCCACCGTTGTCGTGGCGCCGCTAGTTCCGCCTTAGGGCGTAGTGGTTACGCCGCCGCCAACTCCTCCTACTCCGCACTGCTGTCTCCCCGACTCCTCCCACAGTCCTGGACCACGCTACTGCTGAGCTAGACAGGCTACGGCAGGATCTTCTGGGCGCTGACCCTCGCTTGGCGGCCGGGCGCTTGGAGCTGGGCTTTGGCTGGATTCGTGCCGACGCTTTGATTCGGGCGGCGCTGGTCCAGGCTTCGACGGCTTGTGACGAGGAGAAGCAGGCTGTTCGCGAGGCGAAGGTAGCCCGCGATGCTGCCCTGGGGGAGGCAGCCAACATCCGAGGTCGCTACGAGGCGCTGGAGGGTGAGCTGAAGGGCCTGCAGAACCAGCTCGCCGAGGAGGCCCGCCTCCGCCAGGAGCAGGAGGAAGGCATGAAGGCTCGCGAGGCGGCCATCAAGGACCGGGAGGCCAAGATGAAGAAGCGCCGCGACCGCCTTGACGCGCTGAGGCAGGAACTGGAGGCGAGGAAGGTCGAGCTGGACGCCAAGGCGCGGGTTCTTGCTGAAGACCGCGTGGCCTTCATGGATATGGAGGTGAAGGCTCGTGTCCTGCTGAGGGAGCTTTATGACAGCGGCCTGGAGAGCCCACTGGCCGGTGCGGAGGGCGGCCCCGCCAAGCTGCTTCCCTTGCTGATCCGCGCTCTTGAAGATGTCTCCCCTGGTCTTGGCCCCACGGCTGAGGCCGAGGCGCGGGTCTTGTCTTCTGCGGCACTGACGCGGATCCTCACCCACATCTACCTTTCGCTTATCCTGGCCGACATGGACAGCTCGGCTGGAGCCGGGCGAGCGGCGAAAGCACGCTGCTGCCGCCGCCGAGGCTGTGAAGGGTCGCATGAGGCTCATGGGGGAAGTTCCGGCCTTCAGCACCAAGCCGGGCGAGGTGCCGCTGCCCTGCTGCTTCACGAGGCGAGCCCACTCCAGCTGCTCCACCGCCGACAAGTGACTCGGCAGCTCTGTCTTGCTTTTAATTCCTGCACATGTATCATGCCTCGGGAGGCGTTTAAACTATGCGTTTGGTACTGCGATAACAAAGGTGGACTGTAATATTTGCTTTTGAATTCCTTGAAATTTGTGCTTCCTACTTGCTTATGTTCTACGCCGGCAGAGTCTGCCGCTCACAGATACCCCAACCGCAGCTTAGCCTTCGGAACTAAGGGGTGAGGGCTACGTGACCAGTTAGGCTCTGAGTCGCGATGCTCAGGAGTCCCCTTGACGCTCAAACGGCATGCGTACCTTGGCTCCGCTCGGGAGTGGCGTCGACGAACCAGGCCCGAGGGCTGGCTGGGTGGCGTGCATCCGGGCGTGACCAGGCGCAGCCCGTGCCAAGCCCTCGCTGGCGCGCTCCCGAGGGAGGCGCGGCGACGAGGCCGACACCGAGCTCTGGGCTCCCCGAGGTTGATGCGACCCGGAGGCCACCTCGCTTGTTTATCACCGGAGCATAGTGCTTCCGCATGCGTGACGGCATAGCCGCTCCTCGGTAGTGTCGCCACCGGTGAGCATGGTGCTTCCACTGGAACGTGGGAGGCGATACAGCCCCACCGACACGTGGCTGGCAGAGGGGCTAGACGAGGTGTATCTGGGCACCCGTGAGCCAGCCAGCGGACTCACGGGCCCTACCTCAAGGCGGGTTGCGCCTGGCTCGGGCCTTATCTTCGAGTGTGTTCTGCAAAACTGGCGGATGCGGTGATCTACGTCTTCGGTCCCGGCTCGGGCTGGTCTCTACTGTCATTGGCAAGCCGGTCGCGATGCCATGGACAGGACCAGAGGGTGAGGGCTGGAGAGCCGGTAGGAGCCACTGAGTCGCGATGCTCGTGCACCCCTTTAACGCGCAAGCTAGGTTAGATGACGCAACTCACGTCCTCGGGTCCCGGCTCGGGCTGGTCTCTACCGTCAGCCGGCAAGCCAGGTCGCGATGCCATGGACAAGACCAGAGGGTGAGGGCGGAGAGCCGGTAGAGCCCTTAGTCGCGATGCTCGTGCACCCCCTTTAACGCGCAAGCTGGGTCAGACGCAACAACTCTACGTCTTCGGGTCCCGGCTCTCGGGCTAGTCTCTACCGTCGCTGGCAAGCCAGGTCGCGATGCCATGGACAAGACCAGAGGGTGAGGGCTGGAGAGCCGGTAGGAGCCCTGAGTCGTGATGCTCAGGCACCCCCCCTTTAACGCATAAGGCTGGATTGGATAATGAAACTCTATGTCCTCGGGTCCCGGCTCTCGTGCTGGTCTCTACCGTCAGCCGGCAAGCTAGGTCGCGATGCCGTGGACAAGACCAGAGGGTGAGGGCGGAGAGCGGTAGGAGCCCTGAGTCGTGATGCTCGTGCACCCCCTTTAACGTGCAAGATTTCGCCACCTGTGAGAAGGCACCAAATAACAAGCATGGTGGAGCGAGAGCATAATCCTAAGGAAAATGCATGAAGGATACATGCACTGGATGGCCCGAGCGGCTTGGGGATGATGCAGCCCGAGGGACGCCCCCAACAGGATAAGCTAAAGACATGAAATAAAAGGGATACATGCCGCAGGGACGGACCCACGCGGCACAGGAATAATGCAGCCTCAAGGCGCTCCCAGTAGGAAATAAAACTTAAAGATGTCACCGGTGATGTTGGGGATGAAGGGTTGTTGATGTAGCAGACTCGGTGGGCTGCGGGAGCCGATCCTCACGAGCCCCGGGCCTGTGGGCCTCGGGAGGCTCGGAGGTCCGGGCGGCCCCTCACGGGCCATCTCCATCTCCGCCCGGGGCTGCGGGCGTGCACGACCTCTTGAGCCTCGGGATGGTCCTCATGAGACGCTGGTGCGCAGCAGCCGCGTTTGGCAGGCCATAAGGCATGCGTACATAGCTGTGGGGCGGACCCTCGCAACGTCCCACTCGCGAGGGCCAGAGGCGCTCTTGAGATGCGGCTCGGTTGAGCCCTGGTATGTCGATGCAGACGCGCAGCCCACCATCCTCGCCCTGCCCCTCATGACCCTTGACTCCTGTAACTCCTGAATGGCCTTGCTGATGAACTCTCGGGGGTTATGTCCTCCTGGTCTTGCTCCTGCTTGCAGGAAACGTGTTTCGAAACACGCCTCCACGTGGTGCCCAAGCGCCTCCCTCGAGACCTTGGCGAGGTCGGCAGCCCTCGGGGAGAGCCCCGAGCCACTGAGGAGGGCGCCGGGCACGCTTCCCTATGCGATGGAAGGAGGCTCCCTCGGCCCGGTGCGGGCCACGAGGGGCCTGTCTCTTGATGAGCCGGGCGGTCGATGTCTTCTTCTTCTTGGGTGCTGCTGCCTCGGGAGGCGCCGCTGCTGTGGTGCAGGTCTTCCAGCGATGCGGCTGAAAATCTCGCTCAGTGGAGCACTGCGCATCTCTCTCTTCACGGGGCACCGTGATGACCCCGCCGCTTCACGGCATCTAGAGGATGTTGTAGCCATGGTGGGTTCTGACCATGAACTTGGCCAACGCTGGGTATCCGAGGATGGCGTTGTACGGCGAATGTAAATGACGTCCGAAGTCGATGAGCTCGTCGGTGTGGTAGTTGTCGCGGGCCCCAAGGTGACAGGAAGGCGGACCTGCCCGATCGGGACCGTGGAGCCGTCGGTGACTCGGAGAAGGGCTTGGTTGGCTGAAGGTATCACGGCACTTGAAGATTGTTGAATGTCTCCACGGACAGGATGTTGAGGCCTGCTCCGCCCGTCGATGAGGGTCTTGGTGACCAACGCGTTGCGATGATTGGGGAGCAAAGCATTGGGAGAACTCCGGTGTGGCTGCGACTTGAGCTGATCCGCTGAGCTGAGCGTGATGGCGTCGCCCGATCACTGAGAGGACGCGTGGACTCGAGCTTGGGAAGGACAGCATTCACTTCACGGGCGAATTGCTTGAAGATGCGGTGAGAGGCTGGGGCTTGAGCTCCGCCCAGGATGCAGGCGATCGCACGCGCTTCCTGGAAGCCCCCAGCCCCCTCGTCCTGATGGCGGTCTTCGACTCTCCTTGGTGGCGGCAGCAGCGGAGGGAGGCCCGCGTTCCCTTGCGGACGATCCTCACGAGGCTGATCCCTCCATCCCCCCTCGCGAGGTGGGTCTTGCCAGTGGTCTTCGCGAGGTTGGTCGCGCCACACTTGGCGCGGGCCATGTCTTCCAGCGTCCTGCATTTCTTCCTCCTCCTCGGCCGTGGCCCAGTCCGGCTGCGCTCGGGCGTCTGCCGACCCTTCCTTCAGCGCCTGGCCGGGCTCTTAACATTCATTGGTGTTGTGGGTGTGGAGGTCGTGGTATACGTGATACCAGCTGCCCTTGGAAGACTCGGGCTGATCTCTGCCCGCTTGGTGTATGCGGATTCGGCCACGAGCACGGCAGCCCCTTGCGCGCTTTACGTCCTTGGACTTGGACTTCTTCTCTCGGGATCCGCGGCAGGCAGCTCGAGGAGGGAGAGGCGCCCTCCTCAGCCTGGCGCGCACTTGGTCGCCAAGTTGAACAGCTCCGTGGAGGTGCGCAGATCTTCATGCATCGCCAGCTCCTCCTTCATCTTGACGTCACGCCGCAGCTGGCCGGAGAAGGCAAAGATGATGGCCTCCTTCGTTACCACAGGGATCTTGAGTAGCGTTGTTGAAGCGCCGGATGTACTTTTGCAGGGTTTCCGGCTGCTGCTTGATCCGGCGCATGTCGCCACGGGCGGGTGGCCGGTCGCGAGTACCTTGGAAGTTGGCGATGAAGCGGGTGCGCATCTCGGCCCGAGAAGAGATCGTTCACAGGGCGGTCCGGGAGCAGTGCGGGCTCCGTCCCCAGCGCCATGGGAAACCAGTTCGCCATGACCTTTTCATCTCCGTTGGCAGCCTCGATGCCCAGCTCGTAGAGCTGGAGGAACTCCGTAGGGTCAGCCGTGCCGTCGTAGCATGGGGGCAGGTCTGGCTTGAACTTGGCGGGCCACGCGACGCCGCGCAGCTCGGTGGTGAAGGCGCGGCAGCCCGCCGTGGCCGCGGGGGGCCTCGGACGGCAGAGAGCTTGGTCTTGCAGGCCTCCCTGCGCCGCGGGGGCAGCGCAGGGTCTTGACGTCTTTGGAGCGGGAGCGCCGGGCATCTTCTTGCGGGCGAGGAACTTCTTGGCAGCTCTGCTCTTGCAGCGCCGGCGCTGGCGGAGCAGGTCCCGCCAGGGGCCGCGCGCTTTGGGGGCTGTGGGCGCCGTCTTGAGGAGGAGGCGGCCGAGGCGCCGGGAGCTTCATCGCCCGCGTGGGCGAAGTGCGGTGCGGCCAGACGACGGCGGCGGGTCGCCTCGCGATCGCAGACGAGCTTCAGCGGCAGCGGTCGAGCCATTCTTAAGACGCGTCGTCGGCGGAAGCGTATGAAGCTTCGTTAGCGCGATGAGCTCGGGCCTCCATGGCGCTGGGCGAAGCGCGAAGAACCAGCGGGGTGAGCGAAGGTGTGGCGGTGCGGCCGTCCCTCTTCATGGACGGGTGCTGGGACGACGCTTGCTGCTCGTTCCCCGCCGGGCCGGTGGCGGCGTTGACAGCAGGTGACGGGGAACGATGAGGATGTCCGCCGACGGGAGCCGTCTGGGCGACGTGGGAAGTGAGGGCGGCTCGGCGCTCGGCGCGAGCCCGACGAGCGTCAGACATGGTTGCGGTGGTCGGGGGAGAACGAGGTGACGAAAGGCGGATTCCGGCGCACCCCTACCTGGCGCGCCAAATGTCGGATTACGGGTTCCGGCAGACCCTTAAGGTTCGAAATCTGGGGTGCGCGAGGAGATCCAACCCTCCACCGTCTCGTACCTCGCCGAATCGCAGGGACCTAAACTACTAGCAAGAACAACACAAGAGACGCAAGATTTATACTGGTTCATGCCACCATCGTGGTGTAATACCCTACTCCAGTGTGTGGTGTGTGGATTGCCTCTTGGGCTGATGAGGAACAGTACAGGGAAGAACAGCCTCGCGAGGGTCTGTTCTTGGTGGAAGCGATGAACTGCTAAGTGGTGTCCCGTCGCTCTAGCTTGAGGATCGGGTCTCTCTCTCTCTCTTCGGATGCTTGATCCTTCTCTATCCGATCCTCCCCCTACTATGGTGGCTAGCTCTACTTATATAGACGAAGGCCCTGGGCCTCTTCCCAAATATTGAGTGGGAAGGGCGCCAACAATTGGCCATTTTGAAGGGGAACAGCGGGTACACTTATCTTGACTAAAGTTGGTCCTCGCTTGCCAAAGGCTCTGGTGATGGCCGCTTGGGCTCCACGATGACTGCATTCTAGCCGTTGGGGCTGGTCTTGGTCTTGTTGCACCGACACGGATGCCTTTGCTTGATGCTCTTGCGCTTGCCCTTTGCACCAAAGAGGAAAGGAGGACGCTGTGGCTGGCGCCCGACTGGCGCCCTTGGTCGTCATGGCTTGCGTCACGGGCACCTCACGAGGTACCCTGCCTTGAACTCTCTGCCTCCTCACGAGCCAGCCTGACAAGGCCGCGCCTGAGGAAGCTCTTGGTCGTCCGCCCCGTGAGGCTTGGCCGCTCGCGAGGGTCTTGAGTTTGCGTTGATGAAGATGGGCCGTCCTGGGCCTCCTTGAGCCACGCCGCAGGCCGCAGGCAGGCAAGTCTGGGGACCCCTGTTCCCAGAACGCCGACAGAAAATTCAATCCATTACAAGAGAGTAGAGGGGGAGAAACATCATAAGATCCAACTATAGTAGCTAAGCTCGCGATACATCAAGATCGTACCACCTCAAGAACACGAGAGAGAGAGAGAGAGAGCGATCAAACACATAGCTACTGGTACATACCCTCAGCCCCGAGGGTGAACTATTCCCTCCTCGTCATGGAGAGCGCCGGGATGATGAAGATGGCCACCGGTGAGGGATCCCCCCTCCGGCAGGGTGCCGGAACAGGTTCCCAATTGGTTTTTGGTGGCTACAAAGGCTTGCGGCGGCGGAACTCCCTATCTATTCTGCTCCCCGATGGTTTTAGGGTATATGGATATATATAGGCGAAAGAAGTTGGTCAGGGGAGCCACGAGGGGCCCACGAGGGTGGGGGCGCGCCCAGGGGGCAGGCGCGCCTCCTTGCCTCGTGGCCACCTAGTTGCTTTCCTGACGTGCACTCCAAGTCTCCTGAATTGCTTCCTTTCAAAAAATAACTCTCCCGAAGGTTTCATTCCGTTTGGACTCCGTTTGATATTCCTTTTCTTCGAAACACTGAAATAGGCAAGAAAACAACAATTTGGGCTGGGCCTCCGGTTAATAGGTTAGTCCGAAAAATAATATAAAAGTGTTTAGTAAAGCCCATAAAACATCCAAAATAGATAATATAATAGCATGGAACAATAAAAAATTATAGATACGTTGGAGACGTATCATCACCCTCAATGGTGTTCTCCGTCGAACGCACTTCGCCAAACCACAACGTTCGAGATATCGTCGACGTCACCGCAATGGGGAAGGATGTGAAATAGTTACTACCTCCATTTTTTGTACACAAGGCCAGTATATCAAAATTACTGCAAAAGGCCACTAACACTAGGCAAAATTGATGGGGTTTGCCTCATACTAGCAAGCAAGGACATTAATATACCCTTGCATGCATGCAGAAGTGAGAAGGTTGGTTTGCATGGCGCTGCATCAATCAAGCGATGAGGAGTGAGATGGTTAGCTCTTTGGGCTTTGGAGAAAAAAATACGCATTAATTGACACGTCAAACGAGGATTTGTATCGATTAATCCCGTGAAGGAAAACCCCGCCTTTGGTTTTTAACACTAGTACTTCTAGTACGTACGTACTTATCCTGTTTGATTCTAGGCCTTGCATTGCCATACTTCACCACCCATTTTTGCCAAGCTTGCTTAAATTTTTCAAAATGAAAAGGAGGTACACTTGCGCACGACTGTCGTGGTCGCACCACACCCTCACACGGTCGCTCCTGCACGCCGCGGTTGCACTGCACCTTCACGATCGCTTTTGCCTGCACGCCAAATCCAACCAAGGAACGCACCCTCAGCGACACGTGCTACGCATGTGAACAAACCAAACTCAGCCATCCTACCTGACACATAATTTTTGTTCATACAGTATGTTTATCCAACCGCATGTTGGGGAGGATCCGTCTGGCCCGTGCGGTGATGCATTGGGGAAGAAGAAGAGGTGAGGAAGAAGGGTTAGGAGACGTAGGATATTCATCCAACTGCCTGAAATGGTAGACTGACCCAAATGATGAAAGTCAGGCAACTTGCATACCAATATATGTTTTTACACAGCAAAAGATGCCTTAAAACAACAACATAATGAAAAACTATAACTGCTCGCGGAACGAGACAGCCTCGCCGTCTTTGGCTGCCGGTGCGAACCAGCCATAACTGTCGACGTGTGTCTCCGCACCGTGGTTGTCCTTGGCCTCTAGCTACTCGTTCACGCGGAGCGTGCGGGCGCTCTGCACGGACGAGAGCACCGCCCGGTTCACGCCGAGGACGTCCGATTTCGCCTGCAGGAGGGCCTCGATGGCAGCGGCATCCACAAGCTCTGTGCCGAGTTAAGCCTCCGCCGCCCGGTTCAAGTCCAGGACGTCCGGTTCCGCCTGCAGGACGGCCTCGATGGCAGCATAATCCGCGCGCTCCATGTCGAGTTGAGCCTCCACCGCCCGGTTCAAGTCCAGGACGTCCGGTTCCACCTGCAGGAGGGCCTCGATGGTAGCGGCATCCGCGCGCTCCACCTCAAGTTGAGCCTCCGCCGCCCGGTTTTCATTGACGACATCCGGTTCCGCCTGCAAGAGAGCCTCGATGGCAGCGGCATGCGTGCGCTCCGCGTCAAGTTGAGCCTCTGCCTCCCGGTCCTCCTTTAGTATCGCCAGGTTGAACCGCTGGTTCGCCTACACCATGGGGGACCCGGATGCCGGCACGAAGTCGATGTCCATCATCTCATACACATCGGGGGCCTTCAGCGCCGCGACCTCCGCCATGAACATTGGATCAGCTTCCTCCTCCTCGTAGCTTGGCTCCAGAAAACTCGGGGATTGGCTCGCCGCAAAGCGAGCCTAGGAACGAAGGTCTGTGGCGCCGACCGGCGCCACGATTTCTGTTCGGCGCTCCGGCGTCAGTATCTTGTAGTATGTGATCTTGCGGCGCACCATGGCTTTCCGGCGAACTAGGGGACGCTTGATGCGGGCTAGGGGATCGAAAGGTGGGGGAATGGGTTGGAGAGGACGTGTGGTTTTGGGGAAGTGGCTGGCGTAGGCTGAGCAGCGAAGGTTCTGGTGTGAATAGTGGTTCCGGTGATGACCAGTCAATCGGTTTTGACTGTACATCGCTCTTGTCGAATTCGCCTTGCACCCCGACATGCTGGACCCTTCAGGTCGCTCACCGAATGGAACACACTTTGTCTTGCGTTTTCGCTCGCTTGTGGGACCACAGTTGAGAGAATACCGACGTCCCTCCCCCTCCCCAGCCCGTGTCATTTATACTACCACTCCCTCCGTTTTATGCGGAGTAAATAAAAACAAAGGGACTATACTACGGATGAGGATCCCCTGATGTGGCCGAACCCATTGAGTAACTGACATGCGGGGCCTAGCAAGCATGGGGTCCACCAGTGAGTGACCCAAAGGGAGGTTAAGGTAGGGATACCTACGTCAGAGGATCCACTTCCACTACTACTCCCTCCTTCCAACTACAGGGCCTAATGCGTTTTTCGAGGCTAACTCTGACAAAATGTTAGAGCAATAATATACGACATGCAACTTACTCCCTCCATCCGGTTAAGAGCGTACATCTAGCTTCAAAATTTGTCCAAAAAAGAGTGTACTTCTATCTTCCCAATGCACTTTAAAGAAGAAAAAATACTTCTCTCTCATCACACGGTAATCAAGACCAATAGCAATCTACACATGGTCTTCTTAATTTCTACATGTACTTAGCTCATTGGAGGTTGGGTAATTAAAGATGAGAGAGATGGTGGCTTGCACATTTCCAATGCATTTTTTACTTAACTCCATAATTTGTCCTAAAATTTCTAGATGTACACTCTTCACCGGACGGAGGGAGTACACAAAGCATACGGTCAAATTCGTATGTGAAAGGAGCTTCCAATGATATAATTTTCACATTATACATCTCATGTACTATTAATCTTGTCAATAGTCAAATGCGGTTTTGAAAAACGCATTAGAGCATGGTTAATAATATAGCCAGCTGATGGCTATAAGGAACTGCCATGTCATCTATAGCCATCATCTATATGCACTCATACAGTAGTGTGGGCTATAAGGTTGGCTATTTCTCGCAAAAAAGGTAGTCTATTGTATTAGTACTTTTTTTCTGTCTCCTCTCTATCTCTTTCTTCATATTTATTATATTTAACTAGGAATTCGTATATAGCTAGGCTCTTGCATGAGAGCTCACTCCCCTTACTTTTTCACATCTCTCTCCTCCACATAGGCCCTATATAAATGGAAGGAGGGAGTACTATGAGCACTGCATACTCTACTACATATGTTGTCAGTACTCCACTAGTACTATTGGACAGGGAGCTTAAAAAAAGTTACTATTGGACTGGTTATACGTGGCAAAATCCTTGTAGGAAGAGCATGCGCGAGAACAAGCACATTCACGTGGTTGAAAACAAATTGGAAACCATGTCTGTTTGAATACGAATCTAGGAGTGCGTATTTAATCTAACAATATTGATTGGGCATTGTTGAATGTTGATACTTTTTCTGTAAGTTTGATCAAAGTAGAGATACTTTGACTACACATAAAACTTATATGTAAACTAGAAAGGATCAGAGGGAGTATATTGTACGTTCAAGGGCGAAATGAACATTGAATACCCTTTATATATGATTTATGGATGCTATGATCACCGGTTCAAATTTTTTGAATCCGCCTTAGGTATCACACATGCACCCACTCGTTCTCTCTCGATTTCATTTCGGGGTCCGGAGATCAATTGAAAGAGGACTAGGGTGGGTACAAAACATTCGTTTTGCTTATGAACATACAATATACTCCCTCTGATCCCCACAGACCCCCCGCTGGTCATTTCTATCATAGAAACAGACCAAACCTTTATCTCCTTGCACGACACGCAATTGATCTCCCAACATCAATCGATCTCGTCAAGATGTGTCAGGGCATGAACCGAATGGGGTGTCAAAACTAAGACGGGAAGCGACACGTAGTGGAGGCAAAGTGAAACTTTAAACGAACCGTTTGTTTGTATACATGTCAGACAAATTACAACATTGGAAATACAAGCATGGTCTAGGCCCACATGCGAATGATACTCGGCGGAATGTTCAAATGAGGCCTGCGGGAGCGACACGCTCATCGTCGCTTTACACGGTCGGTTTCAGTGTGCCGAGGGTGGCGTTAGCGCTCTGGCACGACCAGTAGATCAACACCCGGCTCGTCGAGGATGCACGGGGCGCTGAAATGCGTGCGCGCCACGATGCGTCCATGGAGTGGTGTAGCACGACCAACTGCATTCCCAGGACCTGAGACCATGCCGGGTCGTCTTGCTTTTTCAATGACATGTGGGGTCGCATGTGAGCAAAGGGCATCTCCAACGTTGCCACGACTGCAACTGACTACCCTGGCACACCTAAAACCCTCGTCCCTCGCACCATCGCGCGGTGCGTTCCCAGCCAGCGCCAGCTGCCCGCATTCATGCCGTCCGTCCTTATGCCGTTGTTAAGAGGCTCGGTGCCCGAGGAACCAACTCCGGTGACTTAATGACGCACCCGGACGCTTGGCCTCACCGGGATGCGCTACTTAAAGCGACAACGCCCAGCTAACCTCCACACCATAGCGTATCGTCCTGCTACCTGGCACCACATCCGCCATGACCGCGAGCGTGAACGCTCTGCGGGAGAGCTTGTCTTAGGGGATGAAGCTCGAGGTCACCGCCCTTTCTCAAGTCACCACTCGCGATGCAATAGCGGCGTAGCCGGACGCGGACGCGACCACACAAGCGGTGGCCATGCTGGCGGCCGACGACGGGAGCACCGTCAGCCACGCGTCCTAGTTGCCACCATCCAACGTCCGGCACCGCCGAGGTCAGGGACTCCTCTGAGGATGAGTAGGGAATGCGAGGCGGCAGGGCATGGTGTGCCAACTGGCTGGTCCGTCTCCCGTGTTCTACTCTTCCTCGCCGGAGACCGCACCTTCACTTCACGGGTCTTGAACCCCGCCCCTGTACATGGAGATCGCAGATGGAGGACGTCGGTCGCCGCCATAGAATAGGTTTAGGGTCGGGTTTATTTTATTTTTCTGTCCTATAAAAGTTCAAAATGTAATGAAAATCTGCCGTGTTTGCATTAATCTCAGCCGGTGTATATGAACTTTCACAATAATATAGTATATTGTAGGAATATTAGCAAGATGCCCGTGCGTTGCACGGAACATCAAGATCTTATGGGAGAAAAGGATGAACGAGGGAAGGCCTTATCTGCAGATGTGGAGAGGAGTGTAGGTAAATTGTCATAGTTTCTTCCTATCCGTTAGATATAGATCGGACGATGTTGCAGGATGGCAGGCACACCATCATCACCAACTCTGCTTTTTATTGAACCGAGACAAAGCTAACATGTGAAGTAAATAAACACATAGGGTCTACATACACAATTTATCTTAGGCACTCCAATAATACGTCCACTACACATTCACGCATTTCACATCTTTCTACATCTACAGGAACCAACAAAAGGGTTAACGTAAATTGCATCTCTCTCTCCTACCTGATTTTCATGGTGGTGGGCCACTCCCTCCCCCAATCTACAATCAACAGCTCACACGTTTCACATTACGTTAATTACGTAACTGGGATTACATAGGTGTAGCATTACTTGTCCGAAAAAACCCAACTAAGCCAACCTCCCAGCATATCACGCGGGAAAAGACCCGTCCGCGCCGTTTTAGTCGGGATTACTGGATTACTAGTAGTAGTATCGATGGATCGCGCGAAGCACCAAGTTTTTAGGGGTGAAGCACCTAGTTTAAAAAGGAAAAAGGCAGTACACTCACAAGACTTCGTCATGTTGCATTGCACCCCACACACGTTCAGTCCTGCACACGGCTCACGCAAACGGAAGCGCTTCGGCTTGCCTCTTCACTGACACGTGGGACTGTACTTGGAGAAACCGACCATGCGCCAAACTCTCCCCACCCACCGCGCAAAATCCCCCCTCCCCCCTCCAAATTCCCTAAAATCCTAAATTCAAGTGCCCTTTGGCCAACTAGCCAATAATATTCCCCAAATCCCCCTCCCCCCGTCCCCCTCCACTCCATTCGCTCCGCCAAAGCCGCCCTACCCGCCGCGCCGATACATCGGAGCCGCGATTCGTCGAGGGCACGCACGGCGATCCTCTCGCTCCCATAGTACGCTCTCATAGACTGTCGTCCTCTAGCCGTGCCGCCACCGCTGGTGACGTTCTCGTGGAGACGCAGGACGATCAGCGCCGCCACCGCTGGTGATGTTTGTGTGGAGACCCACGGCTGTCAGCTTCTCCCATGGTACGCGCATTCTAGACTGAGGCCCCGTGCATGTCGGTGTAGCGCTATATGTTAGCTGATAGACGTTGTTAATCTCACTTTTTCTCTGAAGTAGTTTACAGTCAGTATGCTCTGCTTAAGAAGCTTCCTTGCCCTGTTCTGCACTCAATCTGCTTAGCTGAGAGGGCATGCCAAGCCCGATTAGTTGCTAAAATATCCTGCCATATATTTATTGTGACATAGATTGCCATGGTCTAGTAGCCAATCTGTTAGGTGAAATAGCTGTACACCGTTTTATACATGATCTTTGTTGCTGCGATGGCCTTCATAGTTCGATGGCTGTGTGCTCGGCCTCATTGACTGCTGAAATAGCCTGCCATAATTTAGCACTCAAATATGTTTGCTGAATTAGCTTTACATATATTTCGTTACTTATATCTGCTCGTCCAAATATCTTGCCATAGCTTTACACATCGACCAGGTATTTTTTTCTGGACTTCATAAAAAAACATATATGTTTTTCCTGTAATATCTAGTAGAAGAACTAATTTGTATGTCTAACAGATGGACATGACTTGGATAACTTCTGCTCGAAGATTCTCCGCTGCATATGTCGAGGGGGTTTAAAACTTCATGGACTTTATCAAAGCTGAGTACAGTGGTCCGAAATCAGATGTGCTCTGCCCGTGTAGAAATTGTATGAATTCAGTTGCAAGACCGCAGTCAACTGTGCAAAATCATCTACACTTGTATGGGATGTTGGTCACATATACTAGGTGGGTTCATCATGGTGAAGCTGTGAACATCAATGTTACTGACTACGTGGAAGCAGCAGATCACCATCTTGATCTGCCTGATGCTCAGGTGGAAGAGGGGGAGGAGGTGGAGGAGCCAGTGAGTTTGACCAACATTGAAACAATGCTACGAAATGCTCGTGCATTTCGTGAACTTTCACCTGCAGAAGAAAAATGGTGGGCCCGCATGTTGGAACAATGCAACATGGTTGTCACCCGAGGAAATAAGCTGCCAGTATTCTCAGCTATGGTCACCTTTCTTCAGGTGAAGACATCTGAGCGGTGACCAACAAATCATTCGATGCGATGTTGGCTGCTTTCCACAAATCTTTCCCAAATGCGTCTGAGCCGCCACACACGAAACTTTGCAAGGAATTTTTATATCAATAAAGAGAATTTCTGGAGCCAAGATCCACCGGAGGGGCGCACCTGGGTGGGCACAACCCACCAGGGCGCGCCCCCTCCTGGCACGCCCAGGTGGGTTGTCCCCACCTGGTGGCCCTGCGGACCCTGAAACCGACGCTATAAAATCCTATTTTTCCAAAAAATCAGGGAGAAAGAATTATTGCGATCCACGAGATGTAGCCATCATCACCTCCTGTTCTTCATCGGGAGGCCTGATCTGGAGTTCGTTTGGGGCTCCGGAGAGGGGTATCTTCGTTCTTCGTCATCACCAACCCTTCTCCATCGCCAATTTCATGATGCTCCCCACCGGGAGTGAGTAATTCCTTTGTAGGCTCGCTGGTCGGTGAGGAGTTGGATGAGATTCATCATGTAATCGAGTTAGTTTTGTTGGGGCCTGATCCCTAGTGTCCACTATGTTCTAAGATTGATGTTTCTATAAGTTTGCCATGCATAATGCTTGTCACTTTGGGCCCGGGTGCCATTATTTCAGATCTGAACTTTTTATGTTATCACCATTATATCCATGTTCTAGATCCGATCTTGCAAGTTATAGTCACCTACTACGTGTTATGATCCGGCAACCCCGGAGTGACAATAGTCGGGACCACTTCCGGTGATGATCGCAATTTGAGGAGTTCATGTATTCACCGTGTGTTAATGCTTTGTTCCGGTTTTCTATTAAAAGGAGGACTTAATATCCCTTAGTTTCCAATTGGACCCCGCTGCCACGGGAGGGTAGGACAAAAGATGTCATGCAAGTTCTTTCCATAAGCAAGTATGACTATTTATGGAATACATGCCTACATTATATTGATGAACTTGAGCTAGTGCCGTATTGCCCTAGGTTATGACTGTCACATGATGAATATCATCCAACAAATTACCGATCCAATGCCTATGAATTTATCTTATATTGTTCTTGCTAAGTTACTACTACTATCATTACTGTTGCAGTTGCTACAAAACTACTGCTATCACTATGACCGTTACTATTGCTGCTGTCACTACTATCAAAACTATCATATTACTTTGCTACTGATCACGTTGCTGCAGATAATTAATCTCCAGGTGTGGTTGAATTGACAGCTCAGCTGCTAATACCTTAAAATATTCTTTGGCTCCCCTTGTGTCGAATTTCTAAATTTGGGTTGAATACTCTACCCTCGAAAACTGTTGCGGTCCCCTATACTTGTGGGTTATCAAGTACTTGTTGGATTCACCCTTGAGCTTACTCGCGAACTTGGTGAATGCATTCTCACCAACTTTCACCACCTCACTATCATCAACACAATCTAACAATGAAGGAGTAGTAATGATGGTGGTTTTGATGTTAGGAGTTACCTTTTTGATACCTTTGGCCATGAGACACTTGGCAATGGTGTTCTCATTGGTGGCGCCGAAGAGAGACACCTTGTAGGGGGAAGATGTAGCAATGGAAATGGTCGCCATTGCCATTCCTTCTCCACTTGTATCTTCCTCCTCATCATCGGAGGGGTACTCTTCATCGGAGGGGTACTCTTCATGTGTCTTCTTGGTGAAGTTGTTCTTGCTTGGGAAAGACTTGGCTTTGTCTTTGCGAATGAGCTTGCCACCATTGTCTTCCCTCTTCTCATAAGGGCACTCTGCCACAAAGTGGCTCACATTACCGCAATTGTAGCAAGTCCTCACACGTTGCTTGTTCTTTGAGCCACCTCAGTTGTTCTTGGTGAAGTTGGACCTTGAGTTCCTCTTGTTGCCCCAAAATTGCCTTGACGCAAGAGCCATGTGCTCATGGTAAGCATATTTGGTGTCCTCGAGGCAGCTCTCCTCTTCTTCCTCTTATTCTTCTTCCAGAATGTCCTTAGCCTTCAAGGCAAGAGTAAGTGGGGTTTTCTTTAACCAGACACGAGAAAGAGCATTGTTGGCGGTCTTGTTCATGATGTTCATGGCAATAAACTCATCCAACACTTCACTTGAGGTTAAGGTGTGGAAGTCCGTCCTTTGATGAATCATAGAGGACATGGCCTTGTTGAATGGCATGATGGCCTTGAGAAACTTGTACTTGATCCAATTTTTAGCCATATCCTTGCTCCCATGGTCTTGGAGAGCAACCGCAAGAGCCGTCACCCTCCGATAGAGATCACGTGGATCCTCATCTTCTAGCATAACGAATTCATCGGCCTCATCAAGGACCACTTAAAAGTTGGACCGTTGAATTCTTGAGCTCCCCTTGTACAAAGATATGATGTGTTCCCAACAATCCTTTGCACGAGTGAAAGGACACAAGTGAGATAGATCTTCCGGAGGAACCGCATCTTGAAGGATGAACAAGGCGAAGTGGTTGTATTGATTGTACACTTCTTCTCTTGGGGTGAGATTGCTTGGATCATGTGGGTAGAAGCCTTGCTCAATGATTCTCCAAAGGTTTTTTGAGCTGTGATTCAAACGATACTTGATGCGAAAAACTCAATTAGAAAAATCACCCTTAACAAGCTTAAGAGGAGTACCAAGATGGTTAATGCACGGTGTAGAGACCGGTCCTCCATAGACCGGGGGAGGGGGAACCGAGGCAAAGGTTCCCGTCCCATTCTTGTTGTGAGGGGAATAAGTTTGAGTTCCTTTAGTCGCTTCCTTGCCGGAATTGGCCTCCGACTCCAATGTGACGGATTAACCACAAGCAACGGATCGGGAGTAGTTTTCAACCCCTCAAGTAATTCTTTAAACACGAATTTGACCTCGGTCATCATAGACATCTTAAGTGAAGCCATGGCTTCATTAAAGTCGTCCTGAGTAATCGAAGTTAACTCCACGGCCTTGGGCACTTCCTCCTCGGTGCCAACCCTACTCTTTGGGCGGTGAAACCCTTGATAAAGAGAAGAGGCTTTGATACCAATTGAAAGGATCGATATGGTTGACTAGAGGGGGGGGTGAAGAGGCAACTACCAATTTTTAGCTTTTCTTCACAAATTAGGTTTAGCAACAAATAGGTTGTCCAGATGTGCAACTAGGTGAGCAACCTATGTGATGCTAATAACAACAACAACAACAAGAGCAAGCAAAGAATACAACACAAGTAAAACTTGCAAAAAGTAAAGGTAAGAGATAACCACAAGTGAAGCCGGTGATGTCGGCGTTCTGGGAACGGGGGTCCCCAGACTTGCGTGCCTGCGGCCTGCGGCGCGGCTCAAGTATGGGCCCAGCATAGCCCAGCTTCATCAGCACAAGCTCAAGGCCCTCGCGAGGGGCCAAGCCTCGCGGGGTGGACGACAGGAACCTTCCTCAGGAGCAGCCTCGTCAGGCAGGCTCACGAGGAAGCGGAGAGATCAAGGCAAGGTACCTCACAAGGTGCCCCGTGATGCAAACCATGACGATCGAGACCAGGCGGGCGCCAAGCGGGCGCCGGCCTGCGCAGTGTCCTCGTTTCCCCTTTGGTGCAAAGGAGGCAAGCATAGGCCAAGGCATTAGGCAAAGGTTACCGCTTCGGTTCAACAAGACCAAGACCAGCAGAGCGGCAGGATGGAGGTCATCGTGGAGCCCAGGACGGCGTCACCGTCAGAGCCTTTGGCAGCCGAAGACAAACTTTAGTCAGGATAAGTGTACTAGATGTTCCCCTTCAAAATGGCCAATTGTTGGCGCCCTTCCCGCTCATTATTTGGGAAGAGGCCTAGGGCCTCCATCTATAAATAGGACTAGCCACCACAGAGAGACGGGGGAGGTCGAACCTACCAGAGAGAGAGAGAGAGAAGCGACTGGACTCACCCAAGCAGTCCATCGCACCAGCTCAAGAACAGCCCCTCGCGACGTTGTTCTTCCTTTGTACTGTTCATCATCCGCCCCTGAGGCAATCCACCACACCACAAACTAGAGTAGGGTATTACACGACAATGGTGGCCCGAACTAGTATAAACCTCGTGTCCCTTGTGTGTTCTGCTTCATAGTTTAGATCCCTTGCAAACCATCAACGCATGAGCTGGTAGGGGAAAGATCTCCGCGCGCACCCCAGCGTTCGAACCTCAAGGGTCTGCCGGAGCCTGAAATCCGACATTTCACGCGCCAGGTAGGGGTGCGCCGGAATCCTTCCTCTGCCGCCTCGCATTTCGTCGCCCCGTCGTTCGATGTCAAGCGACCCGGCAGCCGATGCCGAATGCTGGGCGACGTGGCCCGCCCACGCCGTGCCGCCAGCCCAAGGAGACCTCAACCTTGCACCTCAGGCAGCTCGCGCTCCGCAAGGCGCTGTGGGGCGCGGGCGACGCGGCCAGACGCCGCCTGCCCTCATGCCGCGACAGGTGCGGTCAGCGGCCAGAGCCTCATGCCACGCCGCGGCCACGGCGCCGCACACCCGATGGGAGCAGGCGAACTCCAGGGCCGCGCTCATGGTGGCCCGAGAGCTGTTACGGTGCCGGCTTCTAGAGGGCGGCTGCGACATGCTGTTGGAGCGGGTGGCCGAGCTCCTGGACGTCGCCGCCTCGGGAGCACCTCCTTTCTGCGTCCGGCTGCCACCTCTGGCCCAGAGTGTGCCATATGGCGGCCCCATGCGCGCCCATGCAACCTCAAGTGGGCTCCAGGGCCTACTCGATGCCAACCTGGCCGACAGCACCAGGCGGCAAGCCGCGCGGACCCCATCTCCGGCCGACGAAGGAGCGCACGCCATGACCTTGGGCCCCAGCGGACCATCGCGCCACCACTCTAAAGACAACGCTCCGGGCCGGACTGCATGGCATGTGGGGCACTGCAGCGAGACCTACGGGGCAGCGTCCCCAAAATCTTATGTGCCCCACATGATGGATCAAGAGTGCGCACAGGAAGAAGACCATGGCTCGTTCCTTGGGCCATGCTGGGGCGAGGAGACACCACAAGCTGAGCTCTTTCAGGAACCCCAAGAGGGCCTCGACGACCGTGCCGGCGGCAACAACTACCTGGTACCGGTAATTCCTCAGGAGCAAGCTTATGCTAACCATGTGCCGTAGGACGTACAGGTCGCTGTAACAGGTGGCGGCCCCAACGCTGCAGCCTCTTACCCCTCAGGAGGAGGGCACCGGGGGCTGCAGGAGAGGGGCGAGATTCGGGTTCGTCCCCGCGGAGCTTGACGCAAGACGTTCTCAGGAGGTAGGCCCTCTGCAGGGGAGGTGCCTCAGGGCCTGCCCCCGGCAGAGGACCCGTGGTCGTGGGGGAACCGCTGGCAACCGCTCTACCCCATTGGCGTCGTCCTTGGTCTCCGGCCGCCGTCACTGGCGGTAGAGTGTGGCGCAAGGCGGGGCCCTCATCTGGCGATATGAAGCAAGGACGGTACCTGTGAAGAAGGCCCAGTGCCTGTGAAGCTCACCGCCCCGTGACACTCTCACATAATAATGAGTGGGGTTGTACACGCCTCGAGTCTCAAGGCGCCGGCCTCAGGCCCTGGGGCTCCCTCCCACGCCCAGTGGCAGCACTTAGCTCCGCGCTGGTGAGAAGACGTCGAAGACTAGACTAGGTGCCGGACGCGGCCTTTTGCTTTTCTGCCTTTTCCTCTGTTCACAAGTTTCTTCGATTTGAATTTAAGTTGGATTTCAGTTCGAGCCTTCCGTGCGTTTGGGGAAGGGGTGTTTAGTCTCATTCGAGCAATCTCTCATGTTCTGGTTTCGGCTTTGCGTCCAAAGCTAGCGTCAGCTGCCTCCCCTCGCGAGCCCCTCATGGCCGGGCAGGCCAACCGCGTCCACAGCTTGGGCGGCTGTCGCCACGCCCTCTCCGGAGGTTCTTATCGCAAGATCAATGGGTTCACCCAGAAGACACATATGGCGTTATGGCCCTCACAGCCCCGCTTGGGGCTCACCAGGGTCAAAAGGTAAACGAGCCAGCTGACCCACCACCAGGCCGGCCGTTAAGCTCACACGCTGCTTTAAGATTACCAGGACATTTACCGCAAACCTTTACATGAGGGGCTTCCCCTCCCAAAATGCTCTCACAGTCTTCAGGGCCAAGCCCGAACCTCCTTCATGCAGGGTAAACAGCGGTGACAAGCAATCAGTCGGACATGTCGCTCACCGCGCCTTCTAGGTCACCTCCGGAGGCGTCGCTGGTGTCTCTGACATCATCGTTGCCGCCAACGCCTCCGCCGGCACCAGGACCGTCCACCACGCCGCCTTCATCGGCGGCCACGATCACGCCGTCATCATCAGACATGAAGGCCCTGACAAGGTCGTCCATGTGATCCTCCACCCATTGCGCCAGGTCGCCCCGGACGGCTATGGGCACCGGTGCGATGGCAGCATCAAAGTCGAAGTGGGGATCCCTGTCCCGCAGATAACTGAAGACACAGGAGAAAGCGCGCCCGAGCAAGGCTCGGCTCCTCTCCTCGACGAGCCAACGAGACCTCTTGGCGCGGTTCTCTACGAGCTTCACCATGTCAGTAAAATACTGGAGGTTGCCGACATAGTTGGTCTCGTGCGTCTCCTCAGCGGCGGCCTCGCAAATATTGCCCAGGGCCGCGTTAGCCCGTTCCCTGAGCGTCCAGAGCATGGGGGCACGCTCGTGCTCCAGAACCCGCCGCCGACGAATCTCGTCCTCGTTCTGCCGTGCAGTAGCCTCGGCGCCATCAATCCTCTGTCAAAGAAGAAGCAACTCGGCACGGGAGGAGGTCAGCTCTACCTGCACTGCGCGAAGGGCGGCTGCGGAGGAGTCCGCACCCCGCGTCACTTCATCCAGCTTGGCCTTCAGGGCCGCGGTCCTGCCCTCAGCTTCGGCCCTGACCAACTCCAACCTCAACTCATACTGGCGCTCGAGGCCTGAGCGAGCTTACGCTACGCGGCGGTCGACCTCTTCTTGGCCTCGGGCCTCGCGCGCAGCGACATCGTCCTCCGCCTGAGCCACCAGGCGCTCCCTCGTCTCCAACCACTCAAGGTCGAGGATGCGCTCGGCGGCCTCCAGCGTCAGCTCTTCCTCGCGCTTCTGGAGCTCCGCCTGGTCGACGGAAGCCTCCTTCAGTGACACAAGTGCAGCCTGGCACAACTCCACTTGCTGCTCCAGAGAGTTGCTCCATGCTTGGAGCTCCCACGCGCTCCTCCGCGTCCCTTTGCTGCCGATCCGTTTCCAGGGCCTCCTCGACGGCTCGGGAGCAAGCCTCTCGCGAGGCCGCCAGGGACGCCTCAGCCTTCACATTGTCAAGATCACGCTGGTGACGTGCGAGGGCAACGACTACCTTCAGCTTGCGCCTCTCCTCAGCAAAGCGCAAACCTTCGGCCTCAAGACGCGCATCTTCGCCGGCGAGCTCCGCCCCGAGCCGATTCACTGCGGCCGTCGCCCCATGGAGAAATTCTTGACGAAGGGCGCGGCGTTCGCGAGCACGCCTGAGCACGTCTTCCGCATCGCCCTCTGCTGCTGGTGTATGCAGAGGGCCCAGAGGCGGCGTGCCTCCTCCCGCAGGGCAGGGGGCTGGCGCCCCGACTATCGCCGGACGGGCCTCGCCAGGAGCCAGGCCTGGCGCCGGTCCGTCCCCAGGAGAAGAGCTCAGGATCGACTTCAACCAATCACCGTCCACGATCATGGAAGGAGCATGGGGCAAGCTGGCTGCGCCCCAGGAGAACTCGTGAAGGGTAGACAACAGGCGCACAGGCTCAGGACGTTCAGCTGAACGGGCCACCTCTCCGACCGGCTGAGAGATAAGGGCGCCGCCTGAACCCGACGCACCAAGGACCAACAACGAGGACGGAGCTTGAGGAGATGGCTGCTTGGCCGTCTCCGCGAATTCGGCAGGAAGGGCCCTGAAAGGCCACAGTCAGCTGCAAGGACCGGGAAGTATAGGAGCAGAGAGAGAAGAGGACTTACTCATCCGTGGCAAAGTACCCCCTGCACTTCAGCAGGCGGCAAGGGCGATCGTCACCGCCCGAGGCCTCCTTCCTCTTGCGAAGGGCCGCGAAGTCTACGCGAAACCGGCCTAAGCGCTCGGCGCAGGGGGCAGTTTGTGGCATGGAGGAGGCGGTAAGGTGATCAGCGCCAACGGGACCAGCCTGGGGGACGCCACTAGGCGCCGCCTCATGAGGGACGACCGGGGCCTCGGGAGCCCCAACCTCGGGAGCCGGAGGCCGTGACTCCTCACCTGTCACCATTCCGGAACGAGCTCCGGGAGATGCCGCCCTCAGGGCTCCGCGCGGCGTCACCACCTCAACGTTGTCCCCTTCAACTCCTGACGGTTCTCGTCTCCCAGCTCCATCACCTGAGATAGAGCCACTTTGGGCGACCGGAAGAGCGACCACGACAACTGGGTTCTCACAGGCCCCCTGAGGCCAGCCGGGCGCAACCCTCACTCGTCAAAGCTGGGCATCTGCTTCACGAAATTGGTCCTGCCCGAACATAGATACAAGAGGGCACCATCATGTCGAAGGTTGCCTGGGGAAGGATCGCCAACCAGGACCTCGAGCACTGCCTCAAGATTTCAGCGCCAGTGTCCCTCCTGAAGTCGCATGCGGTCTGTGCGCCCCACAAAGTCCCACATCCGGTGAGAGTGGCGCTGGAGAGGAGCAATGCGACACTGGAGGAACTCCTTCACCACCTTGGGCACCGTCACGTTGAGTGTCCTCAAGCTCTCGAAGCGGCGCCACACGAATGCAAGCCGGGTGTCCGCGAGCGTCTCATGACCCCAGCCTAAGTTGGGAACAGCAGGCAAGGTAGGATGCGAGAGCAGGGGGCTGGGCACCCCAACATCCACATACAACGACCGCTCTCTAAACTTGGCCTCAGGGGGAGGGAGTCCGAAATCGATCCCCGAAGCAGCCATCTCTGGCACTGCAAGGAAGCTCACACACCCCGAGCATTGAGTAGGATCACTCAGGCGCGAAGAGAAGAAGTGATGCAGCAGGGCAACGGAAGGAGGGATGCCCACCATTGCCTCATAGACAAAGGCGAAGACAGCCAGGAGGGTAATGGACTCAGGCCCGAGATGCATCATGTGGATCTGATAGTCGGAGAGCACCGCATTGAAGAAAGAGGAGAAGGGGGGAACCAAACCCGCCCACAGGGCATCAGTGAAGAACCGGACCTCCGTGACAATCCTGTCGAAGTAGGCATGGGATGCAGGCCATGCCGTGGTCCTGCCGCACTCGTTGAAGATGGTGGCAAGAGCAGAGAGGACCTTGCCCAAGGCCTTGGGGTTGAGTATGATAAATCGATCGACGACGGGGGCCACCGCCGGAGGCGAGCGGGACGAAGGCGCAGGCTTCTTCACCTTTTCCTTCTTCGTTGGCGCCATGGCGACAGGAAGGGTGAGAGTTTGAGTTGGATCAAGGGCGGAAGTTGGAGCTAGAGGAAAAAGGAAGAGCCGGGAGTGCGCGGACGGCGAAAGGGGAATGGCTGTGTGCAACCCCGGGTCCGCTTAGCCGGGCGTGTAATGAGGCATCGTGGGGAAGCGGAGACGCCCATGACCAATCAATCGCCACGCGGCGCCCAAGGTCAGAGCTGTTGGGGCCATGGCGGTTCGCACTTGCCCCTTCGCTTCTCTGCTAAGCCAAGTCCGGGCGCGCCTTGGGCCCGGGGGCTACTGTCGGTGTTCTGGGAACGGGGGTCCCCAGACTTGCCTGCCTGCGGCCTGCGGCGCGACTCAAGTGGGGGCCCAGCACGGCCCAGCTTCATCAGCTCAAGCTCAAGACCCTCGCGAGGGGCCAGATTGCTGAGGCGGACAACAGGAACCTTCCTCAGGAGCAGCCTCGTCAGGCAGGCTCATGAGGAGGCGGAGAGATCAAGGCAGGGTACCTCACGAGGGTGCCCCATGACGCAAGCCATGACGATCGAGACCAGGCGGGCGCCAGGCGGGCGCTGGCCTGCGCAGTGTCCTCATTTCCCCTTTGGTGCAAAGGAGGCAAGCACAGGCTAAGGCATCAGGCAAAGGTTACCGCTTCGGTGCAACAAGACCAAGACCAGCAGAGCGGCAGGATGGAGGTCATCATGGAGCCCAGGACGGCATCACCGTGAGAGCCTTTGGCAGCCGAAGACCAGCTTTAGTCAGGATAAGTGTACTAGATGTTCCCCTTGAAAATGGCCAATGTTGGCGCCCTTCCCGCTCATTATTTGGGAAGAGGCACAGGGCCTCCATCTATAAATAGGACTAGCCACCACAGAGAGAGGGGGCAGGTCGAACCTACCAGAGAGAGAGAGAGAGAGAGAGAGAGAGAGAGAGAGAGAGAGAGAGAGAGAGAGAGAGAGCGAGAGAGAGAGAAGCTACTAGACTCACCCAAGCAGTCCATCGCACCAGCTCAAGAACAGCCCCTCGCGAGGCTGTTCTTCCTTTGTACTGTTCATCATCCGCCCCTGAGGCAATCCACCACACCACAAACTAGAGTAGGGTATTACACCACAATGGTGGCCCGAACTAGTATAAACCTCGTGTCCCTTGTGTGTTCTTCTTCATAGTTTAGATCCCTAGCTGGTAGGGGAAAGATCTCCGCGCGCACCCCAGTGTTCGAACCTCAAGGGTCTGCCGGTACCCGAAATCCGACAGGTGAAGACGAGGATGTGTTACCGAAGTTCCTTCCCTTTGAGGGGAAGTACGTCTCCGTTGGAGCGATGTGGAGGCACAATGTTCCCCAAGAAGCCACTAGGGCCACTGTATTCTCCTCACGCCCTCACACAATGCGAGATGTCGTGATTCCACTAGTGGTTCCCTTGAAGGTGGCGACCAAACTTTTACAAACAAGGTTGGGCCAATCTCCACAACTTGATTGGAGGCTCCCAACAACCCCATGTAGCTTCACCATAATGGAATATGGCTCCAAGGTGACCTCAACCATCTAGGGTGCTCAAACACCTGAGAGTAACAAGATCCGCAAGGGATTAGTGGGGGGAATCAAATTTATCTTGGTGGAAGTGTAGATCCGGACCTTCTCAACCAATCCCTAGAAAATCAACAAGTTTGATTGGCTAGGGAGAGAGATCGGGCGAAAATGAGCTTTGGAGCAACAATGGTGTTTGGGAGAGGAAGAGGTAAGTCTTCTTGGGGAAGAAGACCCCCTTTTATAGTGGGTGACAAATCCAACCGTTATGCACCTCTCAGCCCGCAAGCAAGCGGTACTACCGCTCCAGGCGTGGTACTACCATTCTAGGAGCGGTACTACCGCTCCTTGATGATGAGCAGGAGATTTAGAGGAGCAGGGGAGAAAGCAGAGGAACATGCGGTGGTAGCCGTGGTGGTAGGGGTGGTGCTACCGCCTATAGGCGGTAGTACCACTTCTACTACCGCCAGTTTTCTAGGGGCGATCAGGTAGCACGGTAGAGATCCGGAGGTACTACCATAAAACCCGACACAAAAAAGTTGAGGCCTCAACTACGAGCGGGAGTAACAGCGGTACTACCGCTGCTGCCCGCGGTACTACCGCTTGCGGCTCTTCTCCCCTTCTTCGGCGCGAATGAAGGACAACTCCAATGAAGCGGAAAGGGGCGATGGGTGCAATATGACTGTGTACGTTTTGATTCCACCCGAGCCTTTCCGAAGCGGATCCCCTCTTGATAGTACGGTTTTCCCAATGACTAAAAACCACCAAAAAGAACCGAAGGAAAGAAAATTGTCTTCACTTGAAACTCTGAGTGGCACGAATCGCATTGTGCCATATGCTTGATAGTATGAGATGCTCCATGCACACGATTAGTCTGCAAACACATTGTCATCAATCACCAAAACCACTTAGGGAGAAATATTTCCTAACACATAATTATTAGAGGAATTTCCAGGAAAAGGCCTAGGATTAAAATTACCTCTATAAGCATTGTTATTAAAATTGTTTCACGAGCAAAATTCACATCTACGGTATCACTATTTTGCTCAATCAAAGTAGACAAAGGTACATCATTAAGATCAATGGGAGCATTTTTACTAGCAACCAATTTCATAAGAGCATCAACTTTTTCACTCAAGGAACTAATTTGTTCAATGGAATTAACCTTTTTACTAGTAGGCGCTCTTTCAGTATGCCATTGTGAATAGTTAGCCATAATATTATCAAGAAATTTAGTGGCTAAGTAATTTCCATAAAAATACCACCCGCGGCGGAATTTAGAAGATTTCTAGAAACAAAATTCAATCCCGCATAATTTTTTGTATAATCATCCATAGATTCAAACCATAAGTAGGACAATTTCTTAGCATCAATTTCATTCTTTCCCATGATTGGGCAACATGCTCATGCTCAATTTGCTTAAAATTCATGATTTGATTTCTAAGGGGAATTATTTTTGCGGGAGGAAAATCATTAGTGATAAAAGCATCTTTGAACTTGTCCCAAGAATTAATACTATTTCGTGGCAAAGATGAAAACCGAATTTTTGCACGATCACACAAAGAAAAAGTAAATGGCTTCAATTTCACAATATCATTGCCCACATCTTTTTTCTTTTGCATATCACACAATTCTACGAAAGTGTTTAGATGGGACGCGGCATCCTCATTAGGAGTACCGGGAAAATTGCTCTTTCATAACAAGATTCAACAAGGCGGCATTAATATTATAAGACTCCACACTAGCGGCAGGAGGAGTGATACGTCTACATCGTATCTACTTTTCCAAACTCTTTTCCCTTGTTTTGGACTCTAATTTGCATGATTTGAATGGAACTAACCCGGACTGACGCTGTTTTCAGCAGAATTGACTTGGTGTTATTTTTGTGTAGAAATAAAATTTCTCGGAATGACTTGAAAATTTACGGAGAATGTTTTTGGAATATATAAAAATATTGGTGAAAGAATCAATCAGAGGGGACCCACCAAGAGACCAAAAGGGTGGAGGGCGCGCCCTACCCCCTGGACGCGCCCCCTGCCTTGTGGGTCCCCTGGACCTCCTCCGACCCTAACTCCAACTCTACATATTCACATCCGTGGAGAAAAAATCAGAGAGAAGGATTCATCGCGTTTTATGATACGGAGCCGCCGCCGCCTCCTGTTCTTCATCGGGAGGGCTGATCTGGAGTCCGTTCGAGGCTCCAGAGAGGGTGATTCATCGCCATCATCATCACAAACCTTCCTCCATCATCTATTTTATGATGTTCACCGCCGTGCGTGAGTAATTCCATCATAGGCTTGCTGGACGACGATGGGTTGGATGAGATTTATCATGTAATCGAGTTCGTTTTATTAGGCTTTGATCCCTAGTACCCACTATGTTCTGAGATTGGTGTTGCTATGACTTTGCTATGCTTAATGCTTGTCACTAGGGCCCGAGTGCCAGGATTTCAGATCTGAACCTATTATGTTTTCATGAATATATTTGTGTTCTTGATCCGATCTTGCAAGTTGTAGACACCTATTATGAGTTATGATCCGCATACCCCAAGGTGACAATAATTGGGATTCTTTCTGGTGATTACCGTAGTTTGAGGAGTCCATGTATTCACTAAGTGCTAATGTTGGGTTCCGGTTCTCTATTAAAAGGAGGCCTTAATATCCCTTAGTTTCCATCAGGGCCCCGCTTCCACGGGAGGGTAGGACAAAATATGTCATGCAAGTTCTTTTCATAAGCACGTATCACTATATATGGAATACATGCCTACATTATATTGATGAATTGGAGCTAGTTCTGTGTCACCCTAGGTTATAACTGTTGCATGATGAATGCCATCCGACATAATTATCCATCATTGATCCATTGCCTACGAGCTTTTTACATATTGATCTTTGCTAAGTTACTTTTCCGTTGCCACTGTGACGATTGTTACAAAACTCCTATTGTTGCTTTTGCCACTGTTACCGTAACTTCCATACTATTTTGCTACTGAATACTTTGCTGCAGATATTAAGTCTTTCAGGTGTGGTTTAATTGACAACTCAACTGCTAATACACTACAAAAAAAAGACACATCCGTGACATTTTGGGCCGAACGAAAAAAATTTGTCATACTTATGACACTTCTATGATGATAATTGTGACAAAACCCGGTATCATCATAGATGTGGTGGGGTCCTACTTCTATGACAAAAACTCATGACAGAAAATGGGCTTTTCGTCTTGGGCGGGCCGTAGACGCAGCTGCATGACATTCTTCAGGACGTCCATGACGGAAAAAACCGTTGTAGAAGCTTGGGCGAGGAAAATATCAGGGTGTTCCCGGTTACGGTGGGTGGTCGGGGCCGAGCGATGCGCATTTCTCTCGTACACGCACGCCGCTGCGTGGGTGCGGCGTTGGGCTCTAATCGAACCCGAGTGAGGCATTGGGCTCTAATCGAACCCGGCGATTACAGACTGCAGCTACGCGTTCTTGAACCCGGTGATCGATCGATGGCTATTAATCGAACCCGATCGGCGATTCCTTCGCTACTATCGCTAAGCCGATCGATGCCGCCTCTGGATGAGCGATTGAGCGTTCTTTGGGGGTGGATGAACAGTTCCCGGTGGGGGTGGATGAGCAGGACTCCCTGGTGTTGCCTCTGGATGAACAGGACCCCGATCGATCGAGCCGGTTGGGGCTGGATGAACAGGACCCCGTGGAGGGCTGTATGAACAGGACCACCCCGTGGAGGGCAGGATGAACAGTAGACGGTGGAGGCTAGATGAACAGTAGCCCGTGGAGGGGTGGTTGAACAAAAGCCCGTGGAGAGGGCTGGTTGAACAGTAGCCGGTGGAGTGGCGCGCAGTGGAGGCTGGATGAACAGGAGCCCATGGATGAACAGTCGCAGGTGGAGGCAGGAGGAGGTCGATGGTGGATGAACAGTAGCCCGTGGAGGCTGGAGGGGATCGACGGTGGAGATGAACAGTATCCCGTGGAGTCCGCTTTTTGCACGCCACACCCTCCCGATGAACAGGACCCCGTTTGACCGTGGCGCTCCAACACAAGTCGGTTTCCTCCATTTTGCGATCGCCACACCCTCCGATCAACGGGACCCTGTTTGACCGTGGGAGGTCTGTTTCCTCCGTTTACTGATGCGCAGACCCCTCCAAATGAACAGGATCCCGTTTCGACCGTGGCCGGTCAAACACAAGGCCGTTTCCTCCATTCTGCGGTACGCCAGGCCTCGTTTCAATCGGCTGTTCCATCCAAGCCCTCCCGATGAACATGATGACGCATTCCGTTCCGACCCAGCCGGTTGGCTCCCCATGAACACGACGACGACACAGTTTCTCCGTTCTGACCCAGCCATGTACACGAGCCCTGGTCGTACGTATCCGCGATTAGGCATTCGAGACCCTGCCTGTATGTACATACGTGGCCATATTTTATTTCTTATAGACTTGCCGATGTACATACGTGTACATGCTACGTGCGCGCCTCTACTACGACACGTGCGCGCCTCTACATCGACCGGTATATGCATTACACGTTCGCGGCCAGGAATAGCGGCCTTCGTGCGCTTCGACCAGGTGGGTCCCGACTATCAGGCACTTCCTTGCCTGCGAAGATGTAGCTAGTGGGTCCCAGCAGTCAGGGGCGAATTGTTTTTTTGCCCGGACGCACTTCCTTGTGTGCAATGATGTAGCTGGTGGGTCCCAGCAGTCAGGGGGAAATGTTTTTTTCGCGAAATACGGTGGCCCATCCGGTGGGTCCCCGCTGTCAGGTGGAGGAATAATTATTTTGCGCGTAATAAGGAGGCACTTCCTTTTTGCGGCCGTGGACCGGTATCGGCCTCTCCATGTACAGTCCACGGCCGATGGAAGCCATTCCTTGACCATGCTGACCACGCCGCGCCGAGAGCACCAGGGCGGTGGACGACGGCGAGGCCTAGGAAGGGGACGACGCGGAGCTGGGGAAGACGCGGCAGTGGATACCCACACGTAGAGGAGTATGAGGGTTCACTGGTTCGCTGCAGTGTGAGGCTGCGGTCGTTGCAGAATAACAGGGGTGTGGGTGAGTAGAGGGATGGCCTGGCCAGCGGTGGGAGTAGTAGGGGGCGGTGAGGCCTCCGCCGCATCGCAGCCGGCCATGGGAGGCAGGAGCACGAGGCACGACCGGCGCTGGTTTGGGTGGCTGGAGCAAGAAGACCAGAGGTTGAAGAAGAACTACGGCCGTTGGATGGATATCGTACGGTCACTGGAGCTAGAATCGTGCATATTGACTAAGTTGACAAAGCCATCGGTCCCCATCAACTTAGTAGGCCCACAAGTCAGCTTGCCACTATACTGTGTCCCAGCTAGCAGGGGAGTATTCATTTTTGTGCGTAATAAGGAGGCACTTCCTTGCGTGCGAAGATATAGCTGGTGGGTCCAAGTCGTGGCGGTAACGTTTTTTTCATGAAATACAGAGGCCCTTTCAGTGGGTCCCAGATGTCAGGTGGAGGAATCATTATTTTGCGCGTAATAAGGAGACATTTCCTTGCATGCGACTGTGGACCTAGCTGTCAGCCTCTCCATGTACAGTCCACTTCAGATGCATGTCGGTCGTTGACCACGTTGACCAGGCCGCGCCGAGAGCACCAGGGCGGTGGACGACGGTGAGGCCTAGGAAGGAGCGACACGAGGCGAGGAAGACTTCGTGATTGTTTCCCACGGGGAGTAATCTGTTGCACGAGGGTTACTGGTTAGTCCGCCCTCGCCGGAGAATAACAGCAGGTGTGGGTGAGTAGAGGGATGGTTAGGCCAGCGATGGGAGTACGGTGGGGCGGTGAGGCCTGTGCGACAGCACAACCGGCCGCGGGGAGGAGGGAGCAGGTAGTCCCGCCGGGGCTTGTTTGAGTGGCTGGGGTAGGAAGAGCATAGATTGAAGAAGCACGACGGCCGTTGGATGGACTTCCAACAGTCACTGCTTGTGCGTCAACCTCTTTTTAGGAAAGCCTCAAATCTGTGGAAAACATCATACAACCCATCTTCCATTATTTCTAATAATTTACAGCCCATTTGCTATTTCTTAAGGTTTTTTTTGGAGCCCATATTCTTTTTGTTAGCATTACAGCCCATATTGTGGCCACGGTTAAAAATTATACGAAATTTTGCATATTTCAGTGCGGTCCGAACTGTTTTTAATCCCGAAATTTCGAGTCACATTCAAACTGATTTTAAAAATAAATGTATATCAATATAAAATCCAACAAATTGTCCATGCATAAAAACCAATGCAATTTACAATCTCGAAATGAAAAAAAGAAGTTTGAAACTACTTGCCAGTTTGATGTGTTTTAAAAATGTACAACCCATTTTCTCATTACTGATAGGCCATTTTCTCGGCCAGCTGAATGAAGCTCTCCTCGTCTTGAAAGATTTGCAGCCCAACAGGCCTGACAAAGCGACTTACTTGGCAAATCACAAAAAACTGGGATGTGGACGTGGACCCAGCTGTCAGCCTCTCTACGTACAGTACTCTTCCGATGGAAGTTGGTCGTTAACCACATTGACCATGCCGCGACGAGAGCACCAAGGTGGTGGAAGACGGCGAGGCCTAGGAAGGGGACGACGCGGAGCCGGGGAAGACGCTGCAGTGGATGCCCACGCGGAGAGGAGTACGAGGGTTCACTGGTTCGGCTGCCGTGTGAGGCTGCCGTCGCCGCAGAATAACAGGGGGTGTGGGTGAGTGGAGGGATGGCCTGGCCAGCGGTGGGAGTAGTATGGGGGAGGTGAGGCCTCCGCTGTAGCACAGCCGGCCACGGGAGGCTGGAGCAGGCGGCATGACTGGCGCTGCTTTGGGCGACTGGAGCAAGAAGACCAGAGGTTGAAGAAGCACTAAGGCCGTTGGATGGACATCATACGGTCACTGGAGCTAGAATCGTTCATATTGACTAAGTTGACAAAGCCCTTCGTCCCCGTCAACTTAGTAGGCCCTAAGTCAGCCTCCCAGTGGTGGGTCCCGGTGGCGGGGGGTATTCATTTTTTGTGCGCAATAAGGAGGCACTTCCTTGCGTGCGAAGATATAGTTAGTGGGTCCGACATCGGCGGAGGGAACGTTTTTTCACGAAATCTGAAGGCCTTTCCAGCGGGTCCCGGATGTCGGTGGAGGAATCATTATTTTGCAGCGTAATAAGGAGGCATTTCCTTGTGTGCGGCCGTGGACCCGGTATCGGCCTCTCCACGTACAGTCCACTTCCGATGGATGTCGTTCGTTGACCACGTTGACCACGCCGCGCCGAGAGCACCAGGGCGGTGGACGACGGCGAGGCCTACGAAGGGAACGACACGGAGCCGGGGAAGACACGGCAGTGGCTGCCCATGCGGTGGAGAGTACGAGGGTTGACTGGTTCGGCTGCCGTCGCCGGAAAATAACAGGAGGTGTGGGTGAGTAGAGGGATAGACAGGCCAGGGATGCGAGTATATGATGGGGCCGTGAGGCCTACCCGGCAAAGACCCCGGCCACGGAGGCGGGAGAGCAGCGGTTCGATGGCGTTAGTTTGGGCGGTACAGGCGGGGATGATCAGAGAAGAAGACGATTGCCGTTAGATTGACATCTAACGGTCTCGACGTAGAGTCGATTGTTGACTAAGTTTCTTTTTTGATAAACCTTGTGTACGCATGAACTTAGTAGGCCCACAAGTCAGCGTCCAAATCTGTGGCAGACAACATAGAGCCCATTTGCTATTTTTTAATAATTTGCAGCCCATTTTCTAATTCTGAAGTAATTTATTACATCCCATTCTCTGCCCAGGACCACGGTCAAAAAGTTAAACCTTATTTTGCATATTTCGGTGGAGTCCGAACTTCTTTAATCCCAAAATGATAAACATTTTTTTAAGAACTTATTGATTTGCCAAAAAATTGTTTTGTTTTTGTAAGCAAATAAGACATGGGACAATTGAGTTGGTTTAAGGGAAAACCGGTGGTAAAAAAAATCAGCGCTGGGAGGGAAAACAACAGCAAAAATAAGGATGTAAATATGAAAAGTGAATTTTATGTATTTTCAATATAGTGATACGTGTATATGAACTAGTAAACTATAGGTAGAGATTAGAAAACGGATGTAGGACATGCGTTTCAAGAGGAAAATAGAACTGGGCTGTGTGTTTGATTCAGTAAAAAAAGTGCCTGCGGATGTTGTAAGACAAAATATAACTAACTACTGGCGGGCGGAGGCCGATAGATACCTGCTGGATCTTTGTGCCCCATTGTAAATCATGGGCTGGGCCTGTTAAAAACAAAACCAAGCCTGGGCAGTCTACAGCCTAGTTGAAACTTGCTTGACCTGAAAAAACAATATACGTGCTCAATAAACGAGAGAATTCTGCAAGTACAGACTGATAACTAGGATGCAGCAGGGATATTGTTTTTTAATCATGATAATAAGAGCATGCACTTGTTTCAAAAAAATTGGAGAACTGGGAATTCGAACAATAGGTGCTTATGCTACCCATCAAATAAAAATCTGGTGCCTGAAAATTTGTTTTGAAACAAATGATTCAGCTTTATATCCACGTCCACCCTCGGCATTATGGTTGGAAGCAAATGCCAAGTTCATACCAAAAGATCGTTAACAACAATACCAACTTGCGGACGACAAGGTAGTACAAGTACCAATACCAAACTAACTTATAATCTTTTTACTCCTGGCCCTAGTGTTAAATCGTAGAAAATCTTTGAGGACCAGCTCCCGCTCCTTCTCTTGCTCCAGGTCCCTGAGGTGGTACTGGTGCATCACCCAGTTGGTCCTCTGCTGGTCGAAGTTCTTGTTGGTGTGCAGCACCAGAACCTTTTTGCTGCCCGTCTGCCGGCCGTTGACCATCGTTGTGCCACATGGGTGCAAGCCTTACTCCGACTGTATCTTGCGACGCGTCCACGTGCCCCTTTTGAACGCCCTGGAATTGCGCTGGAAGAAATGCTTGCTTAGGCCACTCGATTGTGATACCTGCGGTATTGTCGAATACAGGTTTTAGTGTACGTAGTTGGCATTTTCATAACATCTTTGGCATATTACAGATCACTTGTTTCACTTTTTATTAACTGTCAAATTATAATTGCTTCACCAGGTCTGCGTCTAAAAAGAAAAATAGAGCTATAAACAAAGGAATATGTTTGCGCAAGTAGACGGCCGATCGGTGTCTTACCTGGAAGTTTCTCAGGATGGGTGTAGCATATGCCGTGCTCGCTATCGATAGTTGGTATGAACAAATCAATGAGAGGGTGAGATCTCGCGCTATTAGCACTCAGTTTGGCCTCAAGGTGCTCGATCAACGCCAGCCGGCAGCACCGGCCAATCCTTCTTCGACTTGCATCGGTTAATTCCAGTTATATGGTACTCAATGTATGATCAATCGACTGTTTTATGTGAATGATGAAAGATTTTGACAGATAAGTGGTACTCCAAATCTAACGTCCAGAATACCCGAACACGCCGCGGGATTCTTGTGTCACCTCACGCGCAGTGTGTTGTCACGTCAATTCAATCTGTGGACATGATGAATAATTTGGCCGACGTATACTAGTACTGCTACTGTACTACTTACTAGTCGTATTTAGTGTCACATTTTAACCATAGGTTTAACTAACAAGTACGCACTTGAAGCCTAAGTGATATATATACTGCACAACATCTCCATCATCATTATCAGTACATCCTGCGCAGGTGAGTTAGGATGCACTTGATCCCAGAAAGGTATCTATCCTTCAAACCAGAGGAGTGCTTCAAACTAACAACAGTACATAATATCCAAGAAAAGAGGGTCGTGCTACAGCAACAGAATACATGGCTCAGTCTACATATAAGTACGAATCAAGTTGTGCATATTTGTTGTTGGCATGAACCACATCGCCGCATGTCGGGTTTGCAAAAGTCATCCATCGCATGGAAGTTTGATGCCTTTCACACACTGAAGATTATCTGGCAACAAGTTGTGTAGACGAATCTCTGGATATGGTGATTCATGAAACCCATGGTATGATGTGTAAACACAGTCCTCCCTGGCGAATGGAGGTTGCATAGCACGGTAATCATCACCAGTGATATGATCGATGATTGGTTGGATGATCGGATAATTGAGCCCGAGGAACATGGAGTGGTTGCCGAGGTTGTAAACCCGCCTCCAGTTGAATACGCCTGGCCCAATGGAGCTGGGATCTTTCTCGAACATGAAGCAGCCATACCATCAACGTCACGAACGCCCCAGACATTGTACTGCATGTGTTTTGATGAAATGGTTTGGTCAATTTGGTACGTGCAAATGAGCATCAAATGACCACCGTCAGCTGAACGAGCGATAAACCACCACCCATCGGCTGGTATGATTCCAGGTCCTGGAATCATGAAGGCCAGCGCATTTGCGTCTGCTGCAACAATTGAAATTGGAGACCAAAAGGACAAAAATAAACAATCATGTTCAGAGTATGCTTGGAATTAAGATTATTATAACAATGACACATATCATAGACAGAGAATTGCAATGTCGTGGTCATAATCATACCCCAAGTTAAAAAAAATAAGCCAATGGCTTTCATATTCTAGCAATATATTATGGTTCAAACATCATGTAACAATGAGAGGAAAACAAATATGACAGGGCCTACTCATATTCTACCATAGCACTTACTACAGTTATCATATCAACTCTAAGCAATAACATGCGTTGTTATAAAAATCCTGGAAATGAGAGTAACATATAGCAATCATGAGGTTATACTCATAATATCTATTCTAACAATCATTAGATACCAATTGTTCTCATATAAACTCTAACAATAACATGTGTGGTCATAAAAATCTAGGAAATGAGAGGAACATATAGCAATGATGTGGTTATAGACACACTATATATTATTCTAAATTTGTAACAATGAACAGGCAGTCGTATTCTTAAGGTAAAGATGAGATGAGATAGAATAATTACATGATGATAGATTCCACCAGTATATGCAGCCAATCTGTGCGTCGACCGCATAAACGATGCCATCATGCACTATAGCATCAGACATAAGTGTTGGGTAAAGAGGATCGACGATGAGCCATAACCATGTACGGCGACCGGATTCCAGATAGACTAATCCCATATTGAACACGACAATGAGCTTGTAATCCATGTAGTCTTCTGATGGTGTGGGCACTTCGCAGATTACAACCTTCAGCAAACAGAGGTTGAGCCAAAAGCTTGACGCGTCTCGTGCGTAGTAGGCAGGAGTGTCCGGCGGGCCGCGAGGCTCGATGGCAGCGGTATCCAAAGATGGAAGGGTGATCTCTCGCTGGGTGTAGATGTCCACGAGACGCCACGGACTACCGGATTGGTGGATGAGGACGATCCAGTTGGCCTTCATGCCCGCCTAGTAGTGGCTGCACATGAAGGACAGGTGGACGGGTAGTGGTAGCATGTCGAGGGGCACCACGGCAACCTCCGTAGGATCATCAAGTCGGTGTCTGGGCCACCTGTAAGGATCGGGCATCAGCAAGCAGGGTGTCTTGAAAAGAGCCGGCCGGTTGCAAACGAGTAGATGGTACAAAGACACTGAGCATGCGGCCAGACGGATGGTGCTGAGTAGGTCCATACGATTACAGATCTGCTCCAAGAGAACATCGGGGAGGGAATTCCAATCGCGGTTCTGCCTGTCAGTCGGTTCTGCCATTGGGGTTTTCGGTGCCTCCGAGCCAGCGGGGAAGTGGATTCGGGCGGGCGAGCGAAGAAGCTTCTCCTCGTGTGGCTGAGTAGTGAGCGGGGGGATATGGTACGTGCAAGCTACCAAGGAAGATAGGCAGGCGGGCGAGCAGAGAGCGGGGGCGGGGGGGGGGGGGGGGAATGGTGTGCGGCCGACGATGGGGAAGAGAGGAGGAAGAAGAAGAGAGGAGGAAGAAGAAGAGAGGAGGAAGAAGAGAGGAAGACAGGGAAGAAAGTGCACTAAATCTCAATTCTACTACTACTACCAGGATATACCGTCCTTCGGAGTGTAAATAGTTACACCGATGACATATGTGTCTACCACAAGAGGGCCCATATGTCAGTTAATGGAGGACAGAAGCGTGCTCTCTTGGCAAACATGATGGCGATCTTGGGTATGGCTGATTTAGTAACACCAACACGCTGGTTCAGCTTATTAATTAAGTGTCCCATCTGCTGCAGCGTGTATTGTCACTTCACTGCGAAGACTAGTTGAATATTTCTCTCTGACCGAGATGGGGAATAATGGATCGCGAAGACTTCCTTTCTACATCATCCCTATGCCTCTACGCTCACTTCACTCATTTTGCTCCGTACGTAGTTACTTGTTGAAATCTCTAGAAAGACAAATACTCCGTATTTGGGAACAAAGGGAGGATTTTACTCCGTATTTGGGAACAAAGAGAGGATTTTACTCCATATTTGGGAACAGAGGGGGTATCACCATATGTAGGGAACAGAGGAAGCTTGAAATATGAACATGTCAATGGGAGGGAGTAAGCCCCATGCATGCATGCATGCATGCAACATGCAACACTCACACGTACACATGGACGCACGCAACACTCACACACCCATGTGGCACACAACACACGACGCAACACACACGCTCACGCTCAAGTGCTCAACCTACTCCCTATATCCATGAAAGGCTGTACGTTTAGAGATTTACACATTGACCAGGGCATAATTAACGCCCAAAAGTAGCAGACTTATGTGTGCATGCGACCATTGAGAGAAGAAAATTAAGTGAAAGTCGTTGCATGCTGTAATTAAGGATAGTCATGTAGCCTATACCTAGAGCACAAGTTGGTTCATTAGTCAATCAATATCGATTTAGATTAAAGGCTAAATGCATTGGAAGTGTAGATGTACTACATCTTCGTTTTTTAGCTGATTTCTTTGCTCTGCCAACTGACAGTTGGGACCCAGAAACCAGGTGACAATTTAACCAGTCAATAAAGTGCCACGTCAACTATGTGGCCAGTCAGTAGGGTGCAATACGGTGCTCTATGATGAGCTAGTGATCGTATAATCACCGCAAAACTATATATAGTGACCGTAAAGAGCGTATTGTTACATACGTTGACCGCCAGTGTATTTTTCTCGTTTCAAATTAAGCCATATTAACCGGAAAGGACGCATTATGGACTAGTACTAGTACTGCTTTGATGCGTCTCGTCAACTCGCCGAACGAGGGGAAGCTTGCTTACTACGCCTCTCCCTTGCCCACGCGCGCGGTGGTTCACAAGACGAGGAGAGGGTTTTGACTACAGCGCCCTCTCCCTCTCCCTCGCCCTCGCCCTCGCGGTGGACGTGTAGCAGTTCAATCGATGTCAGATTGCCAGAAGCATAATGTGTACTGTAGTATCATCATTGTTGGACCTTCCGAAGAGGCTAAGAGCCAAGTGCAAGGTTCACACGAGTACGAACTGTTGAACCTCCCGAAGAGGAAAAGAGCCAAGCGCAAGGTTTTATAGGAGTTTTCGTCCTAGTAGGAGCGTACTACAACTATAGCGAACGATGCTACTGTATGATGCCGCCACGTCACGTATATCCAAAGCTGTGCCACCTATTTTTTTTCTCAAATAGCGTGTTGGAGCCTGTGCAACAACCACACAAGTTGCACGTACACATAACACATTTACTAGTAATAAATTCTAAAGGACAAATGCCAGTATGCCACACAAGTTCATCTCCAATTCATGTGATAAATTTGTGCACGACTAGTCTACATATATTCACGGCGCTACCGTTCACAATTTACCGTACTCCACTTACACGTTATAGATGGGCTACATGTCCTCCTCCGTGTTCCGGTCCTGTGTGTTCTTCATGGATGGCACGATCCATAGAGGTGGGCAACGGAATCATTGTCGCAGCTTTCTAGTCCGGTTCCACATGATGGAGACTCATCCAAGCTGAAGCGGCATAAATCGAGGATAGCGTGTCCCAGCATGTCGTTCATCCGGGCGGTGCACCTTTGAAGACACAATCATGCTTCATGAACGGCAGGCCTTCCGTGTCGTGCACGGAAGGTGGCATCCGCTTCACAATGGGGTAGTTGTCCCTAATGAAAAGCGAGTACTCTCCAAGAGTGTTCCTCGGCAGCCACATAGCATCACGAGGGTCGAACTCGGCACCGTTCATCCGGTACACGCGGCATCTCAGATCTAGACACATGGTGACGTACATAGTCAAGGTCCATGCATAATAATGTTGTGCTCAAATATGGCGGTCAGTAATACTGTGCAGCAAATAGTACTACTCGGTATAGAGGAAGTAAAATAACCGGCTTATTATATATAGCCACTCTTGGCTACATGGATGAGATAGTAAGACATGGAAAAACAAAAATGGTGGCAGCTAGTGGGTTCAAGTCTTCAAGGGCCTAGCTAGCTATACACGTCCTCCAAGGTAAAAATTACTCCTACTAGTACATAAGTAGAGTACTAGTACAACAATGAAAGAGAAGGCGAGAGGGTTAAAAAATGGAATACCTGGGTAGATGGTGACGGTCCGATCATGGTAGATTGTGTGACCATGTTGCACATCAATGGTACCATGGGTAATGACTGCTAATATAGTTGATCCCAATTGCCAAAGTCAGCTACAAGGTTCTAGGTTAGACCGAATCACGGATGCAAATGCACATCCAGGATCGGCGATCTTATTTTGATCGCGGGATGACTGGTCCCTGCAAAATAATGTAGTACCGTTAGGGATGCAAATGATGGTTTGTGCATTCCATTTGTAATCTCCTGTACCGTAGGATGGCAACCAGATGAAACAAGTCCCCTGGCTTGTCACCGCGAAGATGCAGCCTAGATGGTGCACGGCGTCTTCGAACGTGTAGGGGTACAAATCTGCCACCGCCAACATGCGCCAGCCTCTGCTGTTACTACCTCTTGCATTGATGGCAATCCTTATGTCGAACACCGCGATGAGATAGTAATTGTCGTAGCTGCGTAGCTTTCTCGGCGGGTCCGCAATTGCTATCTTCTTCAATTTCATGTAGGCATCATCATATGTATTCAAGCCCAGCCATTCCGGAAGGCCGATCCCAATGGTGGATAAGGGGTCTACCGGAACGGCCGCGACCGCCTTCTTGTGGATGTTGTGCAAAATGATGGTGGTATCCAGCTGGAGGTATGCAAGCCAATCTTCGTTGGCACCGACCTGCACCTATATATAAGGCGGTGGGCAGCGGAGAAATTACGGGATGCAAATGGAATAACTAAGTACTACATGATCAAACTTCATTCTTGACCTGCTCATTGGACAAAATCCGACTACCTCTCAACGCGTCGGCAACTCTAAGCGGAGTCAACGTGCAACCATGGCCAGGGAGCGGTGGACTGTTCGGAGGATTGTCCCATAGAAGAACCTTCTCCTCGAGGACGCATGGAAGACCAACAAGCATGGCCTTTTCCCAAGCCATTTTAAGCACCGTCTTGAAAAGGTTGGTGTAGGAAGCACCGAGTCTTGCGGCGGTGAGGATGTCGGAGTGGCGTGCGATTTCTCCCAGAGGATCGTCGTCCAAGGTCTCCCAGCCCCGACGAGGAGGAGAACCACCTGACGAATCCATGGGAGCAGCGACGAACTGCCTTCTCTTCGGGGGGAGGGGAACTGGCGAGGATATAAGAGCATAGTAACCGCAGGGCCTCGCCCCTTTGAACTGTAGATCGTTCCTTCCAACTGTAGCGAAGGTGTGAGACTATTATTTACTACTAGTACTAGCATTATGGGATTGCATTATACTGTAAATAATAGCACTAGTAAGAAATTTGTGGCACTAGCTAGTAGTTTTTGGCGTGGATTAAGAAATTTTGGGTATGTTTTTGCTATTTTTTGTACACGCAACCGTGTCAAAAACGTCTTATATTATGTGATGAGAAGAGTACATTGCATCAGAAAGCGATACTAGTACTACTTTCTCAACTAGTAGTGTGAGGGTACTACTAGTGCTATGTACTGTACTTCTAGTATAGTGCACCAGTTTTGAACTCTTGAATCTCAGGGCCAAGGAGCTACAGTTGGAAGTGGAGGGTACTACTGTTCTCTAGAACCATCGTTGTACTATAAATGCAGGGAAAGTACACCTGCGTAGTGGCCTAGTGGGTACTCTTGGTGCTCTATTCAGCCGCTCCTCTCACGTAGCTGGCCTACTCAGCCGCTCCTCTCACACACACACTAGCAGCCTGTTTATCAGCGACAGTTACTGCGGGGGGCAGAACATTTGAGTTATTTTATACACCGAGACTAGGCTTTTCCTTCCATTTTTGGAGGTGTAATGGATCTCGTCGAACTTTGTTAGTAGTTCCTTCTTTATGAATGAGATGAAGCAAAGCTTTTGCCTCCGTTTCAAAAAAAAACACGTCAAGAGGAATTTCTTTTATAGTAGAGCCGATAATTGAGTAAAGTCCATGCGTGCAACGCCACAAGCTACAGAGTAGTAGTAGTAGAGCACTTTACGTATAGAGCCATATTGCACAGTTCCCAATGACTCGCCAGGCTTTTCCGGTTCCTCGGGCTTAATTGTGCGGCTAGGGCGAGCACGGAAGCCACGAGATGCTGGGAAGGAAAACCCGTTCACATGGCTAGGCTATCCAGTGCACCCAGATTGTGGTGCTGCACGTCTGTTTGACTTCAAAACTCAAACTACCCGTGTAAAATATTGGCTCGCAGCGAAGTTACTATTTTTAAAAAAGGCCGCCGTGTGTTCGGCCGGGATCGAACCCACAAAACAAGGTATACACTCCCACGACCACTAGTAGTACTCATTGGAGTACAACGCAACCTAGAAAAGCCTTTTGTCGCTAGTAGTACATTGTTCCTTACAAGAAACCCCTAATAATGCAAGAAACCACTAATAATGCCAAGAAACTACTACCACTTGCATACGTGGCAGACTTAAGATAAGACTACCTTATCAACCATTGTACATGCTCTTACCAAACAGCCCTACCAAGAAACGACTACTCTACAAAGTGCCGTTATAGGCACGTTTCAACCCATGGCCCTTTTTGGATACATTTGTTGTCAATCTAACCCTGCCATCCAAACACCACTTTGGTTAGAGTTAGTTCAGTGGTCGAATCTAACCTCTGACTTAGAGTATCCAAACAGGGCCCATGTCGCCCATTAAGTCAACGCCTTCTATTTGACCGGGCATTATGACTTGTGGGACCTACATGTCAGTCTGCATAAAAATCCCCGAGTGACCTCCTACCTCCGGCCCGTCCACCTAGTCATCCTCGGCCATGGGACACATCTACCACCTGTAACATCCCAAAATTCTAAATTGTGGAATGTTACAATAAATAGATAGATTTGATTGTCGCTTGATTATTGTGTGATTGATTGAGTGAAATTCGAAACCTTTTGAAAGTTAAATGAGAGGGAATAAAAGGACTTTCCCAAACTTTCATTTTTGCATTCGTGATCTCCGTGAATTCAAATTCTTTTCACCACCAAACCCTGGAGAGAAGATGACATGACTTCTTCCATTTATTTAAATGACAAGGGGTGTTGAAAATATTTGAATTTCATTTGGAAAATATTTCCAATTACGAAACTTTATGCAACTCAATGATTTTCACGAGCGAAGATAAAATGACTTCTTCAAAACATATGAAATATGAGTTGGGAGTTTCAAAGAATTAAATTCAAAATCCTTTTGAAATTATTTTCAATTGGGAGTTATTTGGGTTTTATTCAAATTATTTTGGGCGATTTGCATTTCTGCCCCTAACTCGAACCACCTACTCAGATTTGCCCCTAATTTCAAAGCATGCTCAAATTTGCCCCTCTGCCGTTAAGTCACTACTCAGAAATGCCCTTCCGTCAAGTCAAAGGCCATTGACCGTCATAGGCCCATGTGTCTTTATGTGGCAGACGGAAAGTGCTCTGATATTGGGAGAAAGTGCTACAAAGATCGCATCGGAAGGGCATTTCTGAGTAGTGACTTAACGGTGGAGGGGAAAATTTGAGCATGCTTCAAATATGAGTAGTGGGTTCGAGTTAGGGGCACAGATCTAAATGTCCCAATTATTTTTCTCCAAAAATAAAATATAACGAAATTAGGGTAAAATGATTCCCTACATTAGAAAATTGGAGAGAAATAAATTTGAAATCATTTTGGTATTTTGAAAATGATTTTTATTGGATTTTATTAGAGTTGTAGAACTTTTTGAATTATTTGAATTTTTGTAGATTTTATTTGAAGCTATATTAATGTTCATCTTGTAGAAAATCTTTTTTTTGAAAATTTTGATATATAATATGCCTATGTTATATTTTTAGTTTATTTGCCTTTATTTATTTACTGTCTGCAAAATGTTTTAAAAAAACCTTCTCCTCTACTTGTTGGGCGGACCGGCTCCTGTGCCAGGCCACGACCAGCCTTGCGTGTGTCATCCCAAAGACGACCGACTCAGTGGGATTCCGCCGCCGCCACGGCTCATGGCGCCGTGTCCGCCCTTGACCTCGGTGCCCCCTTCCCAAGCCGCCCGTCGCCCCCCCTCCTATAAATCCGGAGACCCGGGCCCCGTTTCCCCCTCTAATCGCGTCGCCACCTCCTCCGACATCTCGCCGGAGCCCGCAGCCGCCGCCGCCGTTGTCAACCGCCGCCACCGCTGCTGCCCTGCACCACAGCCCCCTCTGTAGGATCTTGAGAAGAGGTGTCTAGAGGGGGGGTGATTAGACACTAAGTACCAAAGTTGCAGTTTTTAACCTTATTAAATTTTAAGTGGAGTTTAGGCACAAGTTTAACTTTTTCAATACATAACAAGCAAGCATGCAATGAGTATATGAGCAGCGGAAAGTAAAGCATGCAACTTGCAAGAAAGTAAAGGGAAGGGTTTGGAGGATTCAAAGCGCAATTGGAGATACGGATGTTTTTGGCGTGGTTCCGATAGGTGGTGCTATCGTACTTCCACGTTGGTGGAGACTTCAACCCACGAGGGGTAGCAGTTCTTGTGAGTCCACGGAGGGCTCCACCCACGAAGGGTCCACGAAGTAGCAACCTTGTCTATCCCACCATGGCCGTCGCCCACGAAGGACTTGCCTCACTAGCGGTAGATCTTCACGAAGTAGGCGATCTCCTTGCTCTTACAAACTCCTTGGTTCAACTCCACGATCTTGTCGGAGGCTCCCAAGTGACACCTAGCCAATCTAGGAGACACCACTCTCCTAGAAGTAACGAATGGTGTGTTGATGATGAACTCCTTGCTCTTGTGCTTTGAATGATAGTCTCCCCAACACTCAACTCTCTCTCATAGGATTTGAATCTGGTGGAAAAAAGATTTGAGTGGAAAGCAACTTGGGGAAGGCTAGAGATCAAGATTCATATGGTAGGAATGGAATATCTTGACCTCAACACATGAGTAGGTAGTTCTCTCTTAGAAATAGGATGCTAGAAGTGTAGGTTCAGTCTGATGGCTCTCTCCACGAATGAAGAGGAGGTGGAGGGGTATATATAGCCTCCACACGAAATCTAACCGTTACACACAATTTACCAATCTCGGTGGGACCGAATCAACAAACTCGGTCAGACCGATTTTAGTAAACCTAGTGACCGTTAGGATTTTCAGTGGGACTGATTTGCATCTCGATGGGACCGATATGGTTAGGGTTAGGGCATAACGTAATCTCGGTGAGACCGATTACACAAACTCAGTGAGACCGATTTTGGTAATTAGCTAACCAGAGAGTTGGTCAGGCAAACTCGGTTGGACTGATTACTCAAACTCGGTAAGACCGATTTTGATAATGAGTCAACCAGGAAGTTTGCATTGTAATCTCGGTAGTACCGATTACACAAACTCAGTGGGACCGATTTTGGTAATGGACATACACAGAGAGATTGCAATCCCATCTCGGTGAGACCGAGATCCCTATCGGTAGAACCGATTTGCCTAGGGTTTGTGGCAGTGGCTAAGACATCCAAACTCGGTGGCACCGGATAGGAAGAATCGGTGAGACCGATTTTGGCTTTAGTTTAGGTCATATGTGGAAGTGGGAAAGTAGTTGAGGGTATTTGGAGCATATCACTAAGCACTTGAAGCAAGAGGCTCATTAAGCAACACCTCATCCCTCCTTGATAGTATTGGCTTTTCCTATAGACTCAATGTGATCTTGGATCACTAAAATGTAAAATGAAGAGTCTTGAGCTTGAAGCTTTAGCCAATCCTTTGTCCCTAGCATCTTGAAGGAGTTCCCACATCCTTTAGTCCATGCCACTCCATTGTTGAACTTATCTGAAACATACTAGATAAAAGTGTTAGTCCAACAAGAGATATGTTGACATTAATTACCAAAACCACCTAGGGAGCACTTGTGCTTTCAATCTCCCCCTTTTTGGTAATTGATGACAACATAAATCAAACCTTTAGATAAAGATATAAAGAATAGCAAGTAAAGCTTTGGAAAGACATGTAACAGGCATAGGCTCCCCCTATATGTATGCAATCATGTGAATATGGAATATAGAAGCATGTGATAGCATAACCATGATAGAGCAGGCAATGTGTTACATGTATCTTGGCCATATGCATCGAGCAAAGAATATTAAAGAAAATACCTTCATGCCCATGAGTCCTTCTTGCAAACAGTATGTACATCAGCAAGAATTCCTCATACACATAATTGTGATGCATATACTTGCCTTGTAGTCTTGAGTTGGCTTAGGATGGAATGAACCTGCGTAAACAAGGTTAGATAACATAGATGCACCTACTAGCCAGAGCAAACAAAAGAAACCACAAGAGTACCAATACTGGGATGACATGTAGAGAGTGAGTACTAAGTACTACATTGGATTTGACATGTCCCCAAGAGTAAAGATATGCAATGAATTTAGATGATTTCTTTCCCTTAGATGTCTTGCTCCCCCTGAATCTAGCATGGGATCTTTGGGAGAAGATAGGGAACAGAAAATCAGAGCAGAAAGATATAAATGAACAGAGCTAATGCAAGCTAATGCAGATAAGCACATATGAACATGTCTTTCCCCTCAATAAGACATGTGGCATCTCTCCTCTTGAACACCAAGCATCTGGGATCCTTGAGAAATACTTTTATCTAATATTCTATCCCCCTAGAGATCTCTCTTTCTCCCCCTGAAGGATCTCTCTCTCTCCTTCTCTGAGATGTGATCTCTCTCTCTAAATGATAAGCTTTGATGTGATCTCTCTCCCCCCCTTTGACATCAATTTCCAAGAAGGGCTTGATAAAAATGTGATCTCTCTCTCCCCCATTTGGAATTTGTCGTGAATGGGTTTGATTCTTGAGTCACAACCTAAAGCAATGATAAAAATGTGATTCTTGTAGAGGACAAGATTCATTGAGTGGAGCTGGATCAAACGAAACACGGAATAAGTGGCAAACTAATTTTCCTGTTGTGAAATCGGTGGCACCGAGTGGTATGCTTTGGTGGTACCAAAAGTTTTCGGTTGGACCGAAAATAACAAATCGGTGTAACCGAGTTCATCGCAGAGAAAACACTTGTCACCCCAGCTCACTTGACTAATAAGATCTCACAAAGATTTGCAAGAAATTTACTGAAAGATTTGCAATGAATTGGAATGGAGAAAATGCAAAGCAAACAGAAAGAAATCTAGATGAAGTTTTTTTTTGAAAGGGGAAACACATATGCATGGGACAAATGCAAAAACTCAGAAAAGAACACAAGGGAACTTCATCTAGAGATGGTCGGTGACAAAGTCACCTATGTTAGAGTATATTGACTTAGGAGTCAAGTGAGATCACTTGATCATAGGTCATACTCATCGTTTAAGCTCAAAATGGGGTTGCCATTTTTCGTTTAAGCATCTTGATGTATTCACATCTTGTCGAGTTGCTTTAACTCATGACTTGGAGTAAAGCTTCTCTAAGATGGAATAACATACCTTGGTTTGTGGTGTCGTCCATGTAGTTGAACTTGTGTGGGTTGCTCAAGGTTGATGTAGCTCATCAAGAATTTGGAGCACCTCTTGGAATTTGAGTCCATCTACCTACATGGGTTAGTTCGTGCAAGGAAGAGCACTTGTGTATCCAAAAATGACAATCATGAAGCTCAACATAGAATTTGTCAAAAGGATATGTTTAAATGGTTTCGTGCTTCCTTGGCTTCAACCACCTTGTGTAGAGACTTGGTGATGTAGAGATTGCTCAAGATATGATGTAGCGACCAGACCCGAATGGATCTAACGCTCTGTGCTCAGTGTCATCCCTGGATCAGTAATGCTGACACCACACAGTACTTCGAAGGATTTATAGCAGAGTAGCAATCACACACTTATTACATCGTTGTCCACAAGGGAACTTAATACAATAATATGGCTTAAGGCCATCTAATAATAACAACGGAAGGCTTGGAAAGCAGTGAGTCCATCAACTTCAACGGCATCACCGAGTATAGAACCACGACCTAACACCTTACTCGTTATGCGAAAAGTGCGCAACATGAAAAGTTGCAGCCAAAACGGGTCGACACATGGAATATCTTTGGCAATGTAACACATAGAGAACAATGAAGCAACAAGACTATACTACATGCATATATGGCTGGTGGTAAGGCTCTACGGTTACATTTTTTGCATAAAGCTGATTTTTCCCTACATCAAAGGAATAATTTTATTTAACTATTATGGTGGTTGTTAAACATTGAGAATGGTTGACAGCATCCTCAATCCCAATTAAAAAGTACTCATTAAAACCCAATAACTTTATATTAAGTAACATGTTGAGATTCACATGATATTCAAGTACTAGATACTCAAGATTTGTCCATAACTGGGGACACGGCTAATCATGATTAGTTTATACACTCTGCAGAGGTTTGCACACTTTTCCCCACAAGACTCGATCGCCTCCGCTTGGTTCTCGCACTACATGGTGTTTGAGAAACGGATGACCGAGACATAGTCTTTCAGAAGCGCTAGCACCTTACATGTGGGTAGACCGTACCAACCTACATCCCCTACATCAGCTAGCCTACCCGTAGGAGTTCGCACAACTTAGTCAACTACGCATGAGCCCATAATTGGCTTGTGGCTGCACACGAAAGTTTCTAGTTTGAAAAATCTCATGATCCCTTAGAGCACAGGTGGCGGTCCGAAGAAATACAGGCAAGTCTCGATAGAAACCAGGTGCCTCAATCCACCCAGGATGTGTGTTTAGGTTGCCACCTTAGATAAACCATTAATTAACAATCTCACATCTGTCATGGATATCACTCACCCAATCCACGTCTACTAGCATAGCATAGCATAATAAGCAAACGTAGAAGTAACTCCCAAGGTTTCATAAGTAAAACAGGTAATAGGTACTACCTCAATCTACTTCCCATCCCACAATTTAATTAGATCCTAAACATGCAAGTGTTTGAGGGTTTATCTAATGCAATAAAACTGGGTAGTAGAAAAGGTATGATCAAAGTGTTACTTGCCTTGCTGATGATCCATGAGTCCTAGAGATTCAAGTAACAAGCGGCGCACTCCGGGTGATCTAACGCAGACAAACAACAAGCATACAATGAGTACTCATCTAATGCACAGGGAAATCTCGAATAAAAGATCTAACCAGATAGTTCAACTTAAGAACCCTGGTTGCAAAAGAATCGAATCAAATAAAGCATCGAAAGTCGGAACTCGAGAGAGAACGACTCGGTTTAGCAATCTGAAATTAAGTCAAAATTTTACAGTAGCAAAACTCTGTGAAAGTAGGTTAGTCGGAACGGCGGTTTCGTTACGAAACTCCAGGCGCTTGAATCACCTGATTCCGATAAACGAGCAAGAAATAAAACAGATTTGAAAATCGGATCAGAAATCGAATCTGAAAAATAACGGATTAAATCCGATTTAAAAGAAAACGCATTTAACGAATTAAATAACGAACGTTCGTTAACAGAACTAATCCAACGAACGCGTTCATTGAAACGAACGGGTCGGTGAACGTTCACTAAATAAGAAAACCGAAAAAAATAAAAACCAATCTAGGTTTTTGAAAAAAAAACCAAACATCGCAAAAAAAACCGGATCGGGTTTTCTAGGGAAAACCGGATCGGAACGACGCGGGGCGGTGGCTACCTCCGGTGATCGCCGGCGGGGCTCCGGGCGGGTCTCCGGCGGGTCGGGCGAGGTCGGCGGGTGGCGGCGGGGTCGGGAGGGCGACGAGGCGGCGGGGTGCTCGGCGACGGCGGCGGCGTCCTCGGCGGCGGCGGCGGCTCGGCTTGGGGGCGGGCGGCGGCGGATCGAGGTGAGAGAGGGGGGTCCGTGGTATAAATAGGAGGAGGGAGGGCTCGGTGCCTTGGGGAGGGGCACGGCGGTGGTGTCCGACCCGGACACGGGCGGCGGCAGTGGCGTCTTGGCGGGGCTCCGCTCGGTGAAGCATAAGGGAGGAGAGGGAGGTGGGCCGGGGCGCTGGGCTGGGGCCTGGCTGGCTGGGCCGGCTGGGCCTTGGCCCAGGGGGGCGGCGCGTTTTTTTTTAAAAACAAAACGAATTAAAAAAATATCAAACGAACTCCGATTTAAATAAAACAAATTTTCGCCGACTCCTAAAAATGAGTCGAACAAAATGAACTTTAAAAACGGCAAACATGCATAATTTTTTTTAAATGCTCATTTTGCCTAAGAAAATAAATCTTCCAAAACCAAATTTGATTCATTTATAATATCTTCATTTTTCCTAAATATTGGGAAAGTCATATTATTCCCTCTCTTGAGTTTTTTATAGGAAAAACTTTATGAAGATAATTAAATAAATCCAATGATCCTATTTCCAAAATTTGAGAAATCCCAAATATGAAAATAATGAAACTTCCAACTCTCTCCGAGGGTCCTTGAGTTGCATGAAATTTTCTAGGATCGGAAAATGCGAGAAAAATATGATATGCATGATGACCTAATGTATAACATTCCAAATTGAAAATTTGGGATGTTACAAACCTACCTCTTAAGATGAATCTCGCCCTCGAGATTCGGGTTGGCTAGAAAATAGGTGAGGTGGTCCTTGAGCAAAACTTCCTCTCTTTCCTGGTGGCTTCATCCTCGGTGTGGTGGCTCCACTGAACTTTGCAAAACTTGATAACCTTGCTGCGGGTAACTCTCTTTGGCATAATCGAGAATCTTAACGGTTTTTCCTAATATGTCAAATCATCCTTCAACTGAATTGCTTCCGGTGTACTTTGTGTCTCTTAACGGTACCTCTGCTATCTCGGGGTGACATTTCTTCAAGCTGAGAAACATGGAATACATCATGAACTCCTGACAGTCCTTTCCGGCAATTCCAACTTATAAGCAACTTCTCCCATGCGTTGCAAAAATCTTATACGGTCCAGCGAAACGGGTGCTAACTTTCCTTAACTCCAAAACGCTTAACTCCTCGAAGCAGGGGATACTCGAGATATACTCTGTCTCCAACTTCATATTCAATCGCTTTGCGCTTTGAATCGGCATAGCTCTTTTATGCAGGTGGGCTACCTTGAGCACATCTCGAATCAACAACTTTCTCGTTAGGACTCCTTAATCAAATCTGGTCCAAACAAGCGGCGATCTCCAGTTTCGTCCCATATCAACGGTGTCCTTCACCTTCTTCCATACAAAGCCTCGAAATGTGCTATCTTCAAGCTGGTTTGGTAGCTGTTGTTGTAGGAAGATTACGCATACGGCAAATTGTCATCCCGGCTAGATCCATAATCTAGGGCACAAGCTCTCGGCATGTCCTCCAAAATCTGATTGACTCTCTCGATGCATCCATCGGTGCGTGGGTGGAAAGCTGTCTTGAATTCAATCGGGTTCCCAATGTTTCGTGCAAGCTGGTTCCAAAATTTCGAGGTAAACTGGGTTCCTCTATACGATACGATGCTCCTCGGAACTCCGTGTAAGCACACAATTACGGTCATGTATATCTTCGCCAACTTAGCACTGCTATAGGTAGTCTTGATTTGGAATGAAATGAGCTACCTTTGTTAAGCGGTCGACTATAACCCAAATCGAGTCATATCTGAGCGAGTCTTTGGCAATCTGTGATAAAATCCATGCCTAGTTTATCCCACTTCCATTCGGGTATCGGCAATGGTTGTAACAATCCGCTGGCTTCGATGTTACGCCTTTACTTTCGACATACGTGCATAAATCGCTACATACTCATAATATCCTTCTTCATTCCGGTCCACGAAAGTGTTCTTCAAATCCAAATACATCTTGGTATTTCCTGGGTGAATCGAATAGGGTGAATCATGGGCTTCTTGTAAAATCAACTTCACGATCTACGGGTCATGGGGCACATAAACACGGTCCTCAAACCATAGGGTATCGTGCTCATCCTCACGAAATCCTTTAGCTTTTCCTTTGCTCATTTTCTCCTTTATAGAGGCAACTTCCTTATCGGCCTTTTGGGCTTCTCTGATTTTGTCCATCAGCGTTGACTGAATCTCCAATGCTGCTACATAGCCTCTCGGAACTATTTCCAAACATAGCTCTCGAAGGTCCTCGGCTAACTCATTGGGTATTCCTCCCATCATTAGGGTATTGACGTGGCTCTTACGGCTCAATGCGTCTGCTACGACATTAGCCTTCCCGGGTGATAATGCAATCTCATGTCATAATCCTTGATAAGCTCTAACCATCTCCTTTATGCGAGATTCAATTTCATACGTGTGAAGATGTACTTCAAACTCTTGTGATCCGTATATACTTCACAATGATTTCCAATGAGAAAATGTCTCCACGTCTTCGTGGCATGCACAACGGCTGCTAACTCCAAATCATGAGTGGCATAATTCAACTCATGGGGCTTAAGTTGTCGTGAAGCATATGAAACAACTCTTCCTTCCTGCATAAGCACTGCTCCAAGTCCTCGACGTGAAGCGTCGCAATACACCTCAAAATCCTTAGTCTGATCTGGCAATATCAAAACTGGTGAGGTAACTAATCTTTTCTTCAACTCTTGAAAACTTGCCTCACAGTCCTCAGTCCATATGAATTTGTTTTCCTTCTTCAACAATTCTGTCATAGGCTTAGCAATCCTTGAGAAATTCTCAATGAACCTTCGGTAGTATCCTGCGAGTCCAAGGAAACTCCGAATCTCTCCAACTGTCGTTGGTGCTTCCCATTTGGTTACGGTCTCAACTTTTGTGGGGTCAACTGCTATCCCTTCTCCGGATATAACATGTCCGAAATCCAACTTCCTTTAGCCAAAACTCACATTTGCTGAACTTGGCATACAAGCTGGTGTTCCCTCGGTTTCTCCAAAACCAATCGCAAATGTTCCTTGTGTTCCTCTTCATTCTTGAAAAAATCAAAATGTCATCAATGAACACCACGACGAACTTATCAAAAAACTCCATAAACAATTTGTTATTCTGGTTCATGAAATAGGCTGGTGCGTTAGTCAGTCAAAACGACATAACGGTATAATCGTATAGTCCATATCTCGTGGTAAATGCTGTCTTGGGTATGTCCTGCTCCCGAATCTTCAATCGATGGTACCACGATCGCAAGTCGATCTTGGAAAACACCTTGGCTCCTTGCAAGCGATCAAGCAGATCATTTATCATAGGTAGTGGGTACTTGTTCTTGATTGTTACTTCATTCAATCCACGATAATCAACAACCATTCTTAACGATCCATCCTTCTTCTCCACTAGCAAAACGGGTGATCCCCAAGGTGAAGAGCTTGGGCGTATAAAACCTTTATCCAAAAGCTCATTAATACGCTTCTTGATTTCCGCCAAATCCTGTCGGCATCCTATATGGTCGCCGATATTGGGCCTGTTCACGGCAAAAGCTCGATCAAAAACTCAATGTCTCTATCCGGTGGCATTCACAGCAACTCTTAGGAAATACATCAGAAAATCCTTCACCATCGGTACTTCTTCCTGCACCACTCACGATAAGCAATTAACTTGTGCTCTCCTCGGCTCGTGCCGTGATACATACTTAATCCTTCTTCCTTACGGTGTGGTGAGCAAAATTGATCTAGTGGAGCAATCAATGTTTCCTCCATACTTTGATAACCAATCCATTCCTAATATCACATCCAATCCTTGGGATTCCAGAACTATTAGGTGCGAGGGAAAACATAGTGTCCAATCCTTAATGGCGGTCGATCACACCATTTACTAGCCATGTACTGCTCGGGTGAGGTTACTAGCATGGGTGACCTAAGGGCTTGGGTTGGTAACTTGTACTTATCCACAAATCCTTGATATGTATGAATGCGATGCACCCGATGTCGAAAAAGAACAAGCTGCGATAAATGACTTAACCAAAAACTTACCGATTCTTGCATCGGGCTGATCTTCAACCTCCTCCACTTCAATGTGGTTCACTGTCCCCTATTGAAAGGGTTGGGCTTCTTTCGAGCTTCCATTGCCATTTCCATTCGCCTATACAGGCAGTCATTGGCATAATGCCCGATCTTGCGGCACTTAAAGCAAGTAATATGACTCAGGTCTACTTTGGATGGTGTTGACGGGTTGGTGCGATTATGTCCATTACTTCCTCCATTTCCGTTCCCATTCTTGGTGCTGTTATGGTTATGCGAATTACCTCCTCCATGGGTATGCTGAAACTGAATTCTGATTTAGGGGTATAACGAGGTTTCTGCTGAGCTCGAGTTATACTTTCCTTGCCCATACTTCCGCTTGCAGTTCTCAATTCTTCTTGCTTTCCTTCAATCATGAGGGCTCGGTCTACTAACTCCTAGTAGTTATTGAAACTGGCTACCATCAACGGCATCTTGAACTCATCATTCAGTCCTTCTAGAAACTTCTCTGTTTAGCTGCATCGGAGTAACGTCATCACAGGGCATAACGTGCTAGTTTACTAAAGTCATCCGCATCTTGGCCAACAGTCCTTCCTCCTTGGCGTAAGTTGCGAAACTCACGCTTCTTCATGGCCATAGCTCCTGCTTTGAAACATGGGCGGTCTGAAAAGCTTGCTGAAATTGATCCCATGTGGCGGTGTCTACAGGGGTAAGTGGTTGTGAAATTCTCCCACCATGCTTCTTGCGGGTCCTTCAAGCTGATGTGCTGCAAACTTCACTCTTTCTCCATCCGTGCATCCTGCAGTGGTCGGCTCCTTCCTATCTTGCGAGCCGGTCATCTGCTACAATTGGCTCGGTGCTCTTTGGAATACACGGCGGGTTTAGTCTAAGGAAACGAGTCGGATGATCCGCGGTGGTGGTGGCGGTGGGTTGTTGTTGTTGTTGTTGTTGCCACAGTTACGCACCAATGTTTGAATCGGTGATATTCTGCCGGATCGGTTGGGTGATCTTTGGCGGAAAAGCGAATCCGGGTCGCGTCTCGGAGGCATCGATGGGTTTAGAAAACATGAGAATTTAGAATAGAATGAGGTCTAAGGGGAATCACTACCCAAATGCACATGAGCAAATACACACAAAATCACTTCATTCAATCAAACAAAGGCTTACAACGATCTAACTATCGCAAAGTGCGTGTACTATAAGGATTTACATGGATGGAATACTACTAATATGTGGGGGACTTCTACTAATTTGAACCGGTGGAAGACTCCATAATGTACACTCGACTTCGTCTTCAAAGTCGGGTTCACTTGGATCCGAATCGGTGTCGTCGATGTTGATGTAGTCGCTTGGGCAATTGACATCTTGGTCTTCATTCTGGCGCCAACTTCTTCTTGAGTTCTTCAATCTACGTACTTAAGATCGTTATTGTATCTTGCTAGAGCTACGATCTCGTCCATATAGTCCTTGCGAGTTGTCTTTAGTTCTTCTTCAAGTTCGATGATCCTTCCTTTGCATTACGCAACTCCAACATATCATTGCACATCCGGTTCTCCTGACGTCGAATGTCTTTGGTTTAACTCTGGATAAATGCTGCAATGGATCTATCCTTCTTGGTCTTGTGACGTCCCATTTTTCATCTCGGCGTCCACAAATCTGTTTGATGTGTACTTAAGTTCTTCTTGATAAACTTCTCCAATGCTTCGCATGGTGTTGTGAGCTGCGATGCTCTTTCCCGGACTCCAAGTCGGTGCAATCGAAAACACTATCTATAGGCTTGGTGATTGGGGCGAATGTCCTTCTGGAGCGTGAGCATGAATCTTCCAGTAGCTCCTCTTCAGGCAGTGGGCGTTGAAAGTCCCGGTGAAGCTTGGTAGTCCAATATTCGGGTACTTGGTAACTTCCTTCAAGTGAAATCCAAAAGGTGTGCCTTCATCCGGTTGGGTGTACTTGATCTTGGCGTCCTTCATCCTAAGAGAGTAGAAAAGATGAGGAGTTAGAAAATGGGAAGAGAATAGTGATCTATGGCTTTATCTTAGTGGTCGTGTCTCTACGGTCGTGTGCTCGATACCATTCTCTGTGAGCGACCGGACCGAATGGATCTAACGCTACGTGCTCGGTGTCATCCTGGATCGAATGCCGACACCACACTGCATTTCGAAGGATTTATAGCAGAGTAGCAATCACACACTTATTACATCGTTGTCCACAAGGGAACTTAATACAATAATATGGCTTAAGGCCATCTAATAATAACAGCGGAAGGCTTGGAAATCGAGTGAGTCCATCAACTCCAGCGGCATCACTGAGTCTAGAACCACGACCGAACACCTTACTCGTTATGCGAAAAGTGCGCAACATGAAAAGTTGCAGCCCGAAAACGGGTCACACATGGAATATCTGGCAATGTAACACATAGAGAACAATGAAGCAACAAGACTATACTACATGCATATATGGCTGGTGGTAAGGCTCTACTGATTTACATTTTTGCATAAAGCTGATTTTTCCCTACATCAAAGGAATAATTTTATTTAACTATTATGGTGGTTGTTAAACATTGAGAATGGTTGATGACATCCTCAATCCCAATTAAAAAGTACTCATTAAAACCCAATAACTTTATATTAAGTAACATGTTGAGATTCACATGATATTCAAGTACTAGATACTCAAGATTTGTCCATAACCGGGGACACGGCTAATCATGATTAGTTTATACACTCTGCAGAGGTTTGCACACTTTTCCCCACAAGACTCGATCGCCTCCGCTTGGTTCTCGCACTACATGGTGTTTGAGAAACGGATGACCGAGACATAGTCTTCGTAAGCGCTAGCACCTTACATGTGGGTAGACCGTACCAACCTACATCCCCTACATCAGCTAGCCTACCCGTAGAGTTCGCACAACTTAGTCAACTACGCTTGAGCCCATAATTGGCTTGTGGCTGCACACGGAAGTTTCTAGTTTGAAAAATCTCATGATCCCTTAGAGCACGGGTGGCGGTCCGAAGAAATACTGAGGCAAGTCCTGATAGAAACCAGGTGCCTCAATCCACCCGGATGTGTGTTTAGGTTGCCACCTTAGATAAACCATTAATTAACAATCTCACATACATCATGGATATCACTCACCCAATCCACGTCTACTAGCATAGCATAGCATAATAAGCAAACGTAGAAGTAACTCCCAAGGTTTCATAAGTAAAAGCAGGTAATAGGTACTACCTCAATCTACTTCCCATCCCACAATTTAATTAGATCCTAAACATGCAAGTGTTTGAGGGTTTATCTAATGCAATAAAACTGGGTAGTAGAAAAGGTATGATCAAAGTGTTACTTGCCTTCTTTGATGATCCATGAGTCCTAGAGATTCAAGTAACAAGCGGCGCACTCCGGGTGATCTAACGCAGACAAACAACAAGCATACAATGAGTACTCATCTAATGCACAGGGAAATCTCGAATAAAAGATCTAACCAGATAGTTCAACTTAAGAACCCTGGTTGCAAAAGAATTGAATCAAATAAAGCATCGAAAGTCGGAACTCGAGAGAGAACGACTCGGTTTAGCAATCTGAAATTAAGTCAAAATTTTACAGTAGCAAAACTCTGTGAAAGTAGGTTAGTCGAACGGCGGTTTCATATTCTGAAACTCCAGCGCTTGAATCACCTGATTCCGATAAACGAGCAAGAAATAAAACAGATTTGAAAATCGGATCAGAAATCGAATCTGAAAAATAACGGATTAAATCCGATTTAAAAGAAAATGACGAACGAATTAAATAATGAACGTTCGTTAACAGAACTAATCCAACGAACGCGTTCATTGAAACGAACGGGTCGGTGAACGTTCACTAAATAAGAAAACCGAAAAAAAATAAAAACCAATCTAGGTTTTTGAAAAAAAACCGAACATCTTTAAAAAAAACCGGATCGGGTTTTCTAGGAAAACCGGATCGAACGACGCGGGCGGTGGCTACCTCGGTGATCGCCGGCGGGCTCGGCGGGTCTCCGCTGGTCGGGCGAGGTCGGCGGTGGCGGCGAGGTCGGGAGGGCGACGAGGCGGCGGGTGCTCCGGCGAGGCGGCAAGGCCCTGGCGACGGCGCGGCGGCTCGGCTTGGGGCGGGCGGGCGGCGGATCGAGGTGAGAGAGAGGGTCCGGCGGGTATAAATAGGAGGGAGGCTCCGGTGCCTTGGGGAGGGCACGGCGGCGGGTGTCCGACCGGACAGGCGGCGGTGGCGTGGCTGTGTGAGGCTCGCTTCGAGGCGGAAGCGTGAGGAGGAGAGGGAGGTGGGGAAGGCTGGGGCTGGCTGGCTGGCCGGTTGGGCCTTGGCCCGAAGCGCGTTTTTTTAAACAAAGCTAATTAAAAAATATCAAACGAACTCGATTTAAATAAAACAAATTTTCACGACTCCTAAAAATGAGTCGAACAAAATGAACTTTAAAAACGGCAAACATGCATAATTTTTTTTAAAATGCTCATTTTTGCCTAAGCAAAATAAATCTTCCAAAACCAAATTTGATTCATTTATAATATCTTCATTTTTCCTAAATATTGGGAAAGTCATATTATTCCCTCTCTTGAGATTTTTATAGGAAAAACTTTATGAAGATAATTAAATAAATCCAATGATCCTATTTCCAAAATTTGAGAAATCCCAAATATGAAAATAATGAAACTTCCAACTCTCTCCGAGGGTCCTTGAGTTGCATGAAATTTTCTAGGATCGGAAAATGCGAGAAAAATATGATATGCATGATGACCTAATGTATAACATTCCAAATTGAAAATTTGGGATGTTACATATGAGTAGGTTACAACCTCATGGAATTTGATCCGACCAAGTACCTACATGAGTTAGATAACATGCAAGATACAAATATATCCAAGAAATAAGATTTCCATCATAGGTGAGATATCAAGGATTAGGCATAAGCTCATGTATTGCATGTATCCAATGGAGTTTCTACTCCAAGTTTGAAGCATCAATGATGTTTAATTCTCCTCTTAACCTACAGAACACTTTCTCATCAAGAGGTTTAGTGAATATATCCTCTAATTGCTTTTCGGTGCGAACATGCTTAAGATCAATGTCACCCTTAGCAACATGATCTCGAATAAAATGATGACGAACTTCAATATGCTTAGTTCGAGAATGTTGTACGGGATTATGACCAATTTTGATAGCACTTTCATTGTCACAAAGTAATGGAACATGTTTCACATATATCCAATAATCTTTAAGAGTTTGGGTCATCCAAAGTAATTGAGCACAACATGAACCAGCGGTAATGTATTCCTCTTCAGCAGTGGATAAGGATACCGAGTTTTGTTTCTTGGAGGACCAAGACACAAGAGATCTACCAAGAAATTGACAAGTACCCGAAGTGGATTTTCTATCAACCTTGTCACCAGCATAGTCCAAGTCGGAGTAGCCAACAAGATCGAAAGAGGCCCTCTTAGGATACCAAATGCCAAAATTTGGTGTATGGATTAAGTATCTCACTATACTTTTCACGGCCTTAAGATAACATTCTTTAGGAGCAGCTTGATATCGTGCGCACATGCACACACTGAGCATAATATCGGGACGTGGAGCATATAGATATAACAATGAACCAATCATAGAGCGATAAACCTTTTGATCAACCGGTTCATCATCTTTGGTCAAATCAAGATGTCCACTAGTAGGCATGGGTGTAGACATACCTTTGCATTCTTGCATATTGAACTTCTTGAATAAGTCCTTAGTGTACTTCGTTTGAGAGACAAAGGTACCTTCCTTAGTTTGCTTGATTTGCAACCCAAGAAAGAATTTGAGTTCACTCATCATTGACATCTCAAACTTCTCCGACATTAGCTTTCCAAACTTTTCACTAAAACGAGGGTTAGTTGATCCAAATATGATATCATCAACATAAATTTGGCAAACAAATAATTCACCATTAACCCTTTTAGTAAAAAGTGTGGAATCAATTTTCCCAATTTCAAAGCCTTTTTCAAGAAGAAACTTGGTCAAGCATTTATACCATGCTCTAGGAGCTTGTTTAAGACCATAAAGAGCTTTGTGAAGTTTGTAAACATGATTGGGTTTCTTAGGATTGACAAAGCCGGAGGTTGCTTAACATAGACTTCCTCCTCTATTTCACCATTTAGAAAAGCACTTTTAATGTCCATTTGGTACAAGGTGATATCATGATGATTAGCATAGGCAAGTAAGATGCTTGAATGGACTCAAGTCTAGCAAGCTGGAGCATAAGTCTCACCATAGTCCATACCTTCGACTTGTGTGTAGCCTTGGGCTGACGAGACATGCTTTTTGCGAACTACTTGTCCATCTTCATCTTGCTTGTTGCGAAACACCCATTTGGTACCAATGATGTTGTGGTTGTTGTCGGGCTTCTCAACCAATGTCCAAACTTGATTCCTCTCAAAGTTGTGTAGCTCTTCATGCATAGCATTTATCCAATCCGGATCTTCCAATGCTTCTTCAACCTTCATAGGTTCAATTCTAGAGATGAAAGAAAAGTTTTCACAAAAGTTAGCTAAACGAGTTTTAGAGCGAGTGATTCTCCCGGTTTGAATGTCATTGTAGATTTGCTCGACGGGATGGTCTTTAGCAATTCTTGCTCGAACTCGTGAAAGCTTTTGCTTGGGTCTTCGTTGAACATCTTCTGCATCTTGTTCTTCTTCTTGGCCTTCCTCATTGTTGGCGTTGTCGTTCTCTTGCCGTAGTGGAGAAGGAGGTCGTTGACGTTCATCTTGATGCACTTCCTCGTTTTCTTCATCTTGGTGTGTCCCACTTGTGGATGCTTCCGTATCAACTCTTGGTTCACCTTGTTGTGAAGTAGAAGCTTACACTTGGACGGACGAGGTACTCTCCTTCACCTTCGTTGGACGGACCTTGCCAATAGAAAAGTCTTGGATTGCTTCCGAAGGGTCTTTGTCTCCTACATCAATCGGCAATTGATCTATTTGCGAGCCGTTAGATTCATCAAACTTCACATCTACCGTCTCTTCAACCTTTCGGGTGAAATTCTTGTAGACACGGTAAGTGTGAGAGTTTGAGCCATAACCTAGTAGGAAACCTTCATGAGACTTAGGAGCAAATTTAGAACGACGATGCTTATCAAGAATGTAGCACTTTGAGCGAATACTCGAAAGTATCCAACTTGGGGTTTGTTACGGTGAGGAGCTTCGTATGTCGTCTTGCCGAGTAGCTTGTGAAGATACACGCGATTTGTTGCATGACAAGTTGTCTCAACCGCTTCGCCCAAAAGTGCTTGATTGTCTTGTACTCATCAAGCATCGTTCTCGCCATTTCGATGAGCGTCCAGTTCTTCCTCTCAACAACTCCATTTTGTTGAGGTGTGTACGTAGCCGAGAACTCGTGTGGAATCCCTTATTCGTCAAGAAAGGTGTCCACATTTGCATTCTTGAACTCCGTTCCGTTGTCGCTAACCTTCTTGATCTTTACTTCAAATTGATTTTGGGCCTTTCTAGCGAAGTTTTTGAAGATCTTTTGGACCTGCGATTTATCATCGAGAAAGAACACCCACGTAAATCTTGAAAAATCATCAACTATAACTAGACCAAAAGAATTTCCACCGAGACTCTTGTAGGAGTTGGGACCAAAGAGATCCATGTGAAGTAGCTCGAGTGGCCTCTTTGTGGTCATGATGTTCTTCACGGGATGCCTTCCTCCAACCTGTTTACCTGCTTGACAAGCACTGCAAAGTCTATCCTTATCAAATATGACATCGTTAACTCCTAGGATATGATTCCCTTTAATAAGCTTGTCAAGGTTTCTCATGCCAACGTGACCTAATCGTCTATGCCATAACCATCCTTTTGAGGATTTAGCAATGAAGAAAGTTTTAGGTTGAGCCTTTTTAGTGAAATCAACAATGTATAGATCACCTCTACGCACACCGGTAAAGACCATTTTATGATTGTCTCGACGAAACACTTGGCAATCAATTTCAGTAAATAGGACATTGAAACCGAAATCAGCAAGTCTAGATCTCGAAAGTAAGTTGTAGCCAAGAGATTCAACGAGCATGACATTTTGTATGGAGCTATCATGTGAGATGGCCACCTTACCAAGGCCAACCACCTTACCCTTTGAGTTGTCACCAAAAGTGACAAACTTTCGAGGACTATAATTTTCAGCAAGCTCACGAAACATGTCTTTATCTCCGGTCATGTGATCGGTACATCCACTATCAAGAACCCATTCCTTTCCTGACATATATCCCCGAAGATTTGCCATAACACCAAAATGTCTCATTGCATCATCAAGATCGAAGTCACTATCATCATCCTCATCATAGTATCCATGTTCAACATAGTCATGTGGTGGATCAAATCCTAGAGAAGGTAATTCATTAGAGTGAGTTTGACAATGATCTTGCTTATGAATTCTTATAGCTTCGGAAATGATATCACTAATAATTCCAACATCTCCTTTGGCACGCATAAGGTCGGTAAGTTCAAATATGCGATCACAAAACATAGGATCACTAGTATTCATCTTACTCAAAGCAATAGACTTATAGAGAATTTCATCTAGATTTTCAAGGAATAATTTGGAAAGCGTTCCTCAAGAAATTTCCATATAGTGTAGGCACACTCAAAAGTAGGCAAGATTCTAATCAAGTTTCTAGGCAAGCCTCTAGTGATAAGATTAACAGTTCTAAGATTCCTAGTCATGTCAATAGCTTCATCAAGGGTAGGATGCATAGGATCAACATGAGGTGCACAACGGCTAGCAATGTACTTGTTCAAATGATATTATTGAAAATTACAAGCATCTCATTTTTCCACTCATGAAAATAATCTCCATCAAGAATAGGCACTCTATGACTAAGACTCCCCAAAGTAGACTCATCCATCTTCCTCCGATGGTGATTAAACCAAGGCAATGGAGACCAATGCTCTGATACCACTTGTAGGATCTTGAGAAGAGGTGTCTAGAGGGGGTGATTAGACACTAAGTACCAAAGTTGCAGTTTTAACCTTATTAAAGTTTAAGTGGAGTTTAGGCACAAGTTTAACTTTTTCAATACATAACAAGCAAGCATGCAATGAGTATATGAGCAGCGGAAAGTAAAGCATGCAACTTGCAAGAAAGTAAAGGGAAGGGTGTGGAGGATTCAAACGCAATTGGAGACACGGATGTTTTTGGCGTGGTTCCGATAGGTGGTGCTATCGTACTTCCACGTTGGTGGAGACTTCAACCCACGTGAGGGTAATGGTTCTTGTGAGTCCACGGAGGGCTCCACCCACGAAGGGTCCACAAAGTAGCAGCCTTGTCTATCCCACCATGGCCGGCGCCCACGAAGGACTTGCCTCACTAGAGGTAGATCTTCACGAAGTAGGCGATCTCCTTGCCCTTACAAACTCCTTGGTTCAACTCCACAATCTTGTCGGAGGCTCCCAAGTGACACCTAGCCAATCTAGGAGACACCACTCTCCAAGAAGTAACAAATGGTGTGTTGATGATGAACTCCTTGCTCTTGTGCTTTAAATGATAGTCTCCCCAACACTCAACTCTCTCTCATAGGATTTGAATCTGGTGGAAAGAAGATTTGAGTGGAAAGCAACTTGGGGAAGGCTAGAGATCAAGATTCATATGGTAGGAATGGAATATCTTGGCCTCAACACATGAGTAGGTAGTTCTCTCTCGAAATAGGATCTTTGGAAGTGTAGGTTCAGTCGATGGCTCTCTCCACGAATGAAGAGGAGGTGGAGGGGTATATATAGCCTCCACACAAAATCTAACCGTTACACACAATTTACCAATCTCGGTGGGACCGAATCAACAAACTCAGTCAGACCGATTTTAGTAAACCAAGTGACCGTTAGGATTTTCGGTGGGACTGATTTGCATCTCGGTGGGACCGATATGATTAGGGTTAGGGCATAACGTAATCTCGGTTAGACCGATTACACAAACTCGGTGAGACTGATTTTGGTAATTAGCTAACCAGAGAGTTGGTCAGGCAAACTCGGTTGGACCGATTACTCAAACTTGGTAAGACCGATTTTGATAATGAGTGAACCAGGAAGTTTGCATTGTAATCTCGGTAGTACCGATTACACAAACTCGGTGGGACCGATTTTGGTAATGGACATACACAGAGAGATTGCAATCCCATCTCGGTGAGACCGAGATCCCTATCGGTAGAATCAATTTGCCTAGGGTTTGTGGCAGTGGCTAAGACATCCAAACTTGGTGGCGCCGGATAGGAAGAATCGGTGAGACCGATTTTGGCTTTAGGTTTAGGTCATATGTGGAAGTGGGAAAGTAGTTAAGGGTATTTGGAGCATATCACTAAGCACTTGAAGCAAGAGGCTCATTAAGCAACACCTCATCCCTCCTTGATAGTATTGGCTTTTCCTATAGACTCAATGTGATCTTGGATCACTAAAATGTAAAATGAAGAGTCTTGAGCTTGAAGCTTTAGACAATCCTTTGTCCCTAGCATCTTGAAGGAGTTCCCACATCCTTTAGTCCATGCCACTCCATTGTTGAACTTATCTGAAACATAATAGATAAAAGTGTTAGTCCAACAAGAGATATGTAGACATTAATTACCAAAACCACCTAGGGAGCACTTGTGCTTTCACCCTCCGACGCCACCACCGCAACCGCCGCTCCACGCGGCCCCTCCCCGACCTCTCCGTTGCCTTCCTGGACGACCGGAGCCGCCGCCCCGGCCGGACCGGAGCCGCCGCTGCCTTCCCGCCGTTGTCGGAGTTCGACCTCGCCGCCGCCTGTTTTCTTGCGAAAACCGCCAACCCACCTCGAACCGGTATGACCGCCGCCCGATCCGGTTTTCGTCGGTTTTTCTTTTCAAACACAGTTTTCTTTTAGTTAGTTTTAATTAGTGAACGCTCATCAGATTAGATCTGGAGTGAACGGTTTTTCGTTCATTAACGTTCGTTAGTGAATGTTCGTAAAATAGCCTTTTCGTTTTTTTATTTATTTTAGTCAGGGACCTGTTAGTAGTTATTTCTGTTACAGATTAGTCCCTAATCTTAAAACAATCACAACCTTTTACTCGTTAGTCCAAATCCAACGAAACCAACGCCCACTTCTTCGTTATGATCCCCTCTATCCAGTAAAACAACTTAAACATGTTTTTTAAAGTTTTAAAATTTGAATTCAAACAGTTTTGTATGTATACTTCGTTTGATCGTAACCTGAGTTTTATAACTCCGTTTGAGTTGATTCTTTTTGCAAATCGAAACTCTTGACCTAAACTTTCTGATAAGGCCAAATTCATATAATTTTGGTACTGTTAGAAATTTGTTTTATGTTGCAAGAGTTATTTGCTTGGTTTTGATGTTTTCTGAATCGTCTTCTTCGTTATTTCTGATCTTTTGAGTGATTGCTTATGTGTGGTTACTATTGCTTGCTTACGATAGATTGACCGGAGTGTGACGAGTAGAACTATCAAGAGTTATGAGTGTGAATCATCTTCATCAACATTGCAGGCAAGTAACACTTTGATCATATCCCTTTTCATACCCAGTTTTTATGCATTAGTTTCAACCCTCAAACATTGCATGAGTAGGATGGATAACATGTGGGTATCGGGAAGTAGTTGATAAGGTAGGAACCTATTGCCCTGCATTCAAACCTTGGGAGTTACTATTACATTGCTTATATTGCTATGCTATGCTCATAGATGTGGATTGGGTTTTGAGAGTATTCATGACAGTTGTGAGATTGTTAATTAATGGTTTACTTAAGGTGGCAACTTAAACGCACATCTGGGTGGATTGAGGCACCTGGGTATTCCAGGATTGCCTGTCTAGGCACCTGGGTAGACCAGGATTGCCTGTTTTTTTATGGACCGCCACCCAGGCTCAAAGGGATCATAAGATTATTCATACTAGAAACTTCCGTGTGCAGCCACATGCTATTATGGGATCTAGCATAGTTGATTAAGTCGTGCGAACTCTTACAGTGGTAGACTAGCAGATGTAGGGAAAGTAGGTGTGCGGTCTACCCATCGTAAGGTGCTAGCGCTTCGAAAGACTATGTCTCGGTCATTCATTTCTCAAACACCATGTAGTGTGAGAAAACCAACGGAGGAGATCGAGTCATGTGGGGAAAAGTGCGCAACCTCTGCAGAGTGTACAAACTAATCATGATTAGCCGTGTCCTCGGTTATGGACATCTTGATTATCTAGTACTTGGATTTTCCTGTGAATCTCATCATGTTACTTTAAATTAATATTGTTGGGTTTTAATGATGATGATTAATTGGGATTGAGAATGCTGTCAACCATTCTCAATGTTTAACAACCACCTTGATAGTTAAATAAATTTATTCCTTTGCAGTAGGGAAAATTTGGCTTTTCGCAAAACCCTTATAACCATAGAGCTTTTCCACGAGCCATATATGCATGTAGTGATAGCCATATTTCAGCATTGCTCTACATTGTGAATTTGCCAGTACATTCAATGTACTGACCTTTTGTGGCTGCAACGTCTCATCTTTGCGAGGATCTTCTGACAGTAAGTGATACATTAGGGTTCTGATTTCTACACTCAACTTTGCCGTTGGTGTTGATGGGAATCCACGACCTTGTTACTTCCGCTATTTGGATTGAGGTAATAGTATTTATGTTACTTTATACATGTGATTTACCTCTGTTATAAATCCTTGAGTACTGTGTGGGTCAGCATACCAATCCAGGGATGACACTTAAGCACAGAGACTTGATCCATTCGGGTCAGGTCGCTACACCACCGCCGACAAAAGGCGAGGTCAAAACCGCCGGCGGTGCGGAGCCCATCTTGCGGCAGCCTGGATACCAGCTCCGTCCGGCGCTCGCGGCCTCTATCTAGCCAAGATAGCTCCGTCCAGCTGCTTGTATGCAAGGTTTGCTAGCTAGATTGGCACGGTGGCGCGGCGGCTTGCTCGTGCGCGCCGCGCTAAGGCCAGCCATCTGGCTCGAGCGAAGGCCAGCACAGTGGCTTGCTCGCTCGTGAGTCACGCTCGGGCCAGCCTGCCAACCCGTGCGGAGGCCAGTGCGGCGTTCGGCCCGTCCGGCGGAGCGGCGGCCAACTCGCTCATCACCGACGCCACTGACGTACACGCATCAATACTGTTTGAAGTAATGTTCAGGAAAAAATAATAATTTGAGGGGGAATAACAGGATAGAAGGTCAGATGTGGGTCCCTCGTGTTATCGGTCAAACAAAATGTGTTGGTTTAAGCTGCCTCGTCAGCACGGACGTGTGGGCCAACCCTGTCATAAATGGATTTAAACTAACCTAATCTGTAGGTAGTTGTTTTTGGCATGGATTAAGAAATTTTGGGTATGTTTTTGCTATTTTTTGTACAATAGATTCTTCCTAGGGTTGGTTGAAAGTGGTAGTTTTTTGTTAAATACTCTACATATTGTAAGTAGGAGTGAAAGTTAAGCTTTGGAACCCAATAAGCAAGGCTAGTTACATAGTGCATATATGTACATGATTGAAAGTAAATATCAACCATGAGTGACTAATATCTTGATGGAAAACTCAAAACTATGGAATACTAGGGAAAAAAATTGCATGGTTGGAAATACTAGCAATGTTCATGTGCATTGCAACGAATCATAATTAGAATAATACTTATTCACAAACTTGATAGAAAACACTCTAATTTTGATATACATATATCACTAGAGATATATTATGTTTCAACTAGAATATATTCCTTGGGCTATTTTGGTGAGATCAGGGAGGGACGTGGTTGGTTTTAAGATACTAATTATGGGTTTTGCTGCAAATTGGTAGACAAGTGGGATGGTTGTGAGAAAAGGCAACAACTTACCTCACAGTCGTTAGATGTAGATATAATGGTCACAAACGACGGATGGCAGACACGCCATCATCACCAACTTAGTCTTAGTAGGGAGTACTAGCAAGATCCGTGCATTGCACGGAACATCAAGATGCATTTTTTTATAAAAACACTCGTTGTGATTGACCCAAGCGGGAGTAATTCCATGTGTAAAAACTGATGATATCTCGAGAAATAGGAGATAAGGTGAAGAGGAGTGGGGCGTGGTGGTGATTGGTGGTGGAGGCGGAGGCATGGGGATTGACGCCCGGCGGCGCCACTGTGCCAGCTTTGTTCGAGGCTTCCTTTCTTAATTTCTCAACAATGAGGTTGTTGGAGATTATGATGAGCGAGGAAGGCCTTATGTCGCAAATGTGGAGAGGGGTGTGGGTATCTTTTAGTTTAATTTCCATCAGTCAGATATAGATCAGACGGTCTATATTGCAAGATGGCACACGCACCATCATCACCAACTCAGTTTTTCATAAGAGAAGAAATATAAGTATGGAGCTACAAACATATTATCGATACTTGTTTCTATAAACTAGCATCTACACTCTATTCAACGCCTCAGCATGTGAGGCCTTAGCACAATGACTTCTCAACTGTGTAAAACAAAGGTTTTCCCGTCGCCGATAAGGAGGGGGTGACGGCGGCGCGCTTTTTGGCTTGCTCTAGTCCTAGTAGTCATACTAGGTGGTCTAAGCACATGTAGATTTATTCTTTTTCACGTCTCATGTTTGCTGTACTGCCATGACTGTTGATGAATAGACGGTAAGTTATTCATGGGGAAACCCTTGTTGAGCGTGTTTGCGAGAGAGAGAGACAGTGTGCATGTGTGATATGTCTAGAGACTGAGGCAATGATAACAGATTATTTGTGTCTATGTGTGTGTGGAGGATAGAGCGAGAGACATGTACATGGGGCTTTGTGTTGTGTAACGTGGAGACACATATACATAATTAGAGAATGAGTGTGTGAGATACACAATGGATATGTGGAGAGATGAGGATCCAGATTAATGGGTGTTTGTGCGTGTCTGTGTGTGTTTGTGCGCGCGTTTGTGTGTGAGAGGGAGTGTGTGTATGTGGAGTAAAGAGACCACTAATGATGTAAACCTAGTATAAGGGAAGGGGGAATGGTGTGACATGTGTAGTAGCGGGATAGCATGGGTGCGGGCGGGGGTAGCAGACTATTTGGAAGAGACATAGATTGTGTGTGGGAGAGGGGTGTGAGAGCGAGAGAGAGAGAGAGAGAGAGAGAGAGAGAGAGAAGAGAGGGGGCGAGAGAGGGGGCGTTTGTGTCCATAAATGGCGTATAGATAGGGAGACAATGTTGATGTTGTTTGAAATTGGCCTATGTACGGAGATGCAAGGGAAGCAAGTCATCGTGTGTGCGATAGGGACTTCATGAGAGATCTAGAATAGATGGTGTAGAGAACAATGTGCGAGATCGAGAACTTTGATACACAGGGAGCTACGGAAAGAGTCACGACATATATGTATACAGGGTGGAGCTGGGGCGGGTCCGCATGTGGGAGAGATAGAAAGAGGAGAGTGGTGCACAAGGAGACAAAGTGTGCTTCTTTTGCAGTGGGGGTGGTGTGTGAGGTGAGTGTGCGAGAACCACATAACTAGGGAGATAGACATTTGGGGGCGACGTTTTGTGTGTATGGGAAAGATACACTCTACATAGTGCGTGTGCTTGGGAAAGAGAGATGCCGGGAGACCTAGCTAGAGAGCGAGGAAAGAGATGTGTGCATGCCCAAGAGACAAAGTGATAGAGACCTATATTGGGTCCGGACTTTAGAAGAGAGAGGGTGTTAATGTGCTCGTGTGTTGGTGTTTGGGGGAGAGAGCGACTTACGTGTGTGTGTGTGGGGGCGACAAGGGGGGGTGGCTTCAGATAAAGACTGAGGTGTCTATATTTGAGGGACTTCAGCGTAATTGAGATATACATGGTCAATAGTGTGTGCACTCAATGTTGATCAATTTGTTTCATAGTTTGGACTATGAGATAAGATACTTTTGAACATGCGTGATATACTTTGATGTACCAGAATTACAAACCTAAGATTGGAATTTTGGAATTCGACTCCATCATTAGCTTTTGTAATTCATTTAAACGGAGGTACATTTTAAGCCGGGATTTCATGATTTCAAATTCATATATCAAACCTAGATATACACACATACAAGCATGTTCAAACTTTATAATCATCCACTTTATTCATACACATACACATTTTTGCTTTTGTCATCATATTTAGGATAAACACATTTGGAATTTCATTTGAATTGGACCATATGATGGTATTTGCTTATAGTAGCTCAATGATTCATATTTGAATTGAATGGACAATCTAAGTATCGAGTTGGAGACATTGATTTTCAAAACTTGCACTTTTTTTGCATGCAAAACAAACAAATTCTCGGCCATGATATCATAATCGGCCGTACAATAGCAGAATATAATTTCAGCGCCAAAAGCTTTCAAACTTCCGCTCACATCGAAATATCTCGGCGCTCGAAAGTTTAGCCTGCGATATTCCTGTTTTACCCTGCCACATGAGCGGAAAAGGGCTACTTGGTAACTCCATTTTTCCCCTCTTTGCCCCAACATTCTTCCCCGAGCCCTCCTTCCCTCCTCGACCCCCCCAACCACGGCAAGCCGCGAATCTAGTCCTCCGCGCGGTTGGTGGACCTCACACCCCGACGGATCTACCTTCCGCATCTTGGAACCCCCAATTGCCAACTCACCACTTCACCGGAGCCGCTTCAGCGACTGGCTTGTACACCGCTCTAGATCTCCTTGACCGCCATCATGGTCCACCGCACCAGATCTGCTTAACCGGCGCCCTTGTCCACCACAGTGTAGTCCCTTCGCTGACTCCCTCGTCCGTCCCTTCGCTGTCCCTTCATACAAGCCCCCGTCCGCCGCAACAGATCCGCCTCACCGAAAGCACTGTACAACACGCCTGGCCAAGCCTTCGGCCCATCGCAGACCGGACCCGCTCCACGGACGCCATATTCAACTCCACCAGCCCTGCTTTACCGACGCCACAGCCTCATCAGGTTATTTCAATCTGTACTCCTTCGATTTTTCTCTTTATCGTGCAACTGTCCACTTACCACACATGATCTTTCTTGTATGTCGACATGCGCCGCAACCGTAGCACCGGAGCCGCTTCAGCGACGGCGATAGCCGACCCAAACTCAACCGCAACACGAGCACCATCGACGATCCTTAGTTATCAAGTATGCCAACGATACCCATACGCCGCCGAGAATCAGGTACTATTATCCAACGGCCGGCGCCTACGTTCACTTTCTTAGCATAAGAAGCGCACCTTTGAATTTCTTCAGGGCATCATTCAATTTTTCATGAGATGCGTTATTATGCTTGCACCTGTAGGGCCATACTTCTGGTAGTGAACATGTTACATGTGCTAAATTACATACCAGTGCACATATAGTTAATGTGCTTTAGTTTTGTCCTAAGTATTATTGTACTTCCTAGATATCATTGCCTACTATTTTACTTCTTGCATGCTATATTTATGATAATGGTGTTGTTCTGATGCCACCTGTTGGTTCCATCGCATCGCTTCATGTTCTCTATGCTTAATTACACATCAGCAAACTAGCATGTGGTTTATTTGGTTTTTGTTAGTTTTACCCTACATTTTCTTATGCTAGCTATTACATCACACTCTGAGCCTCTGTTCACTACATTTATGTGTGTTCTTGATCTTCCTAAGTTCATGACTAATTTGATGCTTCTATTAATTATGGAGCTGCCAACCCCATCAAGCAAAATATTTGTTCTTTTGGGCTGGCACCTCGAACAAGCATAAAAATAAAGGGAAGCAGATATATTGTCGTGTATGCACACACCCTTCTTTCATTAGTTTAGATGAACCATTGATGATCAATTCGAACCAGTGCATGCGATTAAAATTAAATTTACCAAAATAGAGGGTGCAGAATAAACGAGAACAAGTAGATTTGCAAACACGGGATGCCGACGATATCTTCAGAGAACATTGCAATAGCAGCGAGGCTTCACAGCAACATATGGTAAGCCAGTGCGTTTTAGTACATGTGAAATGTAATGCGTGTGGGCTGCTTTCTTGGCTTGTGCCCTCAACCTGTAATCCTACAGAATAACAAATAGTTCAGTTGTCTACTTTGCTGTATTAATTGATTCGAATGCTTGTTTGTTACTTGTTACACTATACCTGATTTGGACAATATGTCAGCACTGCCTGCTCTACTATCGTAAAGAAATGCATGCCTAGTTCATTTGAGTGCTTAACTTTTCCTCTGAACTTCATCACAAGACTGTCTTCGTAGTTTATATGAGGCCACACTGTTAAGTGCTTTCTCAGATTATTTCAACTGCTTAGATGCCTTGGCAACTTAAATATAGCGGTGGTACACTCCCTTTCAACTAGGGTTGTCAACTGGGTCCCGTTTAATCCCAATTAAAGTCCACTAGTGGTATGATAGTTCAAAAGAGTTTTTGTTTTGTGAGGAAAATGAACTAGGGAGCTAGCAAAAACTAACTAGATGGGACTGGCGGATGTCGTTTATTTGCCACTTACATCCCTAGTTTCATCTTACCATTTTAATTTCTTTTCGGCTGATGCTACTTCGAACCATTTAAATATAGCTTGCCATGCTCGGCAATAATTCGTATGTCATTTACCATGTAAGCTTACTACCTGGATCATGCGATAACTATCTCTTACTTATGTCCAGCGGAAACCTTTCAGGATGCCGTTCACACTAGGACACAATGTACAACCCCAGAATCTATTTGTGGAAGCAGTGCGCCATCCATGTTACCAGATGGTAGCAGTTCATAGGCAACACTGCCGGAGAGCAGTCTGAGCACAGATATTATAGTTCTTGAAGCTCTACTAGAGGTAGAAAGAGATGGTGTGGCTGCCATGAATGAGGTAATCTCGATCTTGAAGCTGGAAATTATGCAATTAGCTGCACGCATTATGCAAGCAACCCAAGAATTGGAGGAAGTAAGAATGTTGCATTTGAAGACGGAGGAGGTCCTGCTGCTTCTGCTATCTGAAGCCCAGGGTAATCCAAGTTCTTCTTTATATAGCAGTTGAAATTGTCATCAGATTATTGTACTTGCATGTTGTGTCATGTCTCTGAATGGATTATGTTGCAAGACCCCCTATGTTGTCCATGTGTTGTAATTATTCGAATTTTAGGCGAGGTAATCCTCAGTACTTGTATGATTGACATAAGGTGAACTATTTTTCGTATGAGCATATTGTATTGTATGAAATAATTGTTTTACTCAAAGTGTATCCAACCTACTGAATTTGAAGATCACAACATTTCTAAATCATAATAATATATAAAGGTGGAATAAATCTTTGTTGTGGTTTTGAAGAAATAAATAACAAAACGTAGAATTATTTGTGGATATTCGTAATCGAATAAAAATTGGATTTGGATTTAGTTGTCAGGGCCCAGGGCAAACGTGAATGCTAATTCTCCCAAGTTTTGAAAGAAGCGGCTAAACACCCACTATCAGTTGTGGGCTGCCCGAAGCAAGTGTTTGCGAGATGGAAATTACTGTCTACCCCTGACAGTACTTGACATCCTTATCGACCGAATTACATTGTTGTCGATAGGGGTAGACTAGTAACTTCAATCAGACGTGACACGACTGCCTCTGAGCCCATTCAGACACGGTGGGCGCCAAACGTGGGCGGCAAAACACATTTGATTCAAGCTCGTCCGAAATACATGTGTCTCTCTGATGACCCACAAGTATAGGGGATCTATCGTAGTCCTTTCAATAAGTAAGAGTGTCGAACCCAACGAGGAGCAGAAGGAAATGATAAGCGGTTTTCAGCAAGGTATTCTCTGCAAATCTTGAAATAAGTGGTAACGAGATAGTTTTGTGATAAGCTAAATTGTAACGAGCAACAAGTAACAAAAGTAAATAAGGTGCAGCAAGGTGGCCCAATCCTTTTTGTAGCAAAGGACAAGCGGAACAAACTCTTATAATAGGAAAAGCGCTCCGAGGACACATGGGAATATCGTCAAGCTAGTTTTCATCACGCTCATATGATTCGCGTTCGGTACTTTGATAATTTGATATGTCGGTGGACGGTGCTTGGGTGCTGTTCTTACTTGAACAAGCATCCCACTTATGATTAACCTCTATTGCAAGCATCCGCAACTACAACAAAAGTATTAAGGTAAACCTAACCATAGCATGAAACATATGGATCCAAATCAGCCCTTACGAAGCAACGCATAAACTAGGGTTTAAGCTTACATCACTCTAGCAACCCATCATCTACTTATTACTTCCCAATGCCTTCATCTAGGCCCAAATAATAGTGAAGTGTTATGTAGTCGACGTTCACATAACACCAGTAGAGGTTAGACAACATACATCTCATCAAAATATCAAACGAATACTAAATTCACATGACTACTAATAGCAAGACTTCTCCCGTGTCCTCAGGAACAAACGTAACTACTCACAAAGCATATTCATGTTCATAATCAGAGGGGTAATAATATGCATAAAGGATCTGAACATATGATCTTCCACCAAGTAAACCAACTAGCATCAACTACAAGGAGTAATCAACACTACTAGCAACCTACTAGCACCAATCCCGGACTTGGAGACAAGAATTGGATACAAGAGATGAACTAGGGTTTGGAGATGAGATGGTGCTGGTGAAGATGTTGATGGAGATTGCCCTCTCCCAATGGGAGGAGAGTTGGTGATGACAATGGCGATGATTTACCCCTCCCGGAGGGAAGTGTCCCCGGCAGAACAGCTCCGCCTGAGCCCTAGATTGGTTCCGCCAAGGTTCCACCTCGTGGCGGCGGAGTCTCATCCCGAAAGGTTGCTTATGATTTTTTTTCTCATCGAAGGACTTCATATAGGAGAAGATGGGCGTCAGAGAGCCACCAGGGGGCCCACGAGGTAGGGGGTACGCCCAGGGGGGAGGGCACGCCCCCCACCCTCGTGAGCAGGGTGTGGTCCCCTGGCCTTCATCTTTGGCGATGATTTTTCTTTATTTATTTTAAGGCATTCCATGGAGTTTCAGGACTTTTGGAGTTGCACAGAATAGGTCTCCAATATTTGCTCCTTTTCCAGCCGAATTCTTGCGGCATTCTCCTCTTCATGTAAACCTTGTAAAATAAGAGAGAATAGCCATAAGTATTGTGACATAACGTGAAATAACAGCCCATAATGCGATAAATATCGATATAAAAGCATGATGCAAAATGGACGTATCAACTCCCCCAAGCTTAGACCTCGCTTGTCCTCAAGCGAAAAGCCGATAACAATAAATATGCCATCATGTTTAGAGGTAGAGGCATCGATAAAATAAAATACGGACATGAAGGCATCATGATTATTCTCATAACAACGACATATATTGATTTGTCATATGATTACTTATGTTCAAATGATGATCTTTTCACACAGCCGAAGTATGAATCAGAAACCTTATTGAGCACCGACAAATTATACCCTTAGTCATTGAAACAATTGCAATTTATCATAACATCGGAAAGTGTCTATGTCAGAGCTTAAAAGCAAGTCCACATACTCAACTATCACTTAGTCTTTCATAATTGCTAACACTCACGCAATACTTGTGGTTACGGAGTTTTAACCGGACACAGAGAAAGATAGGGGCTTGTAGTTTTGCCCCACAACCTTTTACCTCAAGGGTAATGTCAACAATAATAATTCATGCTCCCCTACATCCAATTAGATACATATATCATGTTATTTCCAACATCTTTGGGCTTGCCAAAGGATAAAATGAAAAGGAAAGGTGAAGATCACCGTGACTCTTGCATAAGGTAGAGGATAATAATAAAAGATAGGCCCTTCGCAGAGGGAAGCAGAGGTTGCCATGCGCTTTTATGGTTAGATGCACAAAATCTTAATGCAAAAGAACGTCACTTTATATTGCCCCTTGTATGTGGAACTTTATTATGCAGTCCGTCGCTTTTATTACTTCCACAACAAGTTCATTACAAAGCTTATTTCTCTGCACTAACAAGTCATGCATATTTAGAGAGCAATTTTATTGCTTGCACCGATGACAACTTACTTGAAGGATCTTACTCAATCCATAGGTAGATATGGTGGACTCTCATGGCTAAACTGGTTTAAGGGTATTTGGAAGCACTAGTAGTATTTCTACTTTGTGCCGAGTATTTTGCTAGCATTAGGTGGAAAAGCAATCTCAAAATGTTATATGATCATTGACAACATACTTTATCTCATATATAAGAAAACATAACTCATTATGTTGTCTTCCTTGTCCAACATCAACTCTTTAGCATGTCATATTTTAATGAGTGCTCCCAATCATAAAAGATGTCAATGATAATATATCTATATGCGAAACCTCTCTCTCCTTATTACTTCCTATTAATTGCAACGATGACCAAAACTATATTTGCCAACTCCCAACAACTTTTAATCATCATACTCTTTCTATGTGAAGTTATTATTTTCAATAAGATCAATATGAACTCTTTGTTTCTTTTTATTCTTTTCTTTTATTCACCCCAGATCATGGAAAAGCAATCAAGCCCTTGACTCAACACTAATCTTTATTATATATATAGCTCACGAACTCGATCACATAGAGGGATCATAAAGCAAAACTCGAAACTAGATCATGCCATAAACTTTATTCTACTAAATCAAGATACTACTAATAGGATCGAACTAAGAAAAACGGTAAAGATAGGAGTTGTGATGGAGATACGATACCGGGGCACCTCCCCCAAGCTTGGCAGTTGCCAAGGGGAGTGCCCATACCCATGTGATTATGTCTCCTTTGTTGTTAGTGAAGAAGGTGGAGTTGTTGTCGATGATGCAGGCTTGCCCTTCTCTTTCTCCAACTTGCGTCTGAGGGTGAAATTATCAATCCTCAACTCATCATTCTCGATCTCAAGCTTTATTATCCTTTTGCATAATGCCTCTTTGCTTTCTTGCTTGAGACGACATGTTGATCTAACCTGCAGTAGGACAGCTTGAAACAAAAACAGTGGATATTTGCGTGATACGGGAGTCAAAACCTTCGGGAGAATATATAATGAATTTTTACTGACCAAAATACGTATCGTGCAAGAAAACGGAGTCCAGAGGGCACACGAGGTGCTCACGAGGTAGGGGGGCGCGCCCAGGGGGTAGGGCGCGCCCGCCATCCTCGTGGAGGCCTCGTGTCCTCCTCGGACTGCTACTCATTTTTCTATTTTTCTAAATATTCCAAAACGGAGAAATATTGCCTTAGAATTTGTTTTGGAGTCGGTTTGCTTACCGTAACACATACCTATTCCTTTTCCCAGTCTGGAACGTTCTGGAAAGTGTCCCTTATGTATTCCTCCGGGGTGACGATTTCTATAATATTGGTTTCAACATTTATGGGATTACCTGAGATATAATGTTTGATTCTTTGACCGTTTACCACCTTCGGATTTGTGCCTCCAAAGTTGTTGATGTTTATGGCACCGGAACGATAGACCTCCTCGATAATGTAGGGACCTTCCCATTTAGAGAGAAGTTTTCCTGCAAAAAATCTTAAACGAGAGTTGTATAGCAATACATAATCACCTACATTAAACTCACGCTTTTGTATATCCTTTTGTCATGCCATCTTTTAACTTTTTCTTTAAACAACTTGGCACTTTCATAGGCTTGGGTTCTCCATTCATCAAGTGAGCTAATATCAAATAACCTCTTCTCACCGGCAAGTTTGAAATCATAGTTGAGCTCTTTAATAGCCCAATATGCCTTATGTTCTAGTTCGAGAGGTAAGTGACATGCTTTTCCATAAACCTTTTTATACGGAGACATACCCATAGGATTCTTATATGCAGTTCTATAGTCCCATAATGCATCATCAAGTTTCTTGGACCAATTCTTTCTAGACCTATTAACAATATTTTGCAAAATTAATTTGAGCTCTCTATTACTCAATTCTAATTGACCACTAGACTGCGGGTGATACGAAGATGCAATTCTATGATTAACATCATATTTAGCAAGCATTTTACGGAAAGCACCATGAATAAAGCATGAACCACCATCAGTCATTAAATATCTAGGGACTCCAAACCTCGGAAAAATAACTTCCTTAAGCATTTTAATAGAAGTGTTATGATCAGCACTACTAGTTGGAATAGCTTCTACCCACTTAGTAACGTAATCAACGACAACTAAAATATGAGTGTATCCATTAGAAGCGTGAAAAGGTCCCATATAATCAAAGCCCCAAACATCAAATGGTTCAATAACAAGTGAATAATTCATAGGCATTTCTTGACGTCTACTAATATTACCAATTCTTTGACATTCATCACAAGACAAAACAAACTTATGGGCATCTTTGAAGAGAGTGGGCCAATAAAAACCGGATTGCAATACCTTATGTGCAGTTCTATCTCCAGCGTGGTGTCCTCCATAAGCTTCGGAGTGACACTTGCGTAGGATCTGTTCCTATTCATGCTCAGGCACACAACGTCTAATAACACCATCTACTCCTTTATAAAGATGTGGGTCATCCCAAAATTAATGTCGCAAATCATAAAAGAACTTTTTCTTTTGTTGGTATGTGAAGCTAGGTGGTATAAATTTAGCAACAATATAATTAGCATAATCAGTATACCAGGGAGTGCTATGAGAAGCGCTTATGACATTTAATTGTTCATCAGGACAGCTATCATCAATAGGTAGTGGGTCATCAAGAACATTCTCTAACCTAGATAAGTTGTCTGCAACGGGGTTCTCATCTCCTTTTCTATCAACAATATGCAAATCAAATTCTTGCTGCAAGAGAACCCATCTAATAAGTCTAGGTTTAGCATCTTTCTTTTCCATAAGATATTTAATAGCAGCATGATCAGTGTGAATAGTTACTTTAGAATCAACAATATAGGGTCTGAATTTATCACAAGCAAATACGACTGCTAAAAGTTCCTTTTCGGTAGTAGCATAATTTCTTTGAGCATTGTCTAGAGTCTTACTAGCATAATGGATAACATTTAATTACTTATCAACTCTTTTCCCTAGAACGGCACCTACAACATAATCACTAGCATCACACATAATTTCAAAGGGTAAATTCCAATCAGGAGGCTAAACAACAGGTGCAGAGACTAATGCTTTCTTAAGTATTTCAAATGCTTCTACACAATCATCATCAAAGACAAATGGTGCATCTTTTTGTAATAAATTAGTGAGAGGCCGAGAAATTTTTGAGAAGTCCTTAATGAACCTCCTATAAAATCCGGCGTGACCAAGGAAACTTCTTATACCTTTGACGTCCTTGGGACATGGCATCTTTTCAATAGCATCAACCTTTGCTTTATCAACTTCAATACCTCTTTCGAAACTTTGTGCCCCAAGACAATACCTTCATTAACCATAAAGTGGCACTTTTCCCAATTCAAGACAAGATTAGTTTCTTCACATCTCTGCAAAACTCGATCAAGATTGCTCAAGCAATCATCAAAAGAGGATCCATAGACGGAAAAGTCGTCCATGAAAACCTTACAAATCTTTTCACAAAAATCAGAGAATATAACCATCATGCATCTTTGAAAGGTAGCAGGTGCATTACGTAAACCAAAAGGCATACGTCTATAAGCAAAAGTACCAAAAGGGCATGTAAAAGTAGTCTTTGATTGATCTTTAGCCGACACAGGTATCTGAGAGAAACCAGAACAACCATCTAAAAAGCAATAATGTGTATGTTTGCATAATCTCTCTAGCATTTGATCAATAAAAGGTAAGGGGTAATGATCTTTCTTAGTAGCTTTATTCAATTTGCGGAAATCAATTACCATCCTATAACCTGTGATAGTTCTTCGCGGGATCAATTCATCTTTATCATTAGGGACAACAGTAATACCTCCCTTCTTAGGGACACAATGGACATGACTTACCCACTGACTATTAGCAACGGGATAAATTATACCTGCCTCCAGAAGCTTGAGTATTTCTTTTCTTACCACTTCTTTCATTTCGGGATTCAAGCGTCCTTGAGGATCACGATCTGGTTTGGCATCCGCTTCCAAATTTATTTTAGCTGACATAGAGTGGGACTAATGCCCTTAAGATCATCAAGAGTATATCCAACAACGGCACGGTGCTTCTTCAGAGTTTTCAATAATCTTTCTTCTTCATGCTCTGAAAGGTTAGCACTAATAATAACATGATATATTTTCTTTTCATCAAGATAAGCATATCTAAGATTATCAGGCAACGGTTTAAGCTCAAACACGGGATCACCCTTGGGTGGAGGAGGATCCCCTAAGATTTCAACAGGAAAATTATGTTGCAGAATAGGTTCTTGTTTAAAGAATACTTCATCTATTTCCCTTCTTTCATTCATGAACATCTCATTTTCATGGTCTAGCAAATAGTGTTCCAAAGGATCACTAGGAGGTACTGCAATAGAAGCAAGACCAATAATTTCATCCTTACTAGGCAATTCTTCCTCACGATGTTGTTTACTAAATTTAGAGAAATTAAACTCATGAACCATATCATCCAAGCCAACAGTAACAACATTCTTTTTGCAGTCTATCATAGCATTAACAGTATTCAAGAAGGGTCTACCAAATATAATGGGACAAAAGCTATCTTGAGGAGAACCAAGAACAAGAAAATCGGCGGGATATTTAGTTTTCCCACACAAGACTTTAACATCTCTAACAATTCCCACTGGTGAAATAGTATCTCTATTGGCAAGTTTAATTGTGACATCAATTTCTTCTAACTCAATAGGTGCAATATCATGCATAATTTCTTTATATAATTCAATGGGTATTGCGCTAGCACTAGCACCCATATCACATAAGCCGTGATAACAATGATCTCCTATTTTAACAGAAATAACAGGCACGCCTACCACAGGTCTATGTTTATCTTTAGCACAAGGTTTAGCTATTCTAGCAGTTTCACCACAGAATTGAATAACATGCCCATCAATATTATCAGACAAGAGATTTTTAACAATAGCAATATTAGGTTCTACTTTGACTTGCTCAGGAGGTTTATAAGTTCTAATATTGCTTTTATGAACAACAGTTGAAGCTTTAGCATGATCCTTTACTCTAACAGGGAAAGGTGGTTTCTCAACATAAGAGGTGGGAACAATAGGATCATTATAAGTGATAGTCTTTTCTTCAACTTTAATAGGTGCAACTACTTTTACTTCTATGGGAGGATGATATTTAAACCACTTCTCCTTGGGGAGATCAACATAAGTAGCAAAAGATTCACAGAAAGAAGATACTATCTCAGAGTCAAGTCCATATTTAGTGCTAAACTTACGGAAAATATCGGTATCCATAGAAGATTTAACACAATCAAACTTAGGTGTCATACCTGACTCCATACCTTCGTCGAGGTCCCAATCTTCAGAGTTGCGTTTAATTCTATCCAATAAATTCGATCTATATTCAATTTGCTTCATCTTATAAGAGCCAGCACTAGAAGTATCGAGCATGGTGCGATTGTTATCATAAAGCGGGGCATAAAAACTTTGAATATTTATTTATCTTGAGAGCTCATGATTGGGGCATGAATATAACATTGATTTAAGCCTCCCCCAAGCTTGAGCGATGCTTTCAAAAATTATATATATAATTGCGATCACGATGAACAAGATGCATAGGGTAATACTTCTGATGAAATTCCAATTTCAATCTTTTATAGTTCAATGATCTCGTATCATCACATAGCCTATACCATGTCAATACGTCTCCCTCCAAAGATAAAGGGAAAGCCTTATTCTTAACAAAATCATCGGGTATACCTGCAAGCTTAAATAGTCCACAAATATCATCCACATAGCATAGATGTTCGTCAGGATGCTTTGTTCCATCTCCTGTAAAAGGATTAGCTAGCAGTTTTTCCATCATACCCGAAGGAAATTCAAAAGGAGTTTCATTTTCAATAGGTTCAGTAGGGTTGAAGAGCAACTCTTTGCTCTCTTCGACGGGTGAAGATACCGAACAAGCCCCTCGAGAATTACTTTCCATAGTAACAAGTGACGAAAATTTCAGCACACTATATAAATTTTTCCTTACCAAATTCCACTTACCAAAGGCGCTTCACTACCCGGCAACGGCGCCGGAAAAGAGTCTTGATGACCCACAAGTATAGGGGATCTATCGTAGTCCTTTCGATAAGTAAGAGTGTCGAACCCAATGAGGAGCAGAAGGAAATGATAAGCGGTTTTCAGCAAGGTATTATGCGCAAGTACTGAAATAAGTGGTAACAGATAGTTTTGTGATAAGGTAAATTGTAACGAGCAACAAGTAACAAAAAGTAAATAAGGTGCAGCAAGGTGGCCCAATCCTTTTTGTAGCAAAGGACAAGCGGAACAAACTCTTATAATAGGAAAAGCGCTCCCGAGGACAAATGGGAATATCGTCAAGCTAGTTTTCATCACGCTCATATGATTCGCGTTCGGTACTTTGATAATTTAATATGTGGGTGGACCGGTGCTTGGGTGCTGTTCTTACTTGAACAAGCATCCCACTTATGATTAACCTCTATTGCAAGCATCCGCAACTACAACAAAAGTATTAAGGTAAACCTAACCATAGCATGAAACATATGGATCCAAATCAGCCCCTTACGAAGCAACACATAAACTAGGGTTTAAGCTTCTGTCACTCTAGCAACCCATCATCTACTTATTACTTCCCAATGCCTTCCTCTAGGCCCAAATAATAGTGAAGTGTTATGTAGTCGACGTTCACATAACACCAGTAGAGGTTAGACAACATACATCTCATCAAAATATCGAACGAATACCAAATTCACATGACTACTAATAGCAAGACTTCTCCCGTGTCCTCAGGAACAAACATAACTACTCACAAAGAATATTCATGTTCATAATCAGAGGGGTAATAATATGCATAAAGGATCTGAACATATGATCTTCCACCAAGTAAACCAACTAGCATCAACTACAAGGAGTAATCAACACTAATAGCAACCTACTAGCACCAATCCCGGACTTGGAGACAAGAATTGGATACAAGAGATGAACTAGGGTTTGGAGATGAGATGGTGCTGGTGAAGATGTTGATGGAGATTGCCCTCTCCCAATGAGAGGAGCGTTGGTGATGACGATGGCGATGATTTCCCCCTCCCGGAGGGAAGTGTCTCTGGCAGAACAGCTCCGCCGGAGCCCTAGATTGGTTCCGCCTCGTGGCGGCGGAGTCTCATCCCGAAAGGTTGCTTATTATTTTTTTCTCATCGAAGGACTTCATATAGGAGAAGATGGGCGTCGGAGAGCCACCAGGGGGCCCACGAGGTAGGGGGCGCGCCCAGTGGGGAGGGCGCACCCCCCACCCTCGTGAGCAGGGTGTGGGCCCCCTGGCCTTCATCTTTGGCGATGATTTTTCTTTATTTATTTTAAGACATTCCGTGGAGTTTCAGGACTTTTGGAGTTGCACAGAATAGGTCTCCAATATTTGCTCCTTTTCCAGCCCAGAATTCCAACTGCCGGCATTCTCCCTCTTCATGTAAACCTTGTAAAATAAGAGAGAATAGCCATAAGTATTGTGACATAACGTGAAATAACAGCCCATAATGTGATAAATATCGATATAAAAGCATGATGCAAAATGGACGTATCACTCTCCCTCCATTTCCCCATTCATCCACGGTGGGCGGCAAAACAAACACTCCTCGTCCAAAATCAATGTAGGCTAATATTTTAAATAGGGGCAGATGTGTAACTTCCCTCAGACGTGACACAACCGCCCTACCTGTCAGCCCTGTTCATACACCGTGGGCGCCAACCGTGGGTGGCAAAACACCCTCTCCTCGCCCGAAATCATTACCGGCAAATATTTGGGAGATGTGAGATTACCGTCCTATCCCCAACCGATGTGATGTCCGAAATTTTAAATGGGGGATAAGTTCGTAACTTTGCCACATTTCATACAAGCGTGTCCCAAAGTTTGAGATACCCCTTCCCCCTCCATTTCCCCATTCATACACCGTCGGCGCCACGACAACCTCCCCACTGCGGCCAGCCTCCTCCGTCCGCCACCCCATCCTCCACCTTGCCAGAGCCGCTACCCCTACCCCGTCGTCCACTGCAAGAGATGGACGTCTCTCATCAAAGGCGACGGACCAGGATCCTTTCATCGCGTCGTCTTGCTTCATCGGTGCCATCGTCCACTTTTCCGTTGCCGCTCCTACGACCACCTTGTCCACGGCAACAGGATTTATCCCCCAACCCGGCCGTCTGCCATCTAAAGTCTTCTTCCCCGCCGCCGACAGCCATCACACCCGCAAAGACCCTCAACGTGTCGTTAGGCCTACACGGCATCGCAAGAGAGGTGGTACTCTTCCATATGTGCTTAAGTTATTGATCTCACCCGAAAAATAGATCTTAAATTGTTTACTGTACTTTTCTTGTCCGTACATCGTAGTGGCTAGTTGAATGCAAACGTTGGTTGCGAAGTAGCTTTGTTCGGTTTGCACCTTCAGATCCGCCATGTCACGGTCACTATACTCGTAAAGCTTATGTTTTCCCCCTTTATATTCACTACCATCATCGTAGGTGCTTCACTGCTTATGTCATGCTAGCACTGCTCCTCAAGACCTCAACCCATCAAACGAAACAACATGCCACTCATAATTCCAAAGCTTACGTGTTGAAATCTGAATCGATATGATGCTCATATTACTAAAACAGAGAACGTTTAATTGGTCACCTAATGTTCCTATATTCGTTTCGAAAAGCATGTGCGCCACCCACTGGTCCAGCTAGTTCCACTTTCCTGATTTTACTCTTGATGCTTAGGGTTTTCCCCTTTTATCTACTCTACTATGATCTGCGTGGGTGCTTTCTGTCACACTAGCATTACTCCACCCTTCAATCTAAACAACACAACACTCAAAATTCCAAAGCTTAATTGTTCAAATATGATTGTGATATGATACGGATATTAGTTAACAGAAACACTTAATTGGTTAGCTAAAGTTCCCACTTGAGTTTCCAAATGCATGTCACGACATATAGAGAGACAGCAGAATTGCATTTCTTTGTAACTCGTTGACTGTACTTTCTTTTCCATACCAAATCTTAGTTGTTATTTCAAAGCAAATATCGGTTGCTAAGTACCCTTTGCGCGGTTTGCAGCTTCAGATCTGCCATCCCACTGCCACGGTCAACACTATACTCATCATGCTTACGGTTTCCCCATTTTATGATGACCACGATCTGCCTACGTGGTTCGTGTCGTAATAGCATTGCCCCACCCATCGAGCTAAACAAGCTTAGTTGTACAAATTCAAATATGATATTATGCTGATATTAGTAAAACTGAGAGATGTTTAATTGGTCAGCTAAATGTTCCTACTTTAGTTTCGAAATGCATGTGAGCCACATATGGAGAGACCGGAAGGAATAGTATTTCTCTATGCGCTCTGGTTCATCATGGGTGGCAAACCGACATTGTATAGAAAGACTTGTAATATCTTCAATCTGCTTGCTCTTCTGCTCTTCCTTAAGATGATCCTCTTCTCTTGCGGTCGACTGGTCAGGTCGAGTTATTCTCCCTTAGTATATTTTGAATCTGTAAGGTCAGGTCGACTTGTTCTTCTTTACTATATGTTGAAGCTGTCATCTGCGAAGTATCATCACTTCTGGAGCTCTCATATTTTGAGTAGTAGGCCACATTATATTAATGCACACACCAAATTACAGCATGCATGGCACCTCTTAGAAGAATTGCAGAGATAGCACAAAGGGGTTCTGAGGGAGGAAGTATTGGATTAGAATCATACGCATTACAAAGATAATCTCACTTGTTTTTATGTTTTCATGCATGTCAGGTATTGAACATTATCAAAATAAATATGAGAATGGGCGCACGAGAGGAATATTGCGGAACAATCCACTGGCTAACAAACTTGGCATGGTGGAGGGTGGCCTATCTTATTCACCCATCAAGGTGCATGCTCTAACTTGGCAAGGTTGTATTGGTCGCACATTTTTTGCATCTGACCTCTTGCATTGCTTCTACTTTGTTACACCATTTGCTTAGTTTAAGCATCATATATGAGTATATTTCATACCTATCCATTTTCTATACCTATTCCATGTGTCGTCATACTATGTTTTTCCAGTCAAATGTTGTTCTTTCGTAATAGATGTCCAAAAGGAAGAGGGTGATTGCAGATCCTCAAGGAGTACAAACTAGGTATTTGGAAAAGGTAGTGATACCTATTAAATCAGATAGATCAGCAGCCACAGAAAACACAGGCCCAACTGTAACAGACTTTACCCCTACTCCAGTGGCCAAACCCCTATTAGAACTGCTGACAGCCTAGCGTTAGGTACTGTCTATGATATCAATTCAAAATTTGAACTCCTAAATTTCTGCATGTGCCTTACCTTCTCTATTGTATGAAAACTAATTTCAGATGAATCTCCTTGCTCAAAGGATCATAGGATCTCACGACAATACTTGGCTCTGCATTGCTCTTGTCAGTACCTCTTGCCCTTTGCCAGCATACTTACACTCATTGTTGTTTGATTATGTAGCATCACTGTAAATGTTCGCTTCTTTATCCTCCCTTTGCTTGAAATTATAATATCTATATTTACTCTTAGATAAATGTAGAATTAACACAATGGTTATGAAGTTTTGGATTGATCATATAAGTACCTGTTGTCATGTACTCCTCTCAGATCGAATTAATTGTTGATCAATTGGATGTATTTAGAACTTAATAGTGCTAGATACATCCATTTGAGCGACAACTAATAACGGACGGTGGTGGTATTATTGTACATGCATCACGAGATAGTTGATTGTCTAGCATTACTCTGCATCTTATCTGCCCTGCCCTCCACTTTCTCCAAATTATCATATCTACATTTACTCTTACCAAAATGTTGAATAAAGCCAATGCCATTGCACACGTTGATGTCTGCATTCCTCTTGCCAGTACCTTTTGCCTTGTAACGCTGTACTTAATTAATTCCTATTTGATTATGTATCATCGATGCACTTTTGAGCTTCATTATCCTCTATTTCTTCCAATATTATTTGATCTATATTTACTCTTTGCAAAATGTAGAATAATGGCAACGGTTATAAAGAATTTTCTTTGGGGAATTTATTGAATTATGTTTCCATCAACATGGAGAAGGGCTTTGTCCATCCCGTGTTAACATGTAATGTAAGTTCATCCTTCTCAAGCCTTCAAACTTTGTTCTAGTATAGATTTGGATAGGCATCATTTCCTCCACTGCTGTTTACATCTGATTGGATGTTTGCAACAACTACCAGTTTCAAATTGTAGTTGTAAAAACATGTTCCTTATGCAGAACAGATCAATTTATTTGCTTATATAATTGTGAAACCTGTTACGTGTCTCCTTGTTTCTCTTTCAGAGTCGTATCTCTTATGCCACGCACAACTTTAGGAAAGATAGTGAGCCAAACCATCTTGAGGACAGCGAGATGACCCCAAGGTCCTGTCTTGATGAAGACAGTGAGTTGAAGCTACTCACCAGCAGGTGTGAGACAACCTCTATGCAGTCACTGCCTCAATCAGTTTGACTTCTTCAGTCTCAACTTAAAGCGGAGAGGCTTGCTTCAGCTCAGCCCCGTCTTGAAGTCAAAGATTTAATGAAGATGTCAGGGGACTACCTTGCACACTATGGTGCCATACAGCTAGGGATGAAGCATCTATCACTGACACAACTGAGGTCTCATCAGCTTGTTCGGTTGCTTGCGGGGCCCGAGCTTGCCAGGTCTAGTGCCTTCTGAAGTGCTCTCAGTTTTGTATATTCTTTTGTCGGCGCGTTTATATGCACTGGTGGCGACCTTTGATGCCCAGTGTATGTAATCCACGGTCATGTTGCGCTTTATTATCACCGGTAGCGAACTTTGATTCCCAGTGGATGTAATATGTCATAATTTCTTTATTGTATAGTCTAGGTTTATTCTTTGGCTCGGTATCTTGTAATTTAGGCGGAAGGTTCGGTGGATCTCGATGTTGTCGGTCTTCGTGCCGCCCTTACTCATATGGGCCAAAACGTTGGGCCTATAATCATCTTGGGCCATTAGCGTGTCTAAACCTATAGTAGTTTCCGCCTTTAATGTGCCATGGGCTACATATTTACTGTAGTGACACTGGGCTTCCTACGGGCCTTAGAAACAATGGGCCTTCTACGGACCGTAGAAACAATGGGCCTTCTACAGGCCGTAGAAACAATGGGCCTTCTACGGGCCATATCATCAATGGGCCTTCTACGGGCCATATCATCAATGGGCCTTAGACGGGCCGTATGATCGATTTGCCAAACATGGGCCAAAAACATACCGCATTATGGCCGTAAACGGGCTAGAGTTGGAGTCGTCCGTTCATGGGCCGACCATAACGGGCCGTCGCTAATAGGACGTATTTGATGATGCTATGAAAATGGCCCAACAGATTAACGGGCCACAAACGGGCCGACTGTAACCACGGGCTGAATTTAGCCCACAAGCAGAAAATGGCAGTAACGGGCCGTAAGTAACCGAATGCTGGAAATGAGCCCAAGAATAAATGGGCCCTGAGAAGGCCGAAAGATAACATGGGCTGCAAACGGCCCAATGGATTAATGGGCCGTTAATGGGTATAAAGTGATACAGTGTTCATTACGAGCCAGTTTCACCACAGGCCGTTAATGGGCCAAGAGTTACAAAGGGCCTCATATGGGCCGAAAGACGTCATGGGCCATACATGGGCCGGAACTTAAAATGGGCTGGAATGATATTAGACGGCCCAGATGACGCTACTGGGCCTAATTCGAATAGGTCGTAATGGGCCCTGGGTTAGCGGGCTGTAAATGGGCTATATGCGAATAGGCCGTTAACAGGATTTTCGTGGGCCGGCCCGCAACCTTTTGAACAAGTCAAACGGGCCGGCCTTTTCACAGGAATGGGCCTCTGTTCGGCCATGCCACGTTTTGACGTATCATAGGTGCCTTCGGTCCAATGAGTGGATGACATCTGTCCCAACGTTGGGCCAACACGTGTTTCCTCCAGCCAATGATGATTTTACACGTGGAAAATCCCCATTGGTCGGGGCTGTTAGCGGGTTATCGGATCCAAAACCGGACCTGATAGCTTAACGGCGTTCCGTTACGGTGGATGCCACGTGTCGGTCACCCTTGACGAAAGCACTTCTGTGGCGCGCGGTTTATCGTCATGGAAGTGGACATTTCCGTGATGATAATTTTGGTTATGTCATGGAACACTTCTACGACAACACAGGTATGACTATCTTGCTTCTGTCATAAAATTGGCATGGATGTACATGCATGAGAAAAAACGTGACCTACTGTGACAAACACGTATCATCACGGAAGTGTATTTTTTTGTAGTGATACTCGAGAATATTCTTTGTCTCCCCTTGTGTCAAATCAATAAATTTGGGTTGAATACTCTACCCTCGAAAACTGTTGTGATCCCCTATACTTGTGGGTTATCAAGACCTTTTTCTGGTGTTGTTGCCAGGGAGCATAGCTCTATTCTCTGAGTCACTTGGGATTTATATCTGTTGATCACTATGAGTAATTTGAAAGACAACAAAACCAAGATCTATCCCTCTACTATGAGGGAGGGTAAGGAACTGCCATCTAGCTCTGCACTTGATTCACCTTCTATTTTGAGTAAGCTTGCAACACCTACACCTGCTATTGATTCTGATATGTCGCATGTTATTGATAATGCTACTTATGCTATGCATGATGTTTATGATGATACTACTTCTTTGCGCAAGGAGGTCGTGACAACGCCTCCACATGTGCCACGTGGCTTCATGAACTGTAAGAGAGACACTGTGTAGCGTGCCATTGGTATTCTAATTTACGTGTTTTGCACATACTCGAAGTACTAGTAAGGTACACGTGCATTACACGCATCAGATTTTGCAACCAAATTATGAATAAATACCACACTACAGCATGTAAGCTCTGAGTCATATATGCCTGATGTAGCCCTTCGTTTAATTCTTATAGTTCATCTCATTCAAAATCAATTAGTTTTTATAAAAAAGCTAAGAACGCGGGAATAGGAAAAACATGGAATTATAGTGGAATGTCGTCTTGAATCCTACAGGATTGTACGAGTGTTTGATTGTGCATAGAAAAATTGCATAATTCTTTCAAATAGGTTTGAGTGGATGGGATGTTTCCTATGCAATCTAGTCCAAATGAATCATATGGAAAAATTCCTATAGTTTACAATCCTACGAATCAAACAACCAAGATAGGAAAAATTCCTAATGATTAGAATCCTCCAAAATTCCTTTGAGAATCCTTTGAATCAAAGAAGCCCTTAATCTATTTTATGATTCATGGAACTATGCGTTGTAAAGCATAAAGTAAAAACAAATAATGGCAATTCAACTAGAAAAAAAGTTTGGGCAGTTTTGATACGGAAGATTCTAGAACAAAAGAGAACCACAGTTGTTTTTAGGTTTGTGCATTATGCTTAAGTTCAACCATGGAGTCTGCTAGATTGTACATGTGGCAAAATACGGTGGGGGGCTAGAAGATGGTGCGAGGGGCAGAGTGGAGGGAGATTATGAAGGAACGCACAAGTGCGAGATCGATATTTAGAGAGAGGGGACGAGACTGTCTTGTTATGCCTTGGGCGTGAAAGCCATGAAAAATAAATGAGCTAGGGGCCAAGCATTGCTAATCCTTTACGAGGAGGGTCAATTCATGAACTTAAACCATTTTTAGCAGCAATTTTCTAATGATCACATTCATATTAGCCTCGATATATAGTGATGTTAGGGGGGGGCCCTTCATCGCCTTTGTCTTCGCCATTGTGCACGCGTCTGAGGGATGATGAAGCGGAAGGCATGGATGATGAGAGGGGAATGTTGGATATATAATTAATGTGGGTGTATTAGCTATATATGTTAATCCTATATAGAGAGGTATGGATTGATCGATGTGGACATGGGAAAGAGGGTGAGACCTCACTGGATATATCGATTGATCGGTTTGTGTGGAAAACTATGAAAGACCTAGCTATATACACACATACATAGAGGAACATCGATCGTTGCGCATGCACGCGTGAGAGATAAAGAATGCCCGATATGATGGAGAGGGGGATGTGTGTGGGTGTGTGCCTTCATGGGAGACCGACCTAAAGAAAAAGATTGCATGTGTGCGATGGATAATGCCGACTGGTAGTGTGTGTGCATGCATGCACGAGAGAAAGTTAGTGGTACAATTATAAAGAGAAGACGACTGTGTGGGTGTAAAAGACTAGGTGAGGTCATAATCAATGTAAACTTGAATTCAAATATTTGAATAAGAGATCCTGATGTTTGAAACCCATGCATCCATGAATATAACGGAGATCTGCGCGGTGTGGTTTGGAAACGAGCATGTTGTAATGTATACACATTGAACAAGGTCAGACTGATTTGAATTTGAGATACCGATGGCAGACATCATTTGGCCACGTCGCATCCGTGCATGGACACACTATTCTAATTGGAGATGATGGGCGGCTTTCGCATCACATATCTATATCTATACCCCTATATATATTATTATATTTTTTATATTGTGTGCGGGTAACTTTAACTTTGAAAGATGGTCGTTGGATGAGGCGAATCCGATGGTCCAAAGATGGCAAATTTGAGCACTACTGGCCGTTGGGTATCATCTAGATTCCACCAGATTTTGCCACATGTATAATCTAGAAGACTTCATGGTTGAACTTAAGCATAATGCACAAATATGAAAACACAAACGCTTCTTATTTGTTCTAGAATCTTCCGTATCAGAATTGCCCAAATGTTTTTCTACATGATTTGCCATTATTTGTTTTACTTTATGTCTTACAACGCACAATTCCATGAATCTTAAAATAGATTAGCTTTCTTATAAAAACTAGATCATTTTGAATCAAATGAACTATAAGAATTAAACGAACATCTACATCATGCATATATGACTCAAAGCTTACATGCTATAATGTGGTATTTATTCATAATTTGGTTGCCAAATCTCATGCGTGCAATGCACGTATACCTTAGTCTAGTCTAAATGGTGTTTGTGTGTGTTTAGGTGCAAATTATGTTTTTTTGGGTACACGTTAAGCTTGTTCTTCCAAAATTTCAAGCCGCGCCTTGTTATGCCGAAAATTCAAGCTAGCGTCTCTGTCTATCATGCTGCGAAACAACCGCCTCTTCAACCCGTGCCTTGTTAGCCCGAAATATTTAATATATATCTTTGTCTCATTGTGCTCCGACAACTACCTCCATCTCAACTCACGCCTTGCTATTCCGAAATTACAACGCGCGCGAAAACTCCCACCTCCTGTGAAATCCTGACACGCGAAATGCATGTGGTACCCCTGAACCGAAAGAACCGCCTCAAATCGATGGGCGTACTTTCGTAACTTACCCCACATTTCGGACAAGCGCGTCCCTAAGCCATGGTTCCCCACTACCATCCCATCCGCCCACCCATTCGTACACTGAGGTCACGAAAACCCGTGACGAAACCCCACACCCTGCTCCGTCCGCCACCCAGCCGGAGCCTCTTCCCCGACGACGTCGTCCACAGCAACACCTCGACGTCCCTCATCCACCGTACCGGATGAGGATCCGTCATCGATCTCGTCGTCCCGCCGGTTCAGCCACCCCGTCCTCCACCTCCAAGGAGCTGCCCCGACGTTCCCCTCGTCTTTCACGCCACCTCCATTCCCACATCGCCGTCTTCACCTGCACCACCGGAAGAGCATCATCATCACCGTTTCCTCGGATGAATCTGCGTCCTAATCGGCGCCACCAAAGAGGTTGTGCACTAATCGCCGCATTTTCTTCTTGATTCGATCTCACGGTGCTGCCGGCGCTCGGTCCCGAGCCGACACGGCGCGACTCCATCCACGATGGCGTCGCCGGCCACTTCCTCCACGGCGTCGCTCCCTCGGTGGCGACGTCCACATCAGTAGGAGCTGCTGCTGCTTTAGCTCTCGCTCGTGCTGCTGCTCTGCTCTTGCTCTCGGTCCCCTGCCTGGTCTGCTCTTGCTATTGCTCTTGCTTGTGTTGCTGCTCTCGCTCTTGCTCTTGCTTGTGATGCTGCTCGATTTGGCTACACTTCAGTCGACTGAATCGAATTTTGGGTCAGTCGATTTTCAAGGGGTGGGCTCGCCGGGGTGAAGGAAGAACCAGCCGCAATGAGGGGGGTCACGGAGAGGTACCCCACTATCTATCTTCGGGTTCTGGGGGGGGGGGGGGGTCGGCGGTGGTGGTGGGGCGGTGGCGTGGCGATCGCTGGAGAAAAAGCTCGGCACGGGGGGCCTAGAGGGATGGCAGGGGCGGCGGCGGACCGGCAGTGGGGAGTGTTTTGGTGAGGCGGGCGGCGCTTACCGCCATGAGCAAGCTGCTGTTTGGCCGGTGGTGGTTGGTGGCTCTGGGGGTGGAGGTTGAAGATGAACCGCATGGCCTTGATTTCGTATCCAACGGCTGCAAAATCGACTGAATAGAGATGAAAAAGTTAGTCGACCGACGTGTAGCCTCACCTTGCTAGTGCGTTCAGTTTAAATGACAAAATTCAGTTTCGACAAAGAAATTCAGTTTATTTGTTAAGTTCAGTTTCGACAGTTAAGTTCAGTTTCGACAGTTAAATTCAGTTTCGACAGTTAAGTTCAGAGATGAGCGGCTGATGTATTTTACATCTAGCACTTTGTGGTTATGTATTTTACTTCATGTATTGGAGATGCTATTAGAATTCCACTCAGGTTAACGTTGTTCGTTGTCTCTCTTGTCCTGCTTCAGCCTCGGTGTCGTACAACTCACCGGAGCTGCTCCAGCAACAAAACCCTCCATCACAGCGGAACAGTACCTCGGGCTCCATCTCCAGACGCCTAAGATCTTCTTCCCAACCTCTGACAACCAAGTCAGCCGGAGCATCCTCACCGGCCAACCCAATCACGCTGAGACCGACATGGCTTCGCCAAAGAGGTTGTACACTTGTTGCATCTCTTTTTTACCCTACATGTTATATATATTGTCCACTGAGCACTCGTAGTAACGGGAAATACGATTATTTTATCCTACTATATGACAATCAGTCGGGTACCAGGCAATTTGGCTACCCGTGATGGACTCTCTTGAACGCCATCATTATTTATCTCTATGCGTTTGAGCTGTGCATTTGTCGATGGGCCTGGGAGTTGAGCTAGTATGGCAGTGGCCTGGGTCCAAAGTAATAGAAGTAGCAAAAAAACATTTTTTTAGTGTAGGATTTTCCTTGCTCAAGCCTGCCTACTAGAATCGCCAGTGCTTGAAAGGAAAAGTGAATGAAAAACATAGGAATTGGAAAGTGCCCTATGGTACCACTTTTCATGAATTTGGTGCAAAAGAATGGATCAAAGGAAAGCTGTAGGATTTGTTCCTTTAGTGTCTCCTTGAAAGAAAAACCGTAGGAATTCTAATTTCCACTTCTCCTCCTTTTCATATTCCTATTCATCAAGCACAAGACTAAGAGAAAGTAGCATAATAGCATTATAACCGTACATTTTCTTGTGGTTTGACTTAATCTCACCATGCTTTTTTGCATCCTGTGATCTTCCAATTGTTGTGAATCAAACATCCAGATTGGCAGAAATCCTGTTTTTTTAAATTCTCTATTTTGCACGTGCATTCCTATCCTATTCCTGTCTATTTCCTATCCCTACATTGTTAGAATCCTCAAATTCAAACAAGCCCTTACTCAATTACTTCTGTTATAGATATGTGTCAAAGAAAACCTTATGTGGTTTGTCCTGCTCCTGCGGCGCTGTGTTCCACCCCAGCTCAGCTGCTCCAACGACGGAAGGGTTCAGCGCAGCTGGGATCCACTCTCTAGACTGTCTTTCGCTGCCTCAGATCTTCTTCCCCGCCGCCGGCAACCACTACAACTGCATTACCATCATCAACTGAGCAGATGACCTTGAGGACTACACGGGTCCGCAAGAGAGGTCGCACTCTTCCGTGTCGGCTTACGTTACACGTCACTTAATATGATGACATGCTACATTATCGTCGTGTTCACCTATTAGACTCCGAGTCAGGTCCAAACTAATGCTGAAACTTGAGTTTTTAAATGGTTGTGAGGTACATATTGGGGCAGCAATCAAGATTATCTGTCTACTATCCGGTTAATCTCCGGTGTCTACTATGAGTTTCATGTTGGGTGGAAACAAACATTAAAGGAGCCATTATATGTATTTTTTAACTAAAGCTACTATCTGCCTGCTATCATTGGTTTTGGGTCTATCCTTTGCTACCATCACTCTGGATTTGTGCATGCACTCCTTACATAATCTCACTATGTTTTATTCCTATGCATGCCAGTTATTGTACACAATGGAACTGACCATGTAGAGCAAAAGAGACGAGCCTTGCGTGGCAATAAAATTTCATGCAAACGTCGTTCCGTGGTGGGCGCAAAGGCAGCCCCCACTCCACCCATTTCGGATCGTAATCAAGAGGAAGATAATTGTTCTGAGGGGGATTCAGAAGGAGAAGACCACTCCTATTTACCCCATGAGGTCTTCGCTCTAACTTGGCATGCTGATGTTGGTAATATCATGCATATGGTGCCTTGCATTGCTTACTGTATACATTAAAGATGTCATCTGCTTAGTTTAGACACTCTTTGTGTCAATGCCATCTGTTTAGTTTCTTTATCATATATGTGAATCATGCAATGCCATCTTGTTTAGCCAGACATCATATATGTGAATTTTGCAATGCCACCCTGGTTAGCCAGTCATCTTATATGTGAATTATATCATGCCATCATTTTTTATTACATGTTAAATTTGTCAACAATTTTAGTACATTCAATTACTCTTCCTGTGCATCAGCCATTCGGCACAGTCATGGAAAAATCTGGAGTGGAAACAAGGTCTTCAGAGCAGACAATGCTATCTGACGAAGCGCATGTCTTGCTGGTTACCGATAGCTCCTCAGAGGAGGATTCAGACACAGATGACCAGTCATATCCCCCCCCCCCGAGGTGCATGCCCTAACTTGGCAGGGTTATGTTGCTCATATCGTTCGTATGGTATCTTGCATTGCTATGTCATTTGCTTAGTTTAGACATGCTTTTTGTGAATGCCACCTGTTTAGTGTCTAATTACCATATATGTGAATTATGCAATGCCATCTTGTTGCAAGGCATTATATATGTGAATTATGCAATGTTATCTTGTTGCAAGGCATTATGTATGTGAATTATGCAATGTCATGCTGTTTAGGCAAGCGTCATATATGTGAATTATATCATGTCGTCCTTTTTTTTGTATTTCTCATTGCTTTTGTCGACAAATGTTTGTATATTCAACTGCTCTTCCTGTGCATCTGCCATTTGAATTGGTGATGGAGAAATCTGGAGTGAAAACAAGGTCTTCAGAGCAGACAATGCTACCTGCTGAAGAAGATATCTTGCTAGTTATAGATAGCTCTTCAGAGGAGGATTCAGAGGCAGATGACCAGTCCTATTATCCCCCTGAGGTGTATCCTCAAACTTGGCAGGGTTATATTACTCATATAATGCATATGCTGTATTGCAGTGCTTTGTTTTTACATCATATACACAATATTGAATGCCATCTCCTTAGTTGACACATCATATATGCGATTGCCCTCTGCTCACTTCCTTAGTATATAAATCATATATTTGAATTATGTCATGCCATGATGTTTACATAGACATCATGTATCTGAATTATGGCATGCCAACCCATTTTCTAAAGACATAATATAGTTATATCATCTCATCCTGTTTACATAGTCATCATATTTTAAATTATGTCATTCTATCTGTGAATTATATCATGCCATCATGTTTCCATCGACGGCATGTTTGTGATTTATGGCATGCCAACCACTTTAATAGACACGTCGTATAGTTATATCATTTCATCCTATTTACATAGTCATCATATTTTGAAGTATGTCATTATATCCTGTATAGTTAGCCATCATACATGTGAAATTGTGTCATGCTATCCTATTTAATTAGCCATCATATATGTGAAATTATGTCCTGCTATTACATTTGCTTAGACAACATAAATGTGAATTATTTCATGCCCTGTTTTCTTCCCTACTATCCATTGCACTGTCTATCTTACAATGTCTGTACATTCAATTACTTTTCTTGTTTATCACCCATTTCAATTGGAGGGAGTGATGGCAGATTCTGTGGCGATAAAAACACGGTCTTGAGAAAAGATCGTGCTACCTGTCAATGCAGATAGAACCACGGTTGTACTTGCCCAAGAACCATCCCCACCATACATAACCCACACTCATGCAGATTGTACCCCTACCAAGTTGGCAGAGAACCAGCTACACCCCTTCTAACCCCAACCCCAGCAGATAGACACCCAGTTCCCGTTGACACAGCACCGTCTCCACCATAGAGCACCCAAACACGAGCAGTTAGTAAGGCAACTGCAATGCCCAAATCACGAGGACCACCACTCCGAACCGAAGTCAACGCTTAAAGCGGAAGAAGAATTGTTCTCGTGTCAGGTTCCATAGCTATGGTTCATACTACTTTGCTCTTGCATCATCAGTATGCATCGATACCAACTAATTTCAAATTTGAAGGATGCAATTGAAACTCCAATGACGCAACAGGTATGTTTTAAACCTGTTTCTTCAATGTGTTTGGCTATTTGCTATTGTAACTTGCTCTATGTTGATTTCAGTTTCAATTGAATAAACAGTTATGTTCTCATGCCATGCACATTACAAGTGTTGTTATTGCTGTGTAGTTTCCCACACTTATATTCTGTCTATGCTGCTTTGTCTTAAATAGATATGATTCGAATTGTATCTATCTTGATTTGGCAACATAAACTAGAATGATATATACCATACAGTGACCATACTACATAGATATATGTTTGTTTCATGTTGTTATCCTGTCCACATTAATACTGAACTGGTTTACCAAAATGAGTTTCAAATACTACATTGTAAACATGACACTGTCTGAGATGTGTTTGTTTGTTTCTCTTTTAGAACGCGGATAAAATATTGGAGAAGAGTACCCTGTTATGCAATGGTAAATGAAGTAATGCAGATAAGGTTCAAGATAGTGAGACATCCCTGTTGGTCTCCAAGAAAGCTGATAAAAACTATACTGAAGACAGTGAGACAACCCCAAAGTCCTGTCTTGATGTAGTGTTCGATTCTTGGCTACCACTTGGCACCTGACTCTTGAACTCGTTGCTGAATCAGTTCGGCTTCTTGAGTCTCAACTTTAAGTTGAAAGACATCGATCGAGATGTTATGCGACGAGGAACCGAAGGATCGAGGAAGTCCCTAGAATTCAGATGCATCTTATGCGTGCAACAACAATATTTGGAGGACTTAAGCGCCAAACAAGAGAAAGTTAATAAGCTTGCTAAGAATCTTGCCAGCATTATGGGTACCCAGGATATTGTTTATTGATCTCTTCTGAAGTGGTTTTAGTTATGGACTTGTTTTGCTGCGGCGTTTATATGCTGCTGTGCTCCCTATATTTGCACTGGTGGCGAACTTTGATGCCCAGTGGATGTAATATGTGTAATAGCCGTGATAGCCTAGCGTAAGTTGCTTGCTTATTTATTTCCTTGTTGTCTTGTTTATTTGTTTGCTTGTAGTCATTGCAGTTCTTTTTCCGCGGTTTGCTAGTGGCTGCAATAACCTATTTTTTAAAACTAGGCCACAATAACCATGGGCTAATATTTACTGTAGTGACACTGGGCCTCCTACGGGCTGTAGAAACAGTGGGCCTTCTACGGGCCGTAGAAAGCGATGGGCCTTCTACGGGCCATAGAAACAGTGGGCCTTCTACGGGCCGTAGAAACAATGGGCCTTCTACGGGCCGTAGAAACAATGGGCCTTCTACGGGTCATATCATCAATGGGCCTTATACGGGCCATATGATCGATTGGCCAAACATGGGCCAAACAGACCGCATTATGGCCGTAAACAGGCTAGAGTTGGAATCGTCCATTCATGGGCCGACCATAACGGGCCATCGTTAATAGACCGTATTTGATGACGCTATGAAAACGGCCCAACGTCTTAACGGACCACAAACGGGCCGACTGTAACACGGGCTGAATTTGGCCCATAAGCAGAAAATGACAGTAACGGGCCGTAAGTAAACGAATGCTGGAAGTGAGCCCAAGAATAAATGGGCTCTGAGAAGGCCGAAAGATAACATGGGCTGGAAACGGCCCAACGGAATAACAGGCCGTTAATGGGTATAAAGTGATACATTGTTCATTACGGGCCAGTTTCACCATAGGCCGTTAATGGGTGTAAAGTGATACACTGTCCATTACGGGCCAGGTTCACCACAGGTCGTTAATAGGCCAAGAGTTACATAGGGCCTCATATGGGCCGAAAGACGTCATGGGCCATACATGGGCCAGAAGTGGAAACGGGCTGGAATCATATTGGATGGCCTAGATGACGCTACTGGGCCTAATTTGGATAGGGCGTAACGGGCCTTGGGTTAGCGGGTTGTAAATGGGCTATATGCGAACAGGCCGTTAACAGGCTTTCCATGGGCCGGCCCACCACCTTTTGACCAAGTCAAATGGGCCGGCCTTTTCACAGGAATGGGCCTCTGTTGGGCCGTGCCACGTGCCCACGTATCATAGGCGTATACATCCAATGAGTGGATGACATCTGTTCCGGCGATGAGCCGACACGTGTTTCCTCCAGCCAATGATGATTTTACACGTGGAAAATCCCCATTGGTCGGGGCTGTTAACGGGTTATCGGATCCAAAACCCGACCCGATAGCTTAACGGCGTTCCGTTATGGTGGATGCCACATGTCGGTCACCCTTGACGAAAGCACTTCTGTGACGCGCGATTTATCGTCATGGAAGTGGACACTTCCGTGATGATAATTTTGGTAATGTCATGGAACACTTCTACGGCAGCACATGTATGACTATCTAGATTCTGTCATAAAATCGTCATGGATGTACATGCATGACAAAAAACGCGACCTACTGTGACAAACACGTATCATCACGGAAGTGTATTTTTTTGTAGTGTATATCATTGAAAACTATGTTGAAATAAGAATCCAACGATATAATTTTTGTTAACATGCATTAACATTTTGTTAGCTAAATATTTGGTCAAAATTTGGCACGAACTACAAAGGTGACTAATAAACCAGGTCGGAGGTTGTAGTACTAAGGCTTACACCCGCTCCCTCGCCCACGCGCGCGGTGGCTCGCATGACGAGGAGAAAATATGACTACTCCCTCCATTTACTCCTTGTCCCTACCTTGGTTAGAGAGTTTTTCATATTGTTTGGAATATATGTCCTTTAGTATATTTCAATATGAACTACTAGTACATACTCGAAACACTGGTGTATATAGACGTATTTTAGAGTGTAGATTCACTCATTTTTCTCCGTATGTAGTCCATATTGAAACGTACGTAATAGTACACACTCTCCATTGCTCCTCGACCCTCACCCATGTGGTGGACGTGCAGCAATTCATTCAGTCTCATATAGCCAGAACGATATATACTGCAACACTATTATTGCTTGACTTCCCGAAGAGGCAATGCTCCAATCGCAAGGTTAATATTTTGGAGATGCCAAGCGCAAGGTTTATAGGAGAACGAGTAGTAGGTGCGGCGTCATTTATAAATGAAGTTTTTTCTTCAGTGGCACATACGCAATAGAAATAGGTTCATATGGAGAGAAAAGGTAACCGCTCCACTATATACATAGGCAGGACGAGACTACACGGTTGCTTGATGGGGTTGCTCTCTTCACACTCTCTCGCACAAAACGACTGTGGCCACATCTCTAACATCCTGGCGGATCACGTCTGCCGGGAGAAGGGGTGGATGCTTAATGTAGATGCGGCCGCCGTCGCCGACGGCGAAAACCCATTGTCGGCACGTCCCGATCAGGGGTCCCCGCAATCACCAAGCCGGTGAGGTTGCCTTCGTCCCTTGATCACTGCCGTGACGTGGGCAGTTGCCACCTCCCGCCGCCCTCGTCTAGGTTGAGCTATGTCCCGACATCTCTCAGGTACAACTCCCTTTACAGCCGGCTTGCACCACTACTCCAGCTACCCACATCACTCTATGTGGATATTTCTCTACTTCTTTGCCCCGCACATACCTCTACTGGCTTCTACGTATTGTATTTGTGATTAGTTTATGTCTCATCAACTAGGCCCAGTAATCTTATTCTAATCACGCTTCTTCAATTTCTTTGCCACAGGGATGCTCATCTTGATTTTGGTGAAACTGCACAAAATGGTCCGATGGTCAAAGGGTTGCAAACTTCATTTCTTCGGAAGCTCCAATGTTGCCAGCAAATTAAAGCCTGGTTAGGGTTTACGGTTCAAGGGCTAGGGACTGCATGGATCATTTTTTTTCTTTAGCTGTCTCTGTTCCAAAACAAGTGTCAACTTTAGTAGTAGTACAACTTTGTACTAAAGTTTGCATAAAGTTGAGACACTTATTTTGGAACGGAGGGAGTACATATTGGCTATGATTTGTCAATCATTGAGATGCAATAGCGTGCATGTTAGTCTCCTTTGTATTTGATGAAATGTTGCAACGGGCAACCTTGGACGCAAGATACATGAAACAGAAGCTGGAAGCTTCATAGTATTGTACAAATTTATCTCGTTGATAAATTACTGTACGTACTATACTAGTAGTTCTATGTAAAGAGGTAGGTGTCGCACGGTGTCCAGAAAATATGGTGATAATGTGAGGTGGCCATGTAATCACTGAGCCTATGTGTTTTCACTGCTCTCGCACTCCTCCACTGTAAGAATGGAGAAAATTGTAATCTAGTAGTACCTCCTTCCGCCAAAAGCGTGGGACATCCAGCAGTCCTACCACCTCAGTAATAATGACCAATGAGCCGTCAAATCACACAGACCAGTGATAAGTTGGACGGACGAAGCAACCATCACTCTTGAATCCGCTTCTCTCTTCAACGCAGGCGCCAGTGAGAGGTCGCATCCGCTCTGCCCGGGCATAAATGTGGCACCGATTCTTTGGAGCGGCGCTGGCCGTTTCGGGCAGGAAGCGCGCGCGGGCAATGGAGGAGCTTTGGGTGGGCCAGGCTGGTCAGGAGCGGGCGTGGCAGCGGTCCACCTATCCCGACCGGACGCCCGGAAGAGGATGCATCGACTCTCGCAGCTAAATCGTACACTACACACCATCTCTCTGTAGGAGTAGGTCGATGTGTCGCTCTCTCTAACACACACATGCTATTAAACACACATGCACATGCACACACAGGTTCATAGAATAGGAATGTCGTGCATGTTACTAGTCCAAGTTACTCACCACTATGACTAGCAAAAGCAATGTAACCAAATGCTCCTTACTCTGCCTTGTTGTCTCCCCCGGAAACCCAATGCATGGAGCGCAACTACGCGTTGATCAGTCAAGAAATCAAAGTCGGCTTGCATGCGAGTTAATACGTGGCCCTGCATGGTAGCTAAAACGACATCTCTTAGTTGTATTAATTGTTGTGTTTAGAGACAGAAATCAGAGCTTTGATTGGAGGAAGGACCGGTCAAGTTTCTCCTTCTCCTCCAATCTGCTTGCGCCTTGGTCCCGCTGCACATTCTAATGTGACTTATTACACCTAGATGGAGGGAGTAGTATGAGATACGGTGGCACACTGACTTAGGTCAAATACAAGTGCCCAAAATTGTGTGCATGTTATAATAAGGATTCACTTAAAATAGTACGTGAGCGAACAGAGGGATCAATTGGACAGTTTTCACGAGTAGTAGCAAGATGTGTGAGGTAAGATACACCGCTGGTGCTTTTCATTTTTCTTATTAATTTGTTTGTTTCACCCTCTGACTGGTGGGACCCAATGTACTACGTGGAGAGAGGTAAGGTGACTAAGGCTGCATTATTTCTGTACTACCAACACTGCTTTAAATCCCAAAAGACCTTACCACCAAAGCCACATGACATGATTATGATTTAAATCCCAATGACTCGCACGCAAAAAAACACGGCATGCTTGTCACACGAATGTAGGAATGTATAAAAGGTTATTTTCCTGTCGTTGAACATAACGGGAGGGTGGTGTAGCTAGTTAGACTGTTCGCTCATCAAACTTGAGGTCTCGGGTTGGATAACTACACTTGAGCATAATTTTGTTTTTGTTCGACTTCTTTCTTCCACCCAATGACAGGTAGGCCCCGCATGACAGAGAGATAAAGTGATCTGGGGCGGTGCCAGGAGGATTCTTTGACTGGTCAAATGGATGGATATGGAGCTATAAGATCTCGTAGTGACCGTATAATCACCTCAACACCTATACGCTACAGCCTCGACGCTTGTTTTCTAGGGTTTGCACTCTTCACACACTCTCTCCAGTATATATGCTGGAGCCTCAGCGCTTGTAATTGCTCTCTTCACACTCTCTCACCCTCTCCAGATCTAAACAAGACTTTGTTGGCCTCTCTCTCTCCCCTCACTGCTGGTCAAAGAGCCGGCAGGATCCGTCCGTCGGGAAGGGAAGGAGGCTTAACGTTGTCGCCCTTAGAGAGGGAGGGAATCCACCACTGGCGCATCTGTTATCTTTCACACAGCGGTGGCGCGGGAGGGCCTCCGACCCCTTCTTCCTCACCGCCGTATGTAGTGTGGGCCGAATGGCCTCCGGTCACCCACCGAACCACACTCCAAGAACCTTAAGGTATAATTTACTTATTCCACATGCATTGCTCTAGCTGCATGTGGGCTTTTTCTGCTTCTGCACTCGAATCTAGGTGTTGGATCAAACAGGAAAGTAGTGGGGAAAGTTGTATAGCATGAATCTCGGACGTGGTTCAAAGAGGAAAGGAATGGGGGAGAGTAGTGGGGAAAGTTGTATAGCATGAATCTAGGACGTGGTTCAAAAAGGAAAGGAAGGGGGGAAAGTTGTATAGCATGAATCTAAGACGTGGTTGAAAGAGGAAAGGAATGGGGGAACATAGTGGGGAAAGTTGTATAGCATGAATCTAGGACGTGGTTCAAAGAGGAAAGGAAGGGGGAAAGTCCTAGTGCAGACTGGCTATCCAGCACCTACGTTGGTCGAAAAGGGAAAACAATGACAAACGCAATACGCACATCTGTAACGAACTGATCTTTTTTTTTTGGGGACAAGGCTGTAGAGTTTGAGCATGACTAGATTTGCTGCGCTCACATAGGGAAAGGTGTCTAAAGATAACAAAACTGGGACCAACACAAATATGCTCCTTGGTTGTTTGTTCTTTGTTGCAACAGACTGTGCATCACCCCTTCATACATCGGTAGATGCACATGGTGCTGGTGCGTCCACTGTCCCGTGCAACTCTTTAGTTGTTGTTAATCTAAGGCCCTGTTTGGTTAAAAAGTCCCTAGTCCCTGCCTGCTTGGTTCCAGGGACTAAACATGGACTAGAGGTTATTAAATAACATTCTAAAAGACCATGTTACCCCTAGTAATGGACTAATAGAGACAAGGTGCAATGCGGGGCAGGGGCAACTGTTGGAAAAAGTCCCAAAAAGACTCTCCCTCGGGGTCTTCTTTCTTTAGTCCCAAATGCCAACTTTTAGTCCGTAAAAGTCCCTCCTGATTGGTTTAGATGGGACTGACATGGACTTTTTTTAGTCCCTACACCAAAATGTCCCTGTAAACAAACACCCTCTAATAATGCGCTAGAAAATTGATGCAATGCAATAGTTAAAAGAAAATTACATGTTTAACGAATTTTATTGTTAGTATAATCTCTTTGTTAATATTAATCAATGCCACCATTTGAGAAATGCTATTGTCTTGCTTTCTTTCCCATTTAGATAAGTTATATATGCTTCTTTTTGTTGGCTTCTGTGTCATCCACCGTTATTGACCACTAGTCGTTTCCTTTGCACCTCTGTGTAAACAGACTTATCTACTTCACCTCGTTGCTATTGTGACCTTTTGTTGCACTGCATAAAACACTTTTGTTTTAAGAGACTTTTGTGCAGTTCATCCAAAATGTCACACCGACAATGTTGCTTGATTGCTTGTTCTTAGTGGAACTGCACAAGAGGAGATCTTACTTCCTATCCGTGTTGGAAAATTTGTTTCAGATCTTCTTCTTGTGAGTTGTTTGAATTCTGCATCATGAGAGGTCAGTACTAGCTTTATTTCACATGATTGTGCAGTGTGCTTTCATATGTTGTGCTACTTGTACGGTAATGTTGCTTGATTTTAGTGAACTGCACAAATGGAGACAATACTTCTAATCTGTATGTGCACCGTAATATCCCATTGAGGTAAGATAAGGATATTTCACAACTGTTGGCCTGTATTTTGCCACTTTCATCAGAAAATTCATGTCGTTGTTTAGTGTTATACTTGTGCTCCCTAATTGACATGCCAAATCTTACATTGAAGGCGAAGCTTGCCTGTTGTTGAACCAAGTGATGAAGGGGAAGAACAAGTGGCAGAAAAACAAAAATCAACTCCCGGTGCTGTAATGAAGCACTGGAACTGTGATGACACAAGTTAGGATATAGTTTTGCATATTAATTTATTGCTATGGGTAGAACGAGCAATTGTTTGCCACTGATTTGATGCCACTCTTAATGTAATATGTAATATCTCTACTTGTGTAAACAGGGATCTTCTTTGAAGATACCATATATTTTAGTGGAACTGCACAAGAAGATGTTGGAAACATTAAACTAATCGAGGAGTATATAGTAAGCATGGAAACCACAGTAGATAACAACAGATGGTTTCGGAGAAGTGCTTGATCTGTATGCTCTACACAATAAGCCTCCTGACAAAGGTTGGTACTCGCCCATGGATTTCATCCATATGATTGAGCTTTGTCATCTCTATTGGTGTTGTGCTACTATTTAGATACTGTCATGAGAAAGTGGTATTGTCCTTGAGAAGTGCTTCATCTGTGTTGTTTTAAATATTTCCTTTCCTTTTTTCCGAGCAAACAGAGATGCTAGCATTTAGTTGTCCTCTTGTCTTTGCACAACAGGATCATCCTCCTCTGAAGAAGAATATGGAGTACGTGAGGTGACTAGTTTCGATTATACCAGGATGAAGAAGCCCTGTCTATCTTCTCATCAGAAGGAGCAGTTGAAGGATGGTTACATTACTCCCCACAAGACCAAACAAACTTCAGCTCAGAAGGACTGACATATCTCCATTTTTTGCTGTGATGCGCAAGTACAATGTTGTTCTAGGATTCTTTCCGGTGAGTTCCATTATTTTAAAAGTGTGCTCTACATGGACCATGTAGGTGCATGTTTAAATTGTCAATTCATAGTACAGTTTGCTTTATAGTAATCACTTTTTTTGTATTTGTGCAAACAGGGGTGCTCAACTTGGTTTCGATGGGAACTGCACAAAATGTTTATGAATACATAAAATCATTCATTTCCACCACAAGAACGGAGGTGCCGATATGTTCAAGGCATTGCAACATATAAGGGCGAAATCATACAAGCTATGCGCGAATTTGGTTGATTTTGGTGGAACTGCACAAAAAAACAACTGGTTTATTTAGCACGAGGTGCCATGTCAATGTCCGAACTGATGGCAGACCCTACCCATTCCACAATCGCAGGCATTTGATATTTTGGAATGGGAAAACCTTGTCAAAGTTTGCTCATTGATGCACGCAAAACAACAAGCATTTGACATTTTGGAATGGGACAACCTTGTCAAATTTTGCTCATTGATGTTAGCAAGAAGACATGCGTTTGATATTTTCGAATGGGACGCCCTTTGCTGTCAGCAGCGTCGATCTATTTTTCTTTATTCTTTAATTGTGAAGTAAATATTGGCTCTGACATGTGAATCTCTGAGATGCATAATCATTGATTGTTTTGAATGTTCTCTATGAATTGCCAGGCCTGTGTGTTTGATTGCAATGTACAGGAACGCTAAAAAACTGCTCAAACTCTTTGTACTCCAGTCAAAGTAGAGATACTTTGACTGCAGACAAAACTTGTATGCAGACTAAAAAGGACCGGAGGGAGTACATGTGAAACTGTTGCAAATGAGGTGATCACCCTGGGAATAATGCTAGTATGTTTTGTTTTGCATGTTCATCTAGTGCCAGTGATACAAGAATTCAAACTAATCGAACTAAATTCATTCATGCACGGTCGGATTTCATGTAAACATGACGGATTTCATTACATTTCATACATTCTTCAACTAAAAAGGGGTGCACTGGAGGTATAATTAATTAACCGAAGCTACCCACATGTGTCCGGCTGAGCCGAACAGAAGCTTCTTCTCCAGCGGACTGAGCTTCAGTGACTTAACTGCAGGTGCAGTTGCGTAACTGACATGTGGCCCAGATGCTTGTTGGGCCCACGTGTCAGTGAGATAACTGCACCAGCAGTTAAGTAGAAGCATCGTGCTTCTCCAACATAACTCTCCGACTCCATGCCACCGCCAAGAAGCTAATCGGCCGTCAATGGTCAACCCGCCTAGCTTGGCTTCAACCGAAGGGTACCAGCGGTGGCCTTACTTGGACCCGAGCGGCGGTGACCTACCGTGTTCTACTCTTCCTTGTTTTCTGTGTGGCGCGGCCTCATTGGCAGCGGGGCGGGGTCTTGACGGAGCCAGCGATGTCCTCTATCTCGTTGCCGGCGGGGCGGCGCCTCGGTGGAGCGGGGGAAATCCTCGCCCTCGTTGCCAGCAGGGTGGGGCCTCGGCTAAGCCGGTGATGTCCTCTGCCTCGTTGTTGGCGAGGCGGGGCCTCGGCGGAGTAGGGCCTCCGACTCGGTGCCGGCGGGGTCGGGGCCTAGGCGGAGCCGACGGTGTCCTCTGCCTCGTCGTTGGCACCACGGGTGTCGGTGTCAAAAGCGGCAGATCTCGGGTAGGGGGTCCCTAACTGCGCGTCTTTGGATCGAAGGTAATAGGAGACAGGGACATGATGTTTACCCAGGTTCGGGCCCTCTTGACGGAGGTAATACCCTACTTCTTACTTGATTATCTTGGATGAATATGGGGGTTACAAGAGTTGATCTACCTCGAGATCTTAATGACTAAACACTAGATGTCTAGCCTGTATGATTATGATTGCCTCTATGGACTAAACCCTCCGGTTTATATAGACACCGGAGGGGCCTAGGATTGTACATAGTGGGTTTACAAAGAAAGGAATCTTCACATCCAAATGCCAAGCTTGCCATCCACGCAAAGGGAAGTCCTATCCGGACACAGGAGGAAGTCTTCAGTCTTGGATCTTCACGGCCCATTAGTCCGGCCTATGTCACATAGCCCGGACGCCGAGGACCCCTAATCCAGGACTCCCTTAGTAGCCCCCGAACCAGGCTTCAATGACGATGTGTCCGGCGCGCTGATGGTATTCGGCATTGCAAGGCGGGTTCCTCCTCAGAATACTTCACAGCATCTGTCTCGAAGAGTTATAGTCGGCTTTTCATTTAATTTTACACCCTTTGTCTTCTGCGCCTCCGTTGCCTTTGCTTCCACGTGTCGAGCGAATACAAAAGGTCAGAGTACTTTTTGCACATAACACCCTGGCCATATAAGAAAGGCGTCTATTTAAAGAGGTTGGATCTCAGATGCCATTCCACATCAAGCGGAAAATACCTAGAGCTTGCTAGGAGAAACCATTCAAACATGGCTAGCGCTCCCAGTTCTTCCTCCCACGGCTCCGAAAAAGGCAATTGGGAGAGATGTTCAGTACCCCATGACTAGCTGAGTAAGCTTCAAACGCAGGGGTTCCTTCCCCCCGCGGATCTAGTCCCTGTTCGGGCAGGATTAACCTCTTTTACCGGCGAAGCCCTGGTGGAAGATTTCCCCAATCCAACTAGGGGAGAGAGTATGTGCTTCCTATCCTTCTTATTAAGTGGCGTCGGATTTCCAATCCACCCTTTTCTCCGAGGTCTCTTGGAGTACTACAGACTTCAACTGCACAATTTCACACCGGCGTCCATCCTGCTCATCGCGGGTTTCGTCGCTCTTTGCGAGCTATTCCTGGGCTGCGAGCCCGATTTTGAGTTATGGAGGAAGCTTTTCTGCCTCGTCCCTCGCACCCAAAAGGGATTTGTATTCAAGGTGGGAGGCGCCGAGATATGACGCATAGCCGAGACCGGATACCTGTCTGGCATGCTAAGAAGGCGTCCGAAGAGTGGCCCTCAGAGTGGTTTTATATTGAAGATGTCGCCCTCCCCGACCCAGTCCGAATGGGCCTTCCCGAATTTTCAAGCGCTCCATTGAAGAAACTCCACAGCTAGCGCCCTCGGAGCCTCGAGGAGGAAGATAGCATGGAAGTACAACAATTAATGGGCAAGATAAGGACACTCGCCCAGTCTGGATTATCAATAATTGAGGTAATGGCGACTTCCATAGCGCGGGGTGTTCAGCCACTCCAATTCAGAGGGCTCCCCATGTGGCACTTGTTGGAAATATGCCCTAGAGGCAATAATAAAATGGTTATTATTATATCTCCTTGTTCAGGATAATTGTCTTTTGTTCATGCCATAATTGTGTTTTCCGGAAATCGTAATACATGAGTGAATACATAGACCACAACATGTCCCTAGTGAGCCTCTAGTTGACAAGCTCGTTGATCAATAGATGGTTACGGTTTCCTGACCATGGACATTGGATGTCATTGATAACGGGATCACATCATTAGGAGAATGATGTGATGGACAAGACCCAATCCTAAGCATAGCACAAGATCGTGTAGTTAAATGCGCTAAAGCTTTTCTAATGGCAAGTATCTTTTCCTTAGACCATGAGATTGTGCAACTCCCGGATACTTTGTAGGAATGCTTTGGGTGTGCCAAAGCGTCAACGAATCGGGTGGCTATAAAGGTGCACTATGGGTATCTCTGAAAGTGTCTGTTGGTTTGGCACGAATCGAGACTGGGATTTGTCACTCCGTATGACAGAGAGGTATCTCCGGGCCCACTCGGTAATGCATCATCATAATGAGCTCAACGTGTCTAAGAAGTTAGTCACGGGATCATGCATTACGGAAAGAGTAAAGTGACTTGCCGGTAACGAGATTGAACGAGGTATTCGGATACCGATGATCGAATCTCGGGCAAGCAACGTACCGATTGACAAAGGGAATTGTATACAGGATTGATTGAATCCTCGACATCATGGTTCATACGATGAGATCATCGTGGAACATGTGGGAGCCAACATGGGTATCCAGATCCCGCTGTTGGTTATTGGCCGGAGAGATGTCCCGGTCATGTCTGCATGATTCCCAAACCCGTAGGGTCTACACACTTAAGGTTCGGTGACGCTAGAGTTGTTATGGGAATTAGTATGCGGTTACCAAATGTTGTTCAGAGTCCCGGGTGAGATCCCGAACGTCACGATGAGTTCCGGAATGGCCCGGAGATAAAGATTTATATATGGTAAGTCCTTATTCGGTCACAGAAGTGTTCGGGGGTTTACCGGTATTGTACCGGGACCACCGAAAGGGTTCTGGTGGTCCACCGGGAGGGTCCACCTGCCTCAGAGGGCCCTATGGTCTGAATATGGAGGGGAACAGCCACTAGGTGGGCTGGGCGCCAAACCCCCTAGGGCCCATGCGCCTAGGGTTGGGGGGAAACCCTAAAGAGGGCGCCCCCCTTGGCGTGGGGGGCAAGCCTCCCCCCTTGGCCGTCGCCCCCCTCTAGATCCATCTGGAGGGGGCCGGCCCCCCTCTCCCTTGCCCCTATAAATAGAGGGGAGGTGGGAGGGCAGCCGCACCACATCCAAGGCGCAGCCCTCCCCCTCTCCAACACCTCCTCCTCCTCCCGCGGTGCTTGGCGAAACCTTGCCGGAGAACTGCAAGCTCCACCACCACGTCGTCGTGCTGCCGGAGTTCTTCCCCGACTTCTCCTTCCCCCTTGCTGGATCAAGAAGGAGGAGACGTCCCCGTGTTGTACATGTTTTGAACACGGAGGCGCCGTTGTTCGGCGCTTAGATCTGAATCGCTGCGAGTACGACTTCCTCATCCGCGTTCTTGTAACGCTTCCGCGTCCCGATCTTCAAGGGTATGAAGATGCACTCCCCTCTCTCTCTCATTGCTAGTCTCTCCATAGATTGATCTTGGTGATGCGTATAAATTTTTTAATTTATGCAACGATCCACAACAGTGGTATCAGAGCTAGGTCTATGCGCAGTTTCTATGCACGAGTAGAACACAAGTTGTTCTGGGCGTCGATTTTGTCCATTTACTTGCCATTACTAGTCTTATCTTGATTCGGCGGCATCGTGGGATGAAGCGGCCCGGACCGACCTTACACGTACGCTTACATGAGACAGGTTCCACCGACTAACATGCACTAGTTGCATAAGGTGGCAAGCGGGTGTCTGTCTTTCCCACTTTAGTCGGATCGGATTCGATGAAAAGGGTCCTTATGAAGGGTAAATAAAAATTGGCATATCACGTTGTGGTTTTGGCGTAGGTAACAAACGTTCTTGCTAGAAACCTATAGCAGCCACGTAAAAACTTGCAACAACAATTAGAGGACGTCTAACTTGTTCTTGCAGCATATGTCGTGTGATGTGATATGGCCAAAAGGATGTGATGAATGATATATGTGATGTCTGAGATTGATCATGTTCTTGTAATGGGAATCACAACTTGCATGTTGATACTTCTCCAACGTATCTATAATTTTTTATTGCTCCATGCTACTTTATCTATTGTTTTGGACTATAATAGGCTTTATTTTCCACTTTTATATTACTTTTGGGACTAATCTATTAACCGGAGGCCCAACCCAGAATTGCTGTTTTTTGCCTTTTTTAGTATTTCGAAGAAACAGAATATCAAACGGAGTCCAAACGGAATGAAACCTTCGGAAACGTGATTTTCTCACCGAACATGATCCAGGAGACTTGGACCCTACACCAAGGAACATCGGAGGCGGTCACGAGGGTGGGGTTGCCCCCCCTAGGGCGCGCCCCTGCCTCGTGGGGCCCCTGATGCTCCACCGACGTACTCCTTCCTCCTATATATACCTACGTACCCCCAAACGATCAGAACAGGAGCCAAAAACCTAATTCCACCGCCGCAACTTCCTGTACCCACGAGATCCCATCTTGGGGCCTGTTCCGGAGCTCCATCGGAGGGGGCATCCACCACGGAGGGCTTCTACATCAACACCATAGCCTCTCCGATGAAGTGTGAGTAGTTTACTTCAGACCTTCGGGTCCATAGCTAGTAGCTAGATGGCTTCTTCTCTCTTTTTGGATCTCAATACAATGTTCTTCCCCTCTCTCCTGGAGATCTATTTGATGTAATCTTCTTCTTGCGGTGTGTTTGTTGAGACCGATGAATTGTGGGTTTATGATCCATCTTATCTATGAATAATATTTGAATCTTCTCTGAATTATTTTATGTATGATTAAGTTATCTTTGCAAGTCTCTTCGAATTATCGTTTGGCTTGGTCAACTAGATTGGTAGTTCTTGCAATGGGAGAAGTGCATGGCTTTGGGTTCAATCTTGCGGTGTCCTTACCCAGTGAGAGAAAGGGTTGCAAGGCACGTATTGTATTGTTGCCATCGGGATAACAAGATGGGGTATTTATCATATTGCATGAATTTATTCCTCTACATCATGTCATCTTGCTTAAGGCGTTACTCTGTTTTTCACTTAATACTCTAGATGCATGCTGGATAGCGGTCGATGAGTGGAGTAATAGTAGTAGATGCAAAATCATTTCGGTCTACTTGTCTCGGACGTGATGCCTATATACATGATCATACCTAGATATACTCGTAACTATGCTTAATTCTGTCAATTGCTCAACAGTAATTTGTTCACCCACCTTAGAATATTTATGCTCTTGAGAGAAGCCACTAGTGAAACCTATGGCCCCCGGGTCTATTCTCATCATATTAATCTCCATCACTTTTATACTTTCTTTGTTTTTACTTTGCCTTTACTTTTCACTTTGCATCTTTATACCAAAAATACCAAAAATACTATCTCAATCAGATCTCACTCTCGTAAGTGACCGTGAAGGGATTGACAACCCCTAATTGCGTTGGTTGCGAGTAGCTATCGTTTTGTGCAGGTACGAGGGACTTGTGTGTGGCCTCCTACTGGATTGATACCTTGATTCTCAAAAACTGAGGGAAATACTTACGCTACTGTGCTGCATCATCCTCTCCTCTTCGGGGGAAACCAACGCAAGCTCAAGACATAGCAAGAAGGATTTCTGGTGCCGTTGCCGGGGAGTCTACACAAAAGTCAACATACCAAGTACGCATCACAAACCCTATCTCTCGCATTACATTATTTGCCATTTGCCTCTCGTTTTCCTCTCCCCCACTTCACCCTTGTCGTTTTATTCGCCCTCTCTTTCCCAACCTCCTCCTCTTTTTCCCATTGTCTTTTTCCTCGTCCGCTTGTTTGCTCGTGTGTTAGTTTGCTTGCTTGTCGCTATGTCTGAAATTGGGGAAATTATCGTCGGTATGGGCGATAATAATATGGAAATTCTGAAGCTCCTGCTGAAGAATCCCCTACCTATCACACAAAAATATTTCGAATCGGTAGTGGTAATATTATTGGAAAAGGAGTTATTCAAGATTTCTTTACTTGTGCTGGTGCTTTACCCTCTATGGGTGGTTCTATTCTCCATAGAACTAGTAATCTTGCGGACGCTATTGCCATGCTTATCGTTGAAATTGAAAGGCAATTTATGCATATGCACACTTCGATACAAAGAATTTTCCTAGAATTTTCTAATATTGAACACTCCTCTGTTAAGCGTGTCGCTACCATATTTTTGGCTCATGAATTCAGATTTATAATAAAAGAAGCCAAAGAAATCTTTGCGCATTATAGGGTAGACGCTGGTCGTCCTCCCATAGAATCTATCCTTTTTGATCAAGAAGAAATAATGCGTTTTCAATCTATCGACTATGTTGCTTTCAATGAAAATCTTAGAAAAAAGTGCCTACCAATATTTTAATTGATAGAATCTCCGAGCTTAATGATGATTTGGCTATTTGAAATAATGAGCTAGGATGCTCTCTTGAGTATAGGCTCACAAAGTTCTGTCAAAAGAATGCTTATAACGATGAATTGGTTGTGCAATATGAAGGGCCGAAAGAGGAACCTATACCTCCTAAAATTGACCTTGGGTACTTTTGTCCTATTAAATTTAGCCATTTTGATTACTTTTTCTTGCCTCAAAGAAAACTTGCTGCCGAATGTAGAGAATATGAAATGAGTTTCACCGATCTATCTTATTACTACAGCACTACCTAGATCTATCCTTGCTTTTATGCCTAGCTAGGGGCGTTAAACGATAGCGCTTGTTGGGAGGCAACCCAATTTTATTTTTAGTTTTTTGTTTTTGCTTCTGTTTAGGAATAAATAATCCATCTAGCCTCTGTTTAGATGTGGTTTTATCTTTTAATTAGTGTTTGTGCCAAGTTAAACCTATTGGATCTTCTTGGATGATAGTTATTTGATCTTGCTGTAATTTCCAGAAACTTTGCGCTCAGTGCCCGAATTGTTAAAAATCACCAGAACGTGATAAAATATTGATTCCAATTGCTTATGATCAATAAATAAAGTTTCCAGGTCTTGTAATTTTGATAGAATTTTTTGAGTTCCAGAAGTTTTCGTTAGTTACAGATTACTACAGACTGTTCTGTTTTTGACAGATTCTGTTTTGCGTGTGTTGTTTGCTTATTTTGATGAATCTATGGCTAGTAAAATAGTTTATGATCCATAGAGAAGTTGGAATACAGTAGGTTTAACACCAATACAAATAAAGAATGAGTTCATTACAGTAACTTAAAGTAGTCTTTTGTTTTCTTTCTCTAACGGAGCTCACGAGATTTCTATTGAGTTTTGTGTTGTGAAGTTTTCAAGTTTTGGATGAATTCTTTTGATGGATTATGGAACAAGGAGTGGCAAGAGCCTAAGCTTGGGGATGCCTATGGCACCCCCAAGATAATCTAAGGACACCAAAAAGTCAAAGCTTGGGGATGCCCCGGAAGGCATCCCCTCTTTAAATCCACTTCCATCGGTAATTTACTTGGAGCTATATTTTTATTCACCACATGATATGTGTTTTGCTTGGAGCGTCTTGTATTATTTGCGTCTTTGCTTGTTAGTTTACCACAATCATCCTTGATGTACACACCTTTTGAGAGAGCCATACATGAATTGGAATTTGATAGAATACTCTATGTGCTTCACTTATATCTTTTGAGCTTGATAGTTTTGCTCATAGTGCTTCACTTACATCTTTTTGAGCGTGATAATTTTTTGCTCTAGTGCTTCACTTAGATCTTTTAGAGCACGGTGGTGGATTTGTTTTAAATAAACTTGATCTCTCATGCTTCACTTAGATTATTTTGAGAGTCGTTGATAGCATGGTAATTTGCTTAATGTTAATATACTTGGTATTCAAGATATGTGAAACTTTCTTTTGAGTCCGTTGAATACTAAGATAAGTTTGATGCTTGATAATTGTTTTGAGATATGAAGATGGTGATATTAGAGTCATGCTAGTTGAGTACTTGTGAATTTAAAGAATACTTGTGTTGAAGTTTGTGATTCCCGTAGCATGCACGTATGGTGAACCGTTATGTGATGAACTCGGAGCATGATTTATTTATTGATTGTCTTCCTTATGAGTGGCGGTCGGGGAATGAGCGATGGTCTTTTCCTACCAATCTATCTCCCTAGGAGCATGCACGTAATACTTTGCTTTGATAACTTCTAGATTTTTTGCAACAAGTATATGAGTTCTTTATGACTAATGTTGAGTCCATGGATTATACGCACTTTTTCCCATCCTTCCACTATTGCTAGCCTCTCTAATACCGCGCACCTTTCGCCGGTATCATACACCCACCGTATACCTTCCTCAAAACAGCCACCATACCTACCTATCATGGCATTTCCATAGCCATTCCGAGATATATTTCCATGCAACTTTCCACCGCTCCGTTTATTATAACACGCTCCATCATTGTCATATTGCTAGCATGATCATGTAGTTGACATCGTATTTGTGGCAAAGCCACCTTTCATATTTCTTTCATACATGTCACTCATGTTTCATTGCATATCCCGGTACACCGCCGGAGGCATTCATATAGAGTCATATTTTGTTCTAAGTATCGAGTTGTAATTTTTGAGTTGTAAGAAAAATAAAAGTGTGATGATCATCATTATTAGAGCATTGTCCCAAGTGAGGAAAGGATGATGGAGACTATGATTCCCCCACAAGTCGGGATGAGACTCCGGACGATATATATATATATATATATATATATATATATATATATATATATATATATATATATATATATAAAGAGGCCATAAAAAAAGAGAAAAGGCCCAAATAAAAAAAGAGAGAAAAAGAGAGAAGGGACAATGTTACTATCCTTTTACCACACTTGTGCTTCAAAGTAGCACCATGATCTTCATGATAGAGAGTCTCTCATTTTGTCACTTTCATATACTAGTGGGAATTTTTCATTATAGAACTTGGCTTGTATATTCCAATGATGGGCTTCCTCAAATGCCCTAGGTCTTCGTGAGCAAGCGAGTTGGATGCACACCCACTTAGTTTCTTTTATTGAGCTTTCATATACTCATAGCTCTAGTGCATCTGTTGCATGGCAATCCCTACTCACTCACATTGATATCTATTGATGGGCATCTCCATAGCCCGTTGATACGCCTAGTTGATGTGAGACTATCTTCCCTCTTTTTTGCCTTCTCCACAACCACCGTTCTATTCCACATATAGTGCTATATCCATGGCTCATGCTCATGTATTGCGTGAAGATTGAAAAAGTTTTGAAAATGTTAAAGTATGAAACAATTGCTTGGCTTGTCATCGGGATTGTGCATGATTTAAATACTTTGTGTGGGGAAGATGGAGCATAGCCAGACTATATGATTTTGTAGGGATAACTTTATTTGGCCATGTTATTTTGAGAAGACATAATTGCTTAGTTAGTATGCTTGAAGTATTATTGTTTTTATGTCAATATGAACTTTTGTCTTGAATCTTCGGATCTGAATATTCATACCATGATTAAGAAGATTTACATTGAAATTATGCCAAAGTATCACTCCGCATCAAAAATTCTCTTTTTATCATTTACCTACTCGAGGACGAGCAGGAATTAAGCTTGGGGATGCCTGATACGTCTCCAACGTATCTATAATTTTTGATTGCTCCATGCTACTTTATCAATTGTTTTGGACTATAATGGGCTTTATTTTCCACTTTATATTACTTTTGGGACTAACCTATTAACCGGAGGCCCAGCCCAGAATTGCTGTTTTTGCCTTTTTCAGTATTTTGAAGAAACAGAATATCAAACGGAGTCCAAACGGAATGAAACCTTCGGAAACGTGATTTTCTCACGAACATGATCCAGGATACTTGGACCCTACGCCAAGGAACATCGGAGGCGGTCACGAGGGTGGGGGGCGCGCCCCCTGCCTCGTGGGCCCCCTGATGCTCCACCGACATACTCCTTCCTCCTATATATACCTACTTACCGCCAACGATCAGAACATGAGCCAAAAACATAATTCCACCGCCGCAACTTCCTGTACCCACAAGATCCCATCTTGGGGCCTGTTCCGGAGCTCCGCCGGAGGGGGCATCCACCATGGAGGGCTTCTACATCAACACCATAGCCTCTCCGATGAAGTGTGAGTAGTTTACTTCAGACCTTCGGGTCCATAGCTAGTAGCTAGATGGCTTCTTCTCTCTTTTGGATCTCAATACAATGTTCTCCCCTCTCTCGTGGAGATCTATTCGATGTAATCTTATTTTTGCGGTGTGTTTGTTGAGACCGATGAATTGTGGGTTTATGATCCAGCTTATCTATGAATAATATTTGAATCTTCTCTTAATTCTTTTATGTATGATTGAGTTATCTTTGCAAGTCTATTCGAATTATCCGTTTGGTTTGGCCAACTAGATTGGTAGTTCTTGCAATGGGAGAAGTGCATGGCTTTGGGTTCAATCTTGCGGTGTCCTTACCCAGTGGTCGAGAAAGCGTTGCAAGGCACGTATTGTATTGTTGCCATCGAGGATAACAAGATGGGGTTTTTATCATATTGCATGAATTTATCCCTCTACATCATGTCATCTTGCTTAAGGCGTTACTCTGTTTTTACTTAATACTCTAGATGCATGCTAGATAGCGGTCGATGAGTGGAGTAATAGTAGTAGATGCAGAATTGTTTCGGTCTACTTGTCTCGGACGTGATGCCTATATACATGATCATACCTAGATATACTCATAACTATGCTCAATTCTGTCAATTTCTCAACAGTAATTTGTTCACCCATTGTAGAATATTTATGCTCTTGAGAGAAGCCACTAGTGAAACCTATGCCCCCCGGGTCTATTCTCATCATATCAATCTCCATCACTTTTATACTTGCTTTGTTTTTTACTTTGCCTTTACTTTTCACTTTGCCTTTACTTTTCACTTTGCATCTTTATACCAAAATACCAAAAATACTATCTCTATCAGATCTCACTCTCGTAAGTGACCGTGAAGGGATTGACAACCCCTAATCGCGTTGGTTGCGAGTAGCTATCGTTTTGTGCAGGTACGAGGGACTTGTGCATGGCCTCCTACTGGATTGATACCTTGGTTCTCAAAACCGAGGGAAATACTTACGCTAGTGTGCTGCATCATCCTCTCCTCTTCGGGGAAAACGAATGCAAGCTCAAGTTGTAGCACATGTCGATGAGCATGACAACCGGCAGGAGCTATAGGAGTTGTCTTAGTTTATTGTATGACCTGTGTGTCAATGAAAATGCCATGTAATTACTTTACTTTATTGCTAAACGTTAGCCATAGTAGTAGAAGTAACAGTTGGTGAGACAACTTCATGAAGACACGATGATGGAGATCATGATGATGGAGACCATGGTGTCATGCTGGTGATGATGATCATGGCGCCTCGAAGATGGAGATCAAAAGGAGCAAAATGATATTGGCCATATCATGTCACTATTTGATTGCATGTGATGTTTATCATGTTTTACATCTTATTTGCTTAGAACGACGGTAGCTTAAATAAGATGATCCCTCGCTATAATTTCAAGAAAGTGTTTCCCCTAACTGTGCACCGTTGCGAAGGTTCGTTGTTTCGAAGCACCACGTGATGATCGGGTGTGATAGATTCTAACGTACGAATATAACGGGTGTAAGCCAGATTTACACATGAAAAAACACTTAGGTTGACTTGACGAGCCTAGCATGTACATACATGGCCTCGGAACACGAGAGACCGAAAGGTCGAACATGAGTCGTATAGTAGATACGATCAACATGGAGATGTTCATCGTTGATGACTAGTCCGTCTCACGTGATGATTGGACACGGCCTAGTCGATTCTGATCATGTATCACTTAGATGACTAGAGGGATGTCTATCTAAGTGGGAGTTCATTAAATAATCTGATTAGATGAACTTAATTGTCATGAACTTAGTCTAAATATCTTTACAATATGTCTTGTAGATCAAATGGCCCACGCTAATGTTGCCCTCAACTTCAACACGTTCATAGAGAAAACCAAGCTGAAAGACGATGGTAGCAACTATACAGACTGGGTCTGTAACTTGAGGAACATCCTCATAGCTGCCAAGAAAGCATATGTCCATGATGCACCGCTAGGTGAAGCACTGCTTTCCCAAAGAACTCAAGACGTTATGGATGCCTGGCAGTCGCGTAGTGATGATTACTCCCTGGTTCAGTGCGGCATGCTTTACAGCCTAGAATCGGGGCTCCAAAAGCGTTTTGAGCAACACGGAGCATATGAGATGTTCCAAGAGCTGGAAATGGTTTTCCAAGCTCATGCCCGAGTCGAGAGATATGAAGTCTCCGACAAGTTCTATAATTGTAAGATGGAGGAGAATAGTTCTGTCAGCGAGCACATACTCAAGATGTCTGGGTTGCACAACCACTTGTCTCAACTGGGAGTTAATCTCCCGGATGACGCTTGATGCGATGACAGAATCCTTGATCGCTCCCACCTAGCTACAAGAGCTTTGTGATGAATTTCAATATGCGGGGATGGAGAAAACCATTCCTGAGGTATATTCAATGTTGAAATCAGCGGAGGTGGAGATCAAAAAGGAACATCAAGTGTTGATGGTCAATAAAACCACTAGTTTCAAGAAAGGCAAGGGTAAGAAGAACTTCATGAAGGACGTCAAGGGAGTTGCCGCGCCTGGTAAGCCAGTTGCCGGGAAGAAGCCAAAGCATGGAACCAAGCCTGAGACTGAGTGCTTTTATTGCAAGGGAAACAGTCACTATAAGCAGAACTGCCCCAAGTACTTAGCGGATAAGAAGGCAGGCAACACCAAAGATATATATGATATACATGTTATTGATGTGTACCTTACCAACACTCGTAGTAGCTCCTGGGTATTTGATACCGGTGCGGTTGCTCATATTTGTAACTCAAAATAGGAGCAGCGGAATAAGCGGTGACTAGCGAAGGACAAGGTGACGATGTGCGTTGGGAATGATTCCAAGGTCGATGTGATCGCCGTCGGCATGCTACCTCTACATTTACCTACGGGATTAGTTTTAAACCTCAATAATTGTTATTTAGTACCAGCTTTGAGCATGACATTGTATCAGGATCTCGTTTAATGCGAGATGGCTGCTCATTTAAATCTGAGAATAATGGTTATTCTATTTATATGAGAGATATGTTTTATGGTCATGCCCCGCTGGTCAATGGTTTATTCTTATTGAATATCGAACGTGATGTTACACATATTCATAGTGTGAATGCCAACAGATGTAAGGTTGATAAAGATAGTCCCACATACTTGTGGCACTGCCGCCTTGGTCACATTAGTGTCAAACGCATGAAGAAACTCCATGCAGATGGACTTTTGGAGTCTCTTGATTATGAATCATTTGACACGTGCGAACCATGCCTCATGGGCAAAATGGCCAAGACTCCGTTCTCCGGAACAATGGAGCGAGCAAGCAACTTATTGGAAATCATACATACTGATGTGTGTGGTCCAATGAGCATTGAGGCTCGCGGTGGTTATCGTTATGTTCTCACCCTCACTGATGACTTAAGTAGATATGGTTATGTCTACTTAATGAAACACAAGTCTGAGACCTTTGAAAAGTTCAAGGAATTTCAGAGTGAGGTTGAGAATCAACGTGACAGAAAAATAAAGTTCTTCTGATCAGATCGTGGAGGGAATATTTGAGTCACAAATTTGGCACGCACTTAAGGAAATGTGGAATCGATTCACAACTCACGCCGCCTGGAACACCTCAGCGTAATGGTGTGTCCAAACGTCATAATCGTACTCTGTTGGACATGGTGCAATCTATGATGTCTCTTACCGACCTACCGCTATCATTTTGGGTTTATGCTTTAGAGACTGTCGCATTCACTTTAAATAGGGCACCGTCAAAATCCGTTGAGACGACACCATATGAATTGTGGTTTAGGAAGAATCCTAAGCTATCGTTTCTGAAAGTTTGGGGATGCGATGCTTATGTCAAGAAACTTCAACCTGAAAAGCTCGAACCCAAATCAGAAAAATGCGTCTTCATAGGATACCCTAAGGAAACTATAGGGTATACCTTCTACCTCAGATCCAAAGGCAAGGTCTTTGTTGCCAAGAACGGATCCTTTCTGGAGAAAGAGTTTCTCTCGAAAGAAGTAAGTGGGAGGAAAGTAGAACTTGATGAGGTATTACCTCTTGAACCGGAAAGTAGCGCAGCTCAGGAAGATGTTTCTGTGGTGCCTGCACCGACTAGACAGGAATTTGATGATGATGATCATGAAACTTCTGATCAAGTTGCTACTGAACTTCGTAGGTCCACAAGGACACGTTCCGCACCAGAGTGGTACGGCAACCCTGTCTTGGAAATCATGTTGTTAGACAATGGTGAACCTTCGAACTATGAAGAAGCGATGGCGGGCCCGGATTTCGACAAATGGCTTGAAGCCATGAAGTCCGAGATAGGATCCATGTATGAAAACGAAGTATGGACTTTGATTGACTTGCCTGATGATCGGCGAGCCATAGAAAATAAATGGATCTTTAAGAAGAAGACAGACGCGGATGGTAATGTGACCATCTATAAGGCTCGGCTTGTCGCTAAGGGTTATCGACAAGTTCAAGGGGTTGACTATGATGAGACTTTCTCACCCGTAGCGAAGCTGAAGTCCGTCTGAATCATGTTAGCAATTGCCGCATTCTATGATTATGAGATATGGCAAATGGACGTCAAAACGGCATTCCTTAATGGTTTCCTTAAGGAAGAATTGTATATGATGCAGCCGGAAGGTTTTGTCGATCCTAAGAATGCAGACAAGGTATGCAAGCTCCAGTGCTCAATCTATGGGCTGGTGGAAGCATCTCGGAGTTGGAACATTTGCTTTGATGAGATGATCAAAGCGTTTGGGTTTACATAGACTTATGGAGAAGCCTGTGTTTACAAGAAAGTGAGTGGGAGCTCTGTAGCATTTCTCATATTATATGTGGATGACATACTATTGACGGGAAATGATATAGAATTTTTGGAAAGCATAAAGGCCTACTTGAATAAGTGTTTTTCAATGAAGGACCTTGGAGAAGCTGCTTACATATTAGGCATCAAAATCTATATAGATAGATCGAGACGCCTCATTGGTCTTTCACAAAGCACATACCTTAACAAGATATTGAAGAAGTTCAATATGGATCAGTCCAAGAAGGGGTTCTTGCCTGTATTGCAAGGTGTGAGATTGAGCACAGATCAATGCCCGACCACGGCAGAAGATAGAGAAAAGATGAGTGTCATCCCCTATGCCTCGGCCATAGGGTCTATTATGTATGCCATGCTGTGTACTAGACCTAATGCGAACCTTTCCGTAAGTTTGGTAGGAAGGTACCAAAGTAATCCCGGCTTGGAACACTGGATAGCAGTCAAGAATATCCTGAAGTACCTGAAAAGGACTAAGGATATGTTTCTCGTTTATGGAGGTGACGAAGAGCTCGTCGTAAAGGGTTACGTTGATGCTAGCTTCGACACAGATCTGGATGACTCCAAGTTGCAGACCGGATACGAGTATATTTTGAATGGTGGGGCAGTCAGCTGGTGCAGTTGCAAGCAAAGCATCGTGGCGGGATCTACATGTGAAGCGGAGTACATGGCAGCCTCGGAGGCAGCACATGAAGCAATCTGGATGAAGGAGTTCATTACCGACCTAGAGTTATTCCCAATGCGTGGGGCCCGATGAATCTCTTCTGTGACAACACTGGAGCTATTGCCCTTGCCAAGGAGCCCAGGTTTCACAAGAAGACCAGGCATATCAAGCGTCGCTTCAACTCCATTCGTGAAAATGTTCAAGATGGAGACATAGATATTTGTAAAGTGCATACGGACCTAAATGTCGCAGATCCGTTTACTAAACCTCTTCCACGAGCAAAACATGATCAACACCAGAACTCTATGGGTGTTCGATTCATCACAATGTAGCTAGATTATTGACTCTAGTGCAAGTGGGAGACTGGTGGAAATATGCCCTAGAGGCAATAATAAAATGGTTATTATTATATTTCCTTGTTCATGATAATTGTCTATTGTTCATGCTATAATTGTGTTATCCGAAATCGTAATACATGTGTGAATACATAGACCACAAAGATGTCCCTAGTGAGCCTCTAGTTGACTAGCTCGTTGATCAATAGATGGTTACGGTTTCCGACCATGGACATTGGATGTCATTGATAACGGGATCACATCATTAGGAGAATGATGTGATGGACAAGACCCAATCCTAAGCATAGCACAAGATCGTGTAGTTAAATGCGCTAAAGCTTTTCTAATGCCAAGTATCTTTTCCTTAGACCATGAGATTGTGCAACTCCGGATCTTGTAGGAATCCTTTGGGTGTGCCAAACGTCACAACATAACTGGGTGGCTATAAAGGTGCACTCACGGGAATCTCCGAAAGTGTGCATTGGGTTGTACGAATCAGGACTGGGATTTGTCCCTCTGTATGACGGAGAGGCATCTCTGGGCCCACTCGGTAATGCATCATCATAATGAGCTCAATGTGTCTAAGCAGTTAGTCACGGGATCATGCATTACAGAACGAGTAAAGTGACTTGCCGTTAACGAGATTGAACGAGGTATTGGGATACCGATGATTGAATCTCGGGCAAGTAACGTACCGATTGACTAAGGGAATTGTATACGGGATTGATTGAATCCTCGACATCGTGGTTCATCCGATGAGATCATCATGGAACATGTGGGAGCCAACATGGGTATCAAGATCCCGCTGTTGGTTATTGGACAGAGAGATGTCTCGGTCATGTCTGCATGATTCCCGAACCCGTAGGGTCTACACACTTAAGGTTCGGTGACACTAGAGTTGTTATGGGAATTAGTATGCGGTTACCAAATGTTGTTCGAAGTCCTGGATGAGATCCCGGACATCACCAGGAGTTCCGGAATGGTCCGGAGATAAAGATTTATATATATGAAGTCCTTATTCGGTCACCGGAAGTGTTCGGGGGTTTATCGGTATTGTATCGGGACCACCGAAAGAGTTCTGGGGGTCCATCGGGAGGGTCCACCTGCCCCCGGAGGGCCCTATGGGCTGAATATGACGGGTAACCAGCCCCTAGGTGGGATGGGCGCCAAACCCCCCTAGGGCCCATGCGCCTAGGGTTGGGGGGGAAACCCTAAAGGGGGCGCCTCCCTTGGCTTGGGGGGCAAGCCTCCCCCCTTGGCCGCCGCCCCCCCCCCTCTAGATCCATCTGGAGGGGGCCGGCCCCCCTCTCCCTTGCCCCTATAAATAGAGGGGAGGTGGGAGGGCAGCCGCACCACATCCAAGGCGAACCCTTCCCCCTCTCCAACACCTCCTCCTCCTCCCGCGGTGCTTGGCGAAGCCATGCCAGAGAACTGCAAGCTCCACCACCACGTCGTCGTGCTGCCGGAGTTCTTCCCCAACTTCTCCTTCCCCCTTGCTGGATCAAGAAGGAGGAGACGTCCCCGTGCTGTATGTGTGTTGAACGATGAGGCACTGTTGTTCGGCGCTTAGATCGGAATGAACCGTGATCTGAATCACTGCGAGTACGACTCCCTCATCCGCGTTCTTGTAACGCTTCCGCGTCGCAATCTTCAAGGGTATGAAGATGCACTCCCCTCTCTCTCGTTGCTAGTCTCTCCGTAGATTGATCTTGGTGATGCATAGACATTTTTTAATTTCTGCAACGATCCCCAACAGCACTATAATGGGGAGGATGACGCCTCACGCTACGGACGAAAGGGTCCAGACACTCTTGCCGACCGGGCCGCAATATTGGCCGATCTGTACAAAGGGGAGAAAGGTTTATTCCTCCCTCGTCACTCGTCTTAAACGTCGAGAGGGATTTTCCATGTATAATGCTCCAAACTGGGTGAGTTTTATTCCCACCACCTTACTCAATCCATTCCATGAGTTATGTTTGATTGACATTAACCCGTCCGTTTTTAATAGGAATGGTGGAAGGTTGTTGCGGGGATCCATAGCCCCGCTTCACAGCCAGAGGACCATGACCGGGACCTAGATCCCGGATACGAAGAGGATCCGGACATATTTGTAGAGCTCAAGGAGGGAGTCTTCTACCAGGCGAGCTATGATGGCAACGAAGTGGCCATCTGTTGGGGAACGTAGTAATTTCAAAAAAAATCCTGCGCACACGCAAGATCATGGTGATGCATAGCAACAAGAGGGGTGAGTGTTGTCCACGTACCCTCATAGACCATAAGCGGAAGCGTTATGACAATGCAGTTGATGTAGTCATACGTCTTCACGATCGACCGATCCTAGTACCGAACGTACGACACCTCGGCGATCTGCACACATTTAGCTCGGTGACTTCCCACGAACTCATGATCCAGTAGAGCTTCGAGAGAGAGCTTCATCAGCACGACGGCGTGATGATGGTGATGATGAAGCTACCGGCGCAGGGCTTCGCCTAAGCACTGCAACGATATGACCGAGGTGGAATATGGTGGAAGGGGGGCACCGCACACGGCTTGGAACAATCAACCTCTGTGTTCTAGGGTGCCCCCCTGCCCCCGTATATAAAGGAGCAAGGGGGAGGCCGGCCGGACCTTGGTGCGCCCAAGGAGAGGAGGAATCCTCCTCCTAGTAGGAGTAGGATTCATCCTTTCCTAGTCCTACTAGGAAGGGGGAAGGGGAAGGAAGGAGAGGGAGAGGGAGAGGGAGAGGGAAAGAGGGGCCGTGCCCCCCTCCCCTAGTCAGATTCGGACTCCCCTTGCAGGGGGAAAGGGGTTGCCACCTCCCTGGGCTGCTGCCCTCTCTCTCCCCTAAGGCCTACTAAGGCCCAATACTTCCCCGGGGGGTTCCGGTAACCGCTCCGGCACTCCGGTTTTCTCCGAAATCACCCGGAACACTTCCGATGTCCGAATATAGCCGTCCAATATATCGATCTTTATGTCTCGACCATTTCGAGACTCCTCGTCATGTCCCTGATCATATCCGGGACTCCGAACTACCTTTGGTACATCAAAACACATATACTCATAATATTGATCGTCACCAAACTTTAACGTGCGGACCCTACAGGTTTGAGAACTATGTAGACATGACCGAGACTCATCTTTGGTCAATTACCAATAGCGTAACTTGGATGCTCATATCTTTATCGGTCAAACCGCATAACAACATACGTTGTTCCCTTTGTCAACGGTACGTTACTTGCCCGAGATTCGATCGTCGGTATTGTTGACACCAGATTTTGGCATGGCATAAAAGAAAATGAGATGGCTTCGACTGAAAGGGTTCGCAGCATGAAATTTTTCACATCGCCAAGTTTAACAACTTTGATGTATAGGTTATCATCGTCCAACTCCATCTTAGGGGCCGAAATTGTACTCCGTGTGGCATGATTTAGTGTTCCGAGTGGTTTTGGACCGATCACACCTTCAAGAAGACCTCGGATGAAGGAGCACTCTAAAGGAATTGTCTTCGTCTCATCAAGGCAATCGATTTTGACATATAAATCATCTCAATCTGAGTTCATATGCAAAAGTTAGAGGCAATACACTACATACCGAATCTAAACGGAAATATGGCGCGAGGTACCAAACACCATGTCTGATGGGTCGCGCGAGGAATACGGCCCTCAAGAAAGCCTTGAATTGAAAAACTTTCAACACGAGGAAGTTTTGTATCGTCGAGCCGATCGATTATCATATTTTACTCATCTCAATCCGTGGTCATATGGGACCTGGAGAGACAAATCAATTACAGGCTATGTTTTCAGTTGGGAAATCCAAGTGAAAAACTTATCATCCGAGTGAAAACTTACCGATCGAGTGAAAGTTTGCCATCCGAGTGAACTTATTATCATCCGAGTGAAAATATAGTGATCCGAGTGAAATTGTTCTCCAGGTGAAAATATTCCGGGTGAAAAGATTACCGTCGGAACGAAAACCTGCCGATCGAGTAAGATATTGTCTTCCGAGTAAAAATATAATGATCCGAGTGAAAGATTGTCTTCCGAGTGAAAGTATAATCATTCGAGTGAAAGATTGTCTTCCGAGTGAAAGTATAGTAATCCATGTGAAAGATTGTCTTCCGAATGAAAAATTGTCTTCCGAGTGAAAATTTTGCCATCCGAGTGAAAGACTCTAATATCTGAGTGGATGAGCTCGAATCCGAGTGAAACGGAACAATACCTGAAAGTTTATAAAGATCATCTCAGGTGGAGAAGTGTTAAATATGGAATTTGTGCGTATCGTCAAAATAGTAAACTTTTATTTTGGAGTCACCATCATCAGAGATAATATGTGGCCTGCAAATTCACTACGAGACTTGGATAATTCAGTCTGCTGCAAGACCGAGTCCGACTGGAAGGTAAAAATGACCTCGAAAAGCATTCAAGATGGCCTTATTTGGAAAAGTGATCAACATGAGAGTTGTTCGTCTCGTTGACGCGCACAAGTTCGGTATTTGGGTCGTCTTGATCGGAGATAATATGCAAGCTCGACGGCCCGCGCAAGGAAGAAGACAGAAGTTGGGCCAGATTCAGACTGAATCCGAGTTGGAATAGAACTAGAACTCTAGGACGTGAATTGATGTAATTTCTTGTAAGGAAAGTTTAGATGAATCCTTTACTTGTATGGGAAGTACAAACGCCTCTTATATATATTGGGGGTGTTGGCCGATTGAACAACACATAATCTAACAAATGAATATACTACTTTTTCACTCTACGTTTTATCTCTCCACCGTTTTTCTCTCTCGTTCTTCGCTGTTCTTCGTATTTGAGAGATATGAATCCCGAGGCTCTAGGGGCGAGAAAATCGACCTAGGGCAGCCCATAGCCGCCGCACTCCCTGACAGGGTCCCTCCCGGGTGCATGGGGTTTCGGGTCTACAAAAGCGCCCGCCGACTGTCTTGCGTATCACGCTGTCGGTCGGGTCTCCTTCGACGTGAGCTACGGTGCATCACCCCAGCGTCGAGGGTACACGTGACGTGTTCGTGTGTCAACACATTTTTTGGCGACTCCGCTGGGGAACTGAAGATCAATCATCATCATCCACCATGTCTAATCTTCCCAAGCCATCTGAGGTAGACGCTGATAACATCATCAAGCCCAGTCTTGATGAGATATCGGCCGATCATCGCCAAGTCTATGAGGAGTACAAGAAGGCGCGCGAGGATAAGGACTTGCAGGAGTTCCTTGCAAAGTTCAAGAAGGATCGCCAAGGCAACATCACTCCGATTGAAGAAATCAAGTTCCCTCCTCTTCAAGCCAAGTAGGTTAAACCCTCTGTGAGTACTACCTTTTATCCTGAGCAGTGGGCTGAGATTGAGAGTCGTATTGCTGATGGTAACATTCTAGTCTGCTCAGAAGAATATATCTCAATCGTCTAGTGGTAATGATGGTGTAGCTACTAGTGTGCAAAACCCTAATCTGGCTTTACCTATCTCATCGGCGCCTCCCATGCCGATGACTTATTATCCTACCCAAACAAATCATATTGTGTATGCACCCATTAGTCCTATCATGAGCATGCCAGGTTCGGTGGCAACGCCGAACCAAACCCTACCTACAGCTACAACCACTCGACCACTACCAAATTATGGGTCGACATACATGCCACAATTCCTACCTACAGCTAGTAACCCTACTCCTCCTATGCCACTACCACAAGCTTCATCGTCCACTATGGATGATGGTCTAGCTAATCTTAGAGAGGAGATGGCTAAGATGCTTCGAGAGAATTTTGGAGTTGAGCTACCTCGTAATCGGATTTACCAAAAGCCATACCCCGAGTACTTTGATGCCATCCAGTGCCCTCCAGGATACATAATTCCAGATTTTGTTAAGTTTAATGGAGAAGGCATGAAAACCACATGCGAGCATGTTAGTCAATATTTGGCACAATTGGGTGAGGCAGGCTCATTGAATGAATTGAAAGTGCGTTTATTTCCTTTATCATTAACTGGTACCGCATTTTCATGGTTCTCTTCTTTACCACATGGTTCCATTCGAGTTTGGTCACAGCTAGAGTAGAAATTTCATGATCACTTTTATAGCGGCGACAATGAACTCAAGTTGTCACATCTAACATTGGTTAAACAGAAGCATGATGAATCGGTCTCCGATTACGTCAAGAGATCCAGAGAAACAAAAAATCGGTGTTTTAGTTTGGTGATAACCGAGAGAGACTTGGCAGACCTAGTGCTGAGTGGTTTGAGGACTCCCATTAGAGAAAAGTTAGAAGGTTATGAGTTCTTAAATATCAACCAAGTCTTATAAATGGCTTTGGCTCAAGAAAGCCAAAGCAAAGACCTCAAAGAAGTGCATAGATACAAAGCCGATCGTCCAAAGATGAATATGGTGGAATATGATAGTGATCACTCGGACGATGAGGGTGATGTTTTTGCTACTGAATTTGTTTGGCCATCTAAGGCCAAACCCTTTACTTGCAATGATCTGAAACCGATTCATAAGAATCGCGATGAAGAGATGAAGTTTACTTTTAACATTGCTAAGTGTGATAGAACATTTGATACTTTTCTGCAAGCTAAAATTATTAGGATATCTCATACTTCACCGCCGTTTGAAGAGCTAAAACGGTGTGCTTATTGCAAGTATCATAATTCTTTTTCTCATGCTACTAACAATTGCAATGTTTTTCGATGACAGATACAATCGGCCATTAATGACGGGCGATTGAACTTTTCCGAGATGCAAGTTGATAAAAAACCTTTTCCAAGAATACCATGGAGTTGGAGGGGAAGAAGATACTCATTCTGCCAGAGGTAGCCGAATATGCTAATAAAGCTAATGTCATTATTGGTGAGCCCAGGGAAGACAAGGAGGGCAACAAGGTCTTGGGGAGACAGGTTGTTCTTGATAAGCAACCCGATGGCACGGAAGTGATCAAAATCACCATCAAGAATCCTACACTCGGGGGGCAAGCACAAATGCAAGAAAATACTTGTGTTAAATTTGTCAAACCTAAGAGTCCAGAAGTTGGCAGGTGGAAAAGGAATGAAGCTAAAATGCAGCGCAAGCGGATCAAGCCAACTTTTGATATGTTGTTGTCCAAGTACGCCAACCAGTCGGCTGGTTCTAGCTTTAATCGGCCGACTCATCTGAAGCAACCAAGGTCACCATCAGCCGATATGTTCAGTCAGTATATGAAACTGAGTGGACCAAGGGTGCCATTTCCAGAAGAGCATACGCAATTTGTTTGGGATCGACTTGACTATTCATATAAAGGCCGACTAAACATTGGTGACTATCAGTCGCCTGGTCAAAATATGCGACCGAGTGGAAACTATCCTAGTGTAAGAATACACCCAGGTGGAAGCTATCCGAGTGAAAAAATGTGGATGGGTAGATCCCGTCCGAGTGACATCCATTCGAGTGGATTTCATCCGAATGGCATCCATCCAAGTGGATTCCATCCGAGTAAAAAGGTGCGCCCGAGTGGAAATTTCATGCATCAGGGAAGTCAAAAAGAATGACCCGTTAAGTCACCAAGTGTCGCAGCAGTTGAGCCAGGAAAGGGCAAGGAGAAAATGGATGTCAACTCACTTATCTTGGGCACCGAGACATTCCCCATGCAGCAGCCGACTGTGCATAACCACTCGACTGAGCCGATACTTGCTATCGCGCCAAAACACTCGGCTAATGACCATGAAGCAAGCACCAGCCAAGTAAAGACGAGAGATCCTAAATACACTCAGCCAAAGTGGTGTCCTCCAGGGCTAACAAAAACACAGAAGAGGAAACTACAAAGGTTAAGGAGTCAAGAGATGGCAGAACAGGAAGCCGAGAAGCAAAGGGATAAGTTGTTCAATGACACTCGGCCCATGGTGCGTGTAAAACAAGTGTGGAGGCCTAAACAAATACATGATACAACAGCTTCTACATCTACCACAACCGCACTTGTGCCACCAAAAGAGGATGATGCAGTTATTACATCGTCTACATCAACTAGTACTTCTCCTTCACTCGGACAGATTTTATGAGTCTACACCGGTTCATGAAGGTATGGATATCAATATGGTTTATTACTTACCTGCTGAGTTTTGCGCTGTAGATGAAGAAGGGGAGGTGGCTCAGCTGGATTTTGGACCTAAAAACGCAATATTTGAAAAGCCAAAAGAACCAGTAACGCATCTGAAACCATTGTATCTCAGAGGTCATATCAATTGATCACTGCTCACTCAGATGCTTGTTGATTGTGGTGCCGTGGTAAATCTTATGCCCTATTCGGTCTTCAAGAAATTGGGTTTGCCTGATGAAGAATTAATCAAGACCAATATGGTGCTCAATGGATTTGAAGGCAAAGAGAAAACTGAAGCCAAAGGTGTGATGTATGTGGAGCTTCGTCGGAAGCAAAACTTTGGCTCTTGCATTCTTTGTTCTTTGAGGTGCAAGGTAACTACAACGTCATACTAGGCCGTGATTGGATTCATGCAAACCAGTGCGTGCCATCCACTATGCACCAGTTTTTGATCCAGTGGGTTGATGATGAAGTGGAAGTCATTCATGCGGATAACTCGGCCTGTGTTGCTTTGGCCTATGCATCGGTGGATTGGCAACACCCCAATGCTACTTGCTTGACGGGGCGTGACTTGTCAGAGTTCGATTTTCTCAGCGCGACCAAGAATGGTTTTGTGCCCATCTCTTTAAAGCCGACTGAATGCATGGGCTCCAAGGTATGATATGTTTAAATGGATTCTAGTTCCGAGTTTTTACAAAAACGTCTTGTAAAATATCGGTCCAGCGAGAACGATATGTATGAGTCTATAGAGGAGTTGGATGACATGGATAAACTTGGACAAGGTTTTACATCGGCCGATCCATTAGAAGTGATAGATATTGGAGATGGTTCAGTCACTCGACCGACGTTTGTAAACAAAAACTTGAAAGCCAATTGTAAAGCTAAGTTAATCGAGCTATTGAAAGAATATGTTTGTTGCTTTGCATGGGAATATCATGAAATGACAGGTTTAAGCCGAGAGCTAGTGGAGGATCGGTTACCTATAAAGGATGGTTTTAGACCTTACAAGCAATTGGCCAGAAAATTTAATCCAAAAACATATGACCGAATCAAGGAAGAGATCGGTCGTTTGCTTGAAGCTAATTTCATTCGACCTTGCAGGTATGCCGAGTGGATTTCTAACATTGTCCCAGTGGAGAAGAAAGGATCCTGAAAGTTGAGTGTGTGCATTGACTTGTGGATTTGAATAGGGCTACACCCAAAGATGAGTATCCCATGCCAATAGCTGATATGCTTATTAATGATGCTTCTGGACATAAGGTTATTAGCTTTCTAGATGGTAATGCCGGATACAATCAAATTTTTATGGCCGAAGAGGACATGTCCAAGACAGCTTTTCGATGCCCTAGTTTTGTTGGTTTATTCGAGTGGACAGTGATGACATTTGGATTAAAAAATGCTGGCGCCACATATCAAAGGGCTATGAATTTGATTTTTCATGATTTACTCGGTGTCATACTTGAAGTTTATATTAATGATATCGTTGTTAAATCAGATGCTTTTGAATCTCACTTGGCCGATTTGCGTTTAGCTTTTGAAAGAATGAATAAGTATGGACTAGAGATGAATCCTTTAAAGTGTGCATTCGGCGTGTCAGCTGGCAAGTTTTTGGGTTTCATTATTCATGAAGATGGCATAGAGATTGATCCCAAAAAGATGGAGGATATACAGAAAGTGGAGGCTCCAACATGCAAGAGAGATATGCAAAAGTTCCTTGGAAAGGTCAATTATTTGAGGAGGTTCATAGCTAATCTATCAGGGAAGGTTGATGCGTTTATTCCTATCCTTCGGTTAAAGAATGATGTTGATTTCACTTGGGGGGCAAAACATCAAGAAGCCTTTTATATGATCAAGAATTATTTGTGCACTCCTCCGGTGATGAAAGCACCCAAACATAGGGAGCCCTTTAAGCTTTATATTGCAGCAGAGGAAGGTGTTATTGGTGCTATTTTGATTCAAGAAACCGAAGGAAAAGAGCATGCTATTACATATTTGAGCAGGCGCTTATTGGACACCGAGACAAGGTATACATTTATTGAAAAATTATGTCTATGCTTATATTATGCTTGCACAAAATTGAGACATTATTTAGTGTCGAGTGCTTGCGTGGTAGCTCGCCAAACCGATGTTATTAAATACATGTTGCATAGGCCAATTCTTAGTGGTAGAATTGGCAAGTGGGCTTATACTTTGATTGAATACAATTTGGCTTATGAATCTCTAAAGTCCATGAAAGGCCAAATCGTTGCTAATTTTATTGTTGAACATCGGATTGATGAAAAGCATGATGTTGATATAAACCTTGTTTCACTAATATCGTGGAGATTATATTTTGATGGTTCAGTTTGTAGCACTGGCCATGGTGTTGGTATTGTTTATATATCTCCTCATGGTGCTGTTTTTGAAGCCTCGTGCCGCTTAGAGTATTTTTGCACAAGCAATCAAGCCGAATATGAAGCATTATTATTCAGCCTAGAGATGTTGCTTGCTATAGGTGTTACACATATTGAGGCTTATGGTGATTCGTTACTAGTGGTGCAGCAACTATCCAAAGTCTTTCAGTGTTTGGACGAATCACTTAATGTTTATATTGATAAATGTCTAGATATAATTTCTACATTGGATTGTTTTAGCATTGCTCATATATCTAGGCATGACAATTGGAGAGCAAATGAGTTGGCACAACAAGCATCCGGCTATCATGTTGATCATGGCATGTTTCATATTTCTCAAAGACGGATGTCTTGTCTTGCCAATATAGGAGAGGCCGAACCAGAACCCACTGATTCGGCCCTTAACAAAAAAATCTAGTGCAGGTGACAATACCGACTGGAGGAAGCCCATTGTTGATTACTTGTGCAATCCGAGTGAAAGGGTGGACAAGTCTGTTCGGCGTATGGCTTTCAAGTATACAATGAGAGATGATGGTATTTATCGCCGAACAATCTATGATGTTCTTCTAAAGTGCTTGGACGAGGACCAGGCAAGAGTTGCTATGGCAGAGGTACATGAAGGCATTTGTGGCACTCATCAGTCGGCTCCCAAGATGAAGTGGTTATTGCGACGTGCTGGGTTTTATTGGCCGACTATGATTAATGATTGCTTCAGATATTATAAGGGGTGTGAAGCTTGTAAAAAATTTGGTGATATTCAATTGGCCCCTGCCGCTATGTTACATCCTATTATCAAGCCGTGGCCTTTCAGAGGTTGGGGTTTAGACTTCATTGGAGAATCCGTCCGTCTTCCTCAAAAGGGCATCGGTTCATATTTGTGGCAACTGATTATTTCACTAAATGGTCTGAAGCAGTACCTCTCAAGAACATGACACATACGGAGGTAATTCAATTAATAACCGAGCACATTATTCATAGATTCGGTATTCCTCAAACGCTAACTACAGATCAAGGTTCATCTTTCATGTCACACCAAATCAGAGAGTTTGCTGAATATTATAATATAAAGTTTCTCAATTCCTCTCCGTATTATGCCCAAGCTAATGGACAAGCCGAGTCTAGCAATAAAATTTTAATCAAGATCATCAAGAAGAAAATTGAGGATAATCCGAGGAGATGGCATGAGTTGTTGTCTAAAGCTTTGTGGGCACATAGAATTTCAAGGCATGGTGCTACGAAGGTGACTCCATATGAGCTAGTATATGGTCAAGAGGCTGATTTACCAGTGGAAGTAAATTTGAATGCTTTGAGAATAGCCAAACAAAATGATTTATCAGCAGTAGACTTTTATAACTTGATGATGGACAATATTGATGAGGGTGGCAAGAGCTTACAATAAGAAAGTCAAGTTGAGGAATTTTCAAGTTGGGTGATCTTGTCTGGAAAGTGATTCTACCGATTGGTTCAAGAGATAGAAAATCCGGGAAGTGGTCTCCAAGCTGGGAAGGACCTTTTAGGATTACAAGAATAGTTCCCGGAAACTCTTATTTGGAGGAATCCGTACAAGGGACGGTGTTACCTAGAGCTCTCAATGGCAAATACTTGAAGAAATACCACCCGAGTGTGTGGCAAGAGGCCTAAGTAGGCTATGGCCGATATATGATTATCGCCCTTAGCACAAACATGGCCGATACATAATTATCGCCCTAAGGAAAATAAATGGCCGATGGAGTGTTGACATCGTCCTTAGAACAAACACCGTGCATATTATTTTTCGGCGTGCAAGCTTTGCCGAAAAACAGGGGGGGGGGCATGTGTTGACACCAGATTTTGGCATGGCATAAAAGAAAATGAAATGGCTTCAAGTGAAAGGGTTTTCAGCATGAGAAGTTTCACATCACCGAGTGGAACAACTTTGATGTTTAGGTCATCATCGTCCGACTCCATCTTAGGGGCCGAAATTGTACTCCGAGTGGTATGATTTAGTGTTCCGAGTGGTTTTGGACCGATCATGCCTTCAAGACGACCTCGGATGAAGGAGCAATCTAAAGATACTGTCTTTATCTCGTCGAGGCAATCGATTTTGACATATAAAAGTTAGAGGCAATACACTGCAGACCGAATCTAAACGGACATATGGCGCGACATACCAAACACCATGTCTGATGGGTCGCACGAGCAATTAGGCCCTCAAGAGTGCCTTGAATTGAAAAACCTTCAACACGAGAAAGTTTTGTATCGTCGGGCCGATCGATTTTCATATATTACTTATCTCAATCCATGGTCGTATAAGACCTGGAGAGACAAATCAATTACAGGCTATGTTTTCAGTTGGGAAATCCGAGTGAAAAGCTTATCATCCGAGTGAAAACTTACCGATCGTGTGAAAGTTTGCCGTCTGATGAAGCTATGTACCTAGGGTATGGTCATGGACCTGTCCAAGATACCCTCCCCAAGGACATCCCTAGAAGAATCACGTTTCAATCAACTCAGAAGTGTTCCACTCGACAGACTCGAAGAGACTCGACATGAAGCCAACCACTCGACAGCCAGGAGATCTAAAGTCACTCCTCACGCTAACGGTCCGTCATTAAGTAGCCTTTACGGTCATCATAGCACTTTATTTATGGCGTTACCAGTAACGCCCGACCTTAATGTACCTTAAACCCTGCATAACTGAGGGCCGGAGGGGTCTGGCGAACTCTATATAAGCCACCCCCTCCTCAGTGTCAAGGGTTCGCACCCCTGTAATTCATACACGCATAATCCAGTCGATCGCCTCCGGGCTCCAAGACATAGGGCTATTACTTCCTCCGAGAAGGGCCTGAACTCGTAAAACTCGGGCGTATACAACTACTCCATAGCTAGGATCTTGCCTCTCCATTCCTACCCCCCTACATTACTGTCAGACTTAGAACCACGGCAGTTGGCGCCCACCGTGGGGCAGGTGTCTTAGCGACTTATTGGAGAAGTTGCGATTTTTCCGATCTCCTTCATCATGGTTTCAGGCGGAGTTTTGGTTGAGGGTCGCGAGATCCGTCTCGGCACGCTCACGTTCATCGCCGACGACTCCGCTTGGCTTCGGAGGCGCCGCCGACATCGACGCGCCTCGTCTGCTGGGCGACGATTTCGCTGCAAGGCGTCCACAAGGCCCTTCTGCAGCAACCGTCGACCCAGTATCGGTCGGCCCCTGTGTCGTCCTCCCTCCCTATTTCCCGCCGGCGCAAGCGCTCCGGTCGGTCGAGACTTCAGCGGTGGCTGAGGCACGCGGTGGCTCGCCAGTCGGCCACCCCCCAAGTCGCGGGGATCGAGCCCGGCGAATCTCTCTACGGCCTATTCGACTGGCTCCGTAGAGACTGCATCCGAGTGCGATAGCAGTGATCCAGCGGCGGAGGTTCTGATGATTGATGTACCACGCAGTCCTCCCGGCTTCCCCCGTACTAACGGAGGCGACGACGGAGGCGATCCGTCGCATGCCCATGAAGAGTATCTCCCCGAGCCCCTCACTTCGCTGCAGAGGGAAGAACTTCGCCGCCGGAACATGGATGTGCTGCACACTCCTATCGTTGAAGAAACCCCCGAGGCTCGTGCTTTAGAGGACGCGCGCTTGGCTAACTTGGCTGAGCGCACTCGACTAGAGAACCTCCAGCGAGCACTCGACGAGCGTGCGCGACAACGGGTTCCAGAATCCAGTCGACGTCAACTCTTTCCACCACCGACTCAGGTATATCGAACTCCGATTCAAAATTTAGCAGCTGCGGCCCGTATAGCAGAGTCGATTAAGCCTTCCCAGTCCGAGGCTGGAAGAGGCTTGTTGCAGATCAAAGCATTACTCCATGCAGCAGGAGACCAGAATTCAGCTGTATCATAGTCGCGGAACAAGATCCACAGCAAATCCGTTGTTGCAGATACAGTTCAGTCGGCTCACAACCCAAGATCGCCCCCGAGGCGTGAGGGGCGTGAAGACCGGCGAGATCAGTATAGGAACCGTGAGCAGTATGATCACCGATTCGATCGCGATGATCGACATCGAGTGCCCATCCCTCCCCCAAGGAGTGGGTCACACGTGCCTCGACAGCAGGATGACAGATGCCCTCACAGTGCTGGGCGAAAGATTCCAGTCGACCCCAGAGAACCAGGCTTTGATGCGAGATCCATTCTCGTTCAGAGTTTGGTCGACAGAAACAGGTCTCACCGAGGAGGTCATGACAGGGATGTACCCACCAGCAGCAGAGTGCACGTCTCAGGACCAGAGTGCTTCGGCAGGGCCATCAGGGCCGCGGTGATTCCTCCCAACTTCAGGTTGGCGACTGGAGTCAGTAAGTTCACTGGTGAGTCCAAACCTGATACTTGGCTTGAGGACTACCGAGTGGCTGTTTAGATTGGCAACGGCAATGATGAAGTGGCCATGAAACACCTGCCTCTTATGTTGGAGGGCTCGGCTAGAGCGTGGCTGAACCAGTTAGCACCCAGCAGCATTTACACTTGGGAAGATCTTTCCCGAGTGTTTGTCAGAACATTTGAAGGGACCTGCAAGCGACCAGCAGGGTTGACAGAATTGCAGCCTTGTGTGCAGAAGACAAATGAAACTTTGAGGGATTACATCCAGAGATGGATCATGTTGCATGACACGGTAGAGAATGTATCCGATCACCAGGCAGTCTATGCCTTCAAGGAAGGCGTTAAGTACAGAGAGCTAAACCTGAAATTCGGTCGAACCAGAGACATGTCTCTAAGTCGAATGATGGAGATTGCCACCAAGTATGCCAATGGTGAAGAAGAGGGTCGGCTCCGGAGTGGCAAGCACAAGTCAGTCGCCCACGAAACCAGAGGAGGGAACTCCAGTCGGAAGCAGAAGCGGAAAGCCAAGCCAGCTGCTCCTGGAGAAGCCTTGGCCGTGACTCCAGGAAAGTTCAAAGGGAAGCCCAAAGGACCTTGGAACCCTAAGAAGGTGAAAGACCAAGACGGAAATGATGTGTTGGATTTGCCATGCCACATTCACACAAAGAAAGATGAAGAGGGTAAACTCATTTACCCGAAACATACCACTCGACAGTGTCGGCTCTTGATCCAGCAATTCCAGGGAAAACAGCCCAAAGATAAGGAAAAGGAGTCGGACAAAGTTGAGGGCAAGGAAGATAGTGATGATGGATACACCCAGGTCAATTGCACCCTGATGATTTTTGCTGACGTTGAAAGCAAAAGTCGATTGAAAGTTATCAACCAAGAGGTGAATATGGTCGCTCCGGCGACACCCAGTTATTTGAAATGGTCTCAGACTGCCATGACCAGTCTGACCACCCGACGCACATAGCCACCCCTGGGAGGCAAGCTTTGGTGGTCGACCTGCACGTCAAGCACTCGACTGACTAAAGTTTTGATGGATGGTGGCAGTGGCCTGAATATATTGTATGCAGGGATGTTGAAAGGGATGGGCATTCCGATGTCCAGACTCAGTACCAGCAACATGAGTTTCCATGGAGTCATTCCTAGAAAGAAGGCTGAGTCACTCGGCCAAATTGCTCTTGATGTGGTTTTCGGTGATTCCAAGAATTTTCGTAAAGAAAAGTTGACGTTTGAAGTCGTGGATTTCCAGAGTGCTTATCATGCTATTCTGGGAAGGCCAGCGTATGCACGTTTCATGGCTCGACCATGTTATGTATACCTTAAGATGAAGATGCCAGGCCCCAAAGGTGTGATCACTGTCACCGGCTATCGGAAGAAAGCGGAAGAGTGTTTCCAGATAGGCTCAAAGATCGCCGATGCTCAGATGGCACTGGGAGAGCTGCAGGAATACCAGAAAACTGCAGACCCAAGTGATATTTTGCGAGCCAAGAAGCCCGCTACGAAATCAGCGTTTCAGTCGTCCGGTGAGACAAAGCCGATTCACATTCACCCGACCGACCCCAATGCTGCTCCGACTCATATCTCTACAACACTCGACTCCAAATAGGAAGAAGCGCTCATCCAGTTCCTCCGTGAGAATTGGGACATCTTCGCATGGAAGCCTTCCGACATGCCGGTGTTCCTGTGGAGGTCGGCTGAGCATCGTCTACGAGTCGACCCAAAAGTGAAACCTGTCAAAGAACATCTTTGACGGTCCGCCGTCCAGAAGATAAAGGCCATTGGTGAGGAGGTGGCTCAGCTCTTAGCAGCGGAGTTTATCCGAGAGATTTACCACTCCGAGTGGCTCGCCAATGTCGTCATGGTCCCCAAGAAGGACAAGTCACTCCGCATGTGCATTGACTTCAAACATATCAATCGGGCCTGCCCGAAAGATCATTTTCCTCTCCCCCGCATCGACCAAATAGTCGACTTGACTGCGGGATGTGGCGCTGTCTTTTTTGACGCCTATTCCGGTTACCATCAGATCTGCGTATGGACCCGACGAGATCAAAATAGCTTTCATCACTCCATTCGGTGCTTCATTATGTCACCATGCCATTCGGCCTCAAGAATGCCGGAGCCACGTTCATGAGGATGATTCGAAGTGTTTGCTCACTCAAATCGGTCGAATGTGGAAGCATACATGGATGATATTGTGGTCAAGTCACGGAAGGGTTCCGACCTGACCGATCGACCATCCGACACATTTGCCAACCTCAGGAGGTATGATATCAAGCTTAATCCATCAAAGTGCACATTCGGAGTTCCTGGCGGAAAGTTACTCGGTTTTCTCATTTCCGAACGAGGAATCGACGCCAATCCAGAAAATGTTGGTACTATACTCCGAATGAAACGTCCTGTGTGTGTGCATGATGTCCAGAAGCTTACTGGTTGCCTGGCCGCTTTAAGTCGATTCATCTCTTGACTCGGTGAAAATGCATTGCCTCTTTATCGACTGATGAAGAAGTTAGACAAGTTCGAGTGGACTCCTGAAGCTGATGCAGCGTTTGCAGAGCTAAAAACTCTGCTCTCCACCCAGCCGGTGCTTGCTGCCCCAATCAGCAAAGAGCCTTTGCTGCTTTACATTGCAGCCACAGGACAAGTCGTCAATACAGTACTTACGGTCAAGCGGGGAGAAGAAGGAAAAGCCTTTAAAGTTCAGCGCCCAGTATATTATGTTTCTGAAGTTTTGACCCCATCAAAGGAAAGATACCCTCATTATCAGAAGCTTGTATATGGGATTTATATGACCACGAAGAAGGTTGCTCATTACTTCTCGACCATTCCATTACGATTAAATCGGCGACACTCCATTGTCAGAGATTCTACACAACAGAGATGCAACTGGTCGAGTGGCAAAATGGGTGATTGAACTCCTTCCCCTAGATATCAAGATTGAGGCAAAGAAAGCCATCAAGTCCCAAGCAATAGCAGATTTCGTCGCCGAGTGGATTGAACAGAAACTGCCGACTCAAGTTCACTCGAAGCACTGGACCATGTTCTTTGATGGTTCCAAGATGCTGAATGGTTCCGGTGCTGGGGTAGTGTTAATTTCCCCCCGAGGAGATAAGCTCAGATATGTTCTTCAAATTCACTTTGATTCCTCCAACAACGAAGCAGAGTACGAAGCACTTTTGTATGGGTTGCGTATGGCCATTTCACTCGGCGTCCGCCGCCTCATGGTCTATGGCGACTCAGATTTGGTGGTTAATCAAGTGATGAAGGAGTGGGACGTCAGAAGTCCGGCCATGACTGGTTACTGCAATGCAGTGAGAAAGCTAGAGAAGAAATTTGAGGGGTTAGAGCTTCATCATATACCCCGACTGAAAAATCAAGTAGCTGATGATTTGGAAAAAATAGGTTCCAAGAGAGAAGCCATTCCATGCAATGTATTTTTTGAACACATTCACACACCATTAGTTCAAGAGGATGATTTCACCGAAGAAGCTCCGTGACCAAAAAGTGCCACAGATCCGACTGAAGTTGAGGTTCTAGCGGTGGTCGACCTAATCATGGAAGTTTTGGTCATCACTCCCGACTGGACAGTGCCGTACATCGCGTATATCCTAAGGAAAGAGCTCCTAGAGAATGAAGTAGAGGCTCGACAGATCGTTCGTCGATCCAAGGCCTTTACTGTGATAAAGGGACAGTTGTTCAGGGAAAGCGCGACTGGAGTCAGACAGAAATGTATAACACCAGAAGAAGGTCAGATAATTCTTGACGATATCCACTCAGGGACCTGTGATCACCATGCGTCCTCTCGGACCATTGTGGCTAAAGCATACCGAGCGGGGTTACTGTCCAAGAGCAAATTAAATGGCGAAAGAGATAGTCGACAAGTGTGAAGGATGTCAGTTCTATTCCAATATGTCACACAAACCCGCCTCAGCCTTGAAGACCATTCCACTCGTCTGGCCCTTCGCTGTTTGGGGATTGGATATGGTTGGACCACTGAGAACTGGCAAGAGCGGCTTCACTCACGTGCTAGTGGCAGCCGACAAGTTTACTAAATGGATTGAAGCTAAGCCTATCAAGAATCTCGATGCTTGCACTGCTATCAGTTTCATCAGAGAGTCGATATTCAGATATGGAGTTCCGCATAGCATCATCACTGATAATGGGTCAAACTTCGATTCCGACAAGTTCAAAGCCTTTTGCGCCTCTCAAGGCACACGAGTCGACTACGCTTCAGCCGCTCACCCCTAGTCGAATGGACAAGCGGAAAGAGCAAATGGTCTAATTCTCAAAGGACTGAAACCCCGACTGATGCGCGATTTCAAGCACGCAGCAGGCGCATGGGTCGACGAACTTCCATCAGTTATTTGGGGATTAAGGAATACCCCTAATCGGTCAACTGGACGAACTCCATTCTTTCTGGTCTATGGAGCTGAAGCAGTTCTGCCGAGTGACTTGCTTCACAATGCACCCTGAGTCGAGCTCTACTCTGAAGATGAAGCAGAACAAGCTCGGCAGGATGCAGTCGACCTCCTAGAAGAGGAAAGAGAGATGGCCCTGATCCGCTCGACTATCTATCAGCAAGAATTGCGTTGATTCCATGCAGAAATGTGAAGAGTCGAGCCTTCCAAGAAGGAGACTTGGTCCTCCGAGTGGATCAACAGAAACCACACAAGCTCGCTCCTACTTGGGAAGGCCCCTTCATCGTCACCAGAGTTCTTCACAATGGAGCGTACCATCTTTACAATGTCGATAGCCAGATTGATGAGCCACGAGCTTGGAATGCGGAGCTGCTCCGCCCCTTTTATACTTAAGTACTCACTCAGATGAGATGTAATAAGAAATACCTCTGCAGTTTATTTATCAAAGACAAGAGTGTTATAATTTTCCCAGTGATTGTTGTTGCTTTATTTTTCGTAAGAAACCCCCAGTGGGTAGCTTAGCTGCGAATCCGTTTCGCCTAAGTTTGTAAAAAAATCCTACTGAGTGACGAGCAAGCCTCTCACTCGGAGGCTTAGCTGCGAGTCCGTTTCGCCTAAGTACTTGAAAATCCTACAGAGTGGTGAGCCAGCCTCCCACTCGGGGGCTTAGCTGCAGTCCAAGTACTCGCCTAAGTTTAAAAAATCATACCGAGTGGTGAGCCAGCCTCCCACTCGGGGGCTTAGCTGCAGTCCAAGTACTCGCCTAAGTTTAAAAAATCCTACCGAGTGGTGAGCCAGCCTCCCACTCGGGGGCTTAGCTGCAGTCCAAGTACACGCCTAAGTTTAAAAAATCCTACCGAGTGGTGAGCCAGCCTCCCACTCGGGGGCTTAGCTGCAGTCCAGTACTCGCCTAAGTTTAAAAAATCCTACCGAGTGGTGAGCCAACCTCCCACTCGGGGGCTTAGCTGCAGTCCAGTACTCGTCTAAGTTTAAAAAATCCTACCGAGTGGTGAGCCAACCTCCCACTGGGGGGCTTAGCTGCAGTCCAAGTACTCGCCTAAGTTTTAAAAAAATCCTACCGAGTGGTGAGCCAGCCTCCCACTCGGGGGCTTAGCTGCAGTCCAAGTACTCGCCTAAGTTTGATAAATCCTACCGAGTGAAGAGCAATCCTCTCACTCGGAGGCTTAGCTACTGATCGATGCTACTCGCCTAAGTTTGAGAAATCCTACCGAGTGAAGAGCAATCCTCTCACTCGGGGGCTTAGCTGCAGTCCAGCACTCGCCTAAGTTCGAAAACATACCGATCCGCAAGGATGACGAGGTGCAGGTCGACTGCTACCTTCTCCTTCGGAGCTGCGCCACAAGTACAACGTGCGCTCCATTCCGATCCGCAAGGACGACGAGGTGCAGGTCGACTGCTACCTTCTCCTTCGGAGCTGCGCCACAAGTACAACGTGTGCTCCATCCCGATCCGCAAGGACGACGAGGTGCAGGTCGACTGCTACCTTCTCCCTCGGAGCTGCGCCATAAGTACAACGTGTGCTCCATCCCGATCTGCAAGGACGATGAGGTGCAGGTCGACTGAATCTTCCACCTCAGAGCTGCATCTCAAACACAAAGACTATTTCGAGTGAAGAGCAAAGTTCACTCGAAAGCAAATGCAAGCATATTCAGAAGTAAAACAAGTTCAGATAAATCTTAAAGGTTCCAAACCGCAGATCAAAGTACTCGGGCTCTCAGCCCGAAGGAGCTTAGCGGTTACAAAATCCACTCGGCATTCCGAGGCAAATTTAAGGTGAGGCATAAAAGTTTGTTCACTCCGCGGGAGGAGGACTGGCAGGCTCGACGAACTCGTCCAGGTCGACACTATCGGCGATCCGAGTGGCAGCAGCAATGGAAGTCTCCATAAAGGATCGGAAATCGTGCTTCTTGGTGTTGGCGACCTTAATTGCTGCCAGCTTATCTTCTCGCGCCTCTTTACAGTGGACATGAACCAAAGATAGAGCCACATCAGCACCGCACCAAGCAGAAGACTTCTTCCACTCCTCCACTCGACCAGGGATCTCGTTAAGACGAGTCATCAGGGACTCGAGGTCGTTCTGGAGTGTTGCCCCTGGCCAAAGTGATGTGTCGATCCGCGACGTGGCGACTTTCAGTCGAGCCAAGTAGTCAACAACGCCATCGATGCGGGATTCCAGTCGGAGCAAGTTCATAGCAGTTTCGTCCTTCACGGGGGAATTAATGGGATCCAAATTTGGTTCGATTCGCCCAGTCTCCTCCTCAAAGTCTCGGCAAAGCTCTGCATGCGTAGTCCAAGGATAAGTCAATATTCATATGCCGAATCGACAAAGATGCACCAGTCGGAACGGAATATGTACCTTCAAGCTTGATGAATAACTTTTTGGCGAGGCTTCTCAAATAGCTTTCCAGGTCATCCCTCCTGCGAGCAATGCCCTCCATCTTCTCGTTCAGGCTAACCTTGTCCTTCTTCAAGCGGGTTACCTCCTTGTTGGCTTCATCCAGAGCAGATTTCATCTTCGCGTTCTCCTCCTCCGGTTGCCGAATGAAGCCAGCTTCTGTTCAGCCAATGCAGTTTGGTCGTCGGCCTTCTTTTGTGCAGCAGCCAGATCGTGATCCTTCTTTAATAGAGCCTGGTTCAGTTTTTCTGAAAAGAAATAACGCTCAATTCAAAAAGAGCGGAATGAAGTCCTGGTCCAAGATAAAGCAGTCGACAAAGTTTCCTTACCATTGGCGTCATCTTTGGCCTTCTGCAGCTCTGACTTGGCCAACTCCAGGTCAAGGTTGAGTTGAATTTTCTACTTTTCCAAGTCGGCAAAGCGAGCTCCAAGGTCACAAGATTTCTGCAATCAGGGAGGATGGTTTTTTTTACAGAGAAAAAAGACAAAGACAATAAATACTAAGACTACGGTCAACTGCCCGCAGTCCACCATAGTCTCGGGGACTACACCCAGTGGGTGAACTTAGCGTGCCCCCACTGGTTCAGTTAACACTCGACGAGACCTTTTCGGCGCGAGCGTATAAAAAAAGAAGAAGAAAGACAACAACAAACAAGCTCTTCAGACCATAGTTGACTGCCAGCAGTCGACCACGGTCTCGGGGACTACACCAAGTGGGTGCACTTAGCGTGCTCCCACTGGTTCAGTTTACACTCGACATGGCCAGACCAGACCGAGTGAAGAAATTAAAATGTCAAGACTACAGTCGACTGCTCGTAGTCCACCGTAGTCTCGGGGACTACACCCAGTGGGTGCACTCAGCATGCCCCCACTAGTCCAAAACTTCAAAAACAAAAATTCAGCTCAAAGCATGGATTGGCTCAGTGACAAGTCGAAACACCCAGTGGATGTGCAGATGCAAAGATCCTTGGAAAGAGAGTTTTCAGGTAGCATATCCTAACAGAGCAAGCCAAGAAAACCAGTCGATGTGCTGCTAACCTGAACATTGCTTTGGAGAGCCGAGCTGGCATCATAGGCGGCCTGACTGACATCCCGCACCATCTTCATCTTCTCCATCATAATACCTGCTTGGCGTACGGCTTCCTTGGTAGCATTCACTTCGTCCTCTGGGACGTGATGGGTAGCAAAATTTGAAGGTGGATCGGGAGTTGCTTGAGCAGTCGATGAAGAAGGCAGAGCACTCGACAGTGGTATGACGAAGGTAACAGAAGCCCGATTGGCATCACCAGCGTCCTGAACGACTGGCTCAACTATCGGCGTCGATTGTGCCACCTTGTCTGCAGGAGTTTTCCTATTTTTCCTCGTCAAAGGCCTCTCGGGCTCTTCATCGTCATTGTCGGGGAGGTCAATAATGTTGGGAGCTGTTCAAAGATCGGTCACCAAAATTGCATCACCCAATGGTATATATTACAGTTGAGTCGACCAAATAAAGACAGAACGACAGAAGTCGTACCCAGATTGGAGGTGACTGCATCCTCCATTGCCTCATCCTCATCCCTGTAAGCTGAAGTCCCGAAGTAGCAGCGCTGCCAGTTCCAAAGTTTATCTCGTCAAATCAAGGGAAAACTAAACAGCACAGAGCGTCGATTGAATACAAAGGGAGACACTCACGCAGAAGCGACGGGGATGTCAATCTTAATCTTCGGCAATGCCTTCCGAGGCCTTGGCACTACAACTTTGGGCTGCTTTGACGCTTTTTCAGTCGGAGCCGGTGAGGACGTCCGAGGGCGCTTTGAAGACGAGCCAGTCTGAGCAATCGCTTTTTCACGAGCGCCGGCGGTCTTGGTCGAGCTTGGATCGCCTCTCCCTGCGAGGAGGTGACTCGGCCTCTTCTTCGTCACTTGAGTCGTCACTTTCCTCGGTCTCCTCTCCGCCGAATGCCGGGCCACCATCGCCGCCGCCACTCGCCTCCCCTTCCGGGTCTTGCTCTTGCTCCCCGTTGGGCATTGAGTACTTTTCGATGAGAGCCTGGCAGAAAAACAAGCAGAACTAGCTGCATGGTTAAAATTATAGTCGGAAATTCAGAGTTGAACCTTGTCCGGTACGTGGGACTGGTCGAGTGGAGGAATTCTCCTGGCTCCCCTAGGGTTGTCTCTGTTCCCAGTGATGCTCGTCAGCCACCCCTCCAAAGATGGCATCCTCGACCACCTCGGGTGGATCCGAGTGGTGTCCTCGGTGCCGAATACATCCACATCGAATGGTCTCGAGCTTGAAGTGGCTGGATGCGTCGTCGAAGGAAGACCTCCAAGAGGTCCATACCAGTCACCCCGTCACGGATAAGCTGGACAACACGTTCGACCAGCACCTTAACCTGCCCCTTCTCTTACGGGATGACCTTCAAAGAGGAAGGCTTCCTCACTCGGTCCATGGAAAAAGGAGGGAGTCCGGTCGACTGCCCTGGCGTCGGCTGGTCTTTGCAGTAAAACCAGGTCGACTGCCATCCACGGACCGAGTCGGGCAGGATCATGGCCGGAGAAGAACTTTTCCCTCTCATCTGAACCCCAAGACTCCCACACATCTGAATCACTTGTGTTCTCTCGTCACTCGGATTGGCCTTTTTCACCGTCTGGGAGCGATAGGTGAAAATGTGCTTGAAAAGGCCCCAATGAGGCTGACAACCCAAGAAATTCTCGCACAAAGACACGAAAGCGGCGAGATACACGATTGTGTTGGGTGTGAAGTGGTGGAGTTGTGCCCCAAAGAAATTCAGAAATCCCCGAAAGAAAGGGTGAGGAGGCAAGGAAAACCCGCGGTCGACATGGGTGGCCAGGAGAACACACTCACCCTCCCGAGGCTGCAGCTCGGACTCCTTCCCCGGAAGCCACGCCGATCTGTGGGGGATCAGTCCTCCAGCGGCCACGTCGTCGAGGTCTTCTTGACGAATATTCGAGCGGATCCAGTCGCCCTGGATCCAGCCCTGCGGCAGGCCGGCCCTCGACGAAGATCCGCCCCGACTGATCGTCTTTCCCTTCGCCTTCGTCGTCGCTTTCTTCGCCCGCTCCAGGGCCGCCGTCTTATCTTTCACCATAAATGTGGCGAGACGCGCGCAGGACAGCGGCAGTGGGACGGAAGCGAGCGCGGCGGATAAGCCCGAGGAAGAGAGGAGGAAATGAGAACGCACTGTTCAAAAACCCCGGTCCGATGCCTTATATGTTGTCACTTCCGAATGACTGACTTGTAGGCCTGGGCGATCCTGTCAAATCCCGCAACAGTCGCGAGCATGATACGTGGCGAAAAAGGTGGCATGGAGATCGAGACGTCCCTACCTTATCCCATCCGATTACTGCGGCCTCCTCCGCCCCACGTGCTTCCCGAAATTCAAATCCCACGAAATCCGCGAGCTGCAGAACAACTTGTCAGATGGAAGATCTCCTCCGCTCTGTCACTTGGAGCTCTCCAAGTAAAGAAACTCACTCGACGGATACAAAGAATGGATCAAGGCGACTGAAAAAGAAGTTGGTACCATCACCTAAGTTCATTGATCCAGAGCAAGATATACTCATAGCACGAAAAATGGGTCGGAAGTATGTTCAACTCCTTCCCCACTCAAACCTCGATCCATTCGTGGGCTAATGATGTAGCTATGTACCTAGGGTAGGTTCATGGACCTTTCCAAGATACCCTCCCCAAGGACATCCCTACAAGAATCACCTTTCAATCGACTCAGAAGTGTTCCACTCGACAGACTCGAAGACACTCGACCATGAAGCCAACCACTCGACAGCCAGGAGATCTAACACTACTAGGGAAAATAATAGCAGCAGCGCGGGTTTTAGGTGTATCAGTAGCGCGGGGAGTGACGCTACTAATAAGGCCCTATAGCTAACACATAGCAGTAGCGCGTGCTCACCAACGCTACTGCTACACATGTGTAGCAGCAGCGCGCTTAGTGGAAGCTCGCTACTGCTAGTAGCTCTAGCGCGCTTTGCTCGGACAGCCATCGCTATCAAGGCGCTGCCGCTAACTTTTATACACTCGCCATCGCTAATTTTAGTAGTTTTTTGGTTTTTCGGCATATTTGTTTTGTATTTGAACAGGCTTTATATAAGAATCTTTAGCACATAGAAATGTCATCATGATACACATACAAATGCCTCATGAGACCACAAATGTAATCATAGCATATACATACAAATAGTCTCATCATAATCATCATCCAACACAAAGTGGTATCTTGTCATCATCTCGAAAATAGCGATACATGCAAGTCTCGAATACTTGCAACTACAACAACGTCAACCATCTAAACAAAGGTATACGCAAGAAGAGCTATCACTATGAGTGAGAGCGGAACTATGCAAAGACATGAGGTGGCGATTCTGAGTCCTCTCTCGCGCTAGCGTGAACCTCAAGTAACTAGCTTCTCCTTCTTGTCTGCTTTTGAAGCCTTTATGGATGGCGCCCGTGAACCCATTCACTTGCGCCTGACACTCATGCCACTCGTTGTACACCCCTAGAACCTTCCCTTTGTACATGACATAGCAATTTGTGACGCCCCAAAAATTTAACCATGTTTTGTTTATCAAAATTTTGACAGGAAACTTAAACTTTTAGTTTCTGGATTTCCTTTCGATTTCAGAACCATTCTTTTCTTTAATTTTTATGGAGTTTTTGCCCCAAGTGAAAACTTTTCAATCAATATTGGAATTATTTACCCTCTCAAATAAAACAATTCTTTTATCAGTAGGATTATTTATATAATAAATTATCCCTAAGTTTTATCTCTCTAAAATGGTTTTTCATAAGTTTAGGACCCCATTTGCACTGCAACCCTTTGCTAAATTCATTTTAAAATACCACCAAAATTTGGGGATGTCATGTGATGTTTTTAAATCACTTTTATGCAAAAATATGTTTCATTCATTGAATATTTTGAGTTCTACACCAAATTTTCAAATATGGTCCAGTGGGCACTTTTGCACTACAACCCATTTAAATGTTTCTTTAAAACTCCCACCAAAATTTTGGGATGTCAGTAAGAGTATATTATTCAACTTTTTGCAAAAACCCAGTATTGTTCTTTGAAAAAAAATTGAGTGAATCATCCTCATTTTCATTCTGGTCCAACTTGATGATTATTACTACAACCATATTCTAACTTGCTCCTTTACCCATGATTATTTCTCCTGCTTATAGACCACCCTGCCAAACCCCTAAGTCCAGGAGAGTGGACCCATTGGAGGATTTTAAGTGCATGCAATCATGCCTTTTTCTTTCTGTCAAAAACTGAAGATTTGCAAAACTTGCATTAGCAAGTTTATGGTTTTGCCCAAATGACCTTGCTACCCTCACCTGCATCTAAAGAGACCCTGATTTGGAGATTTTGGCCTCTCCAAAAGTTTCCTAGATGCTCTTGGCATTTTGTCAAACACCTTGAGTGCAGGGACAGTTTTGGCATGATTTTAGTTTTGCACTGTGACCTTGCACCTCTGGACAAACTAGCATGTCCATTAAGCTCCTAGACGACCCTAACACAGGCCTGCTAATCCCCAGCCTCATCTTAAACCCCTAGCACCCACTGGCATTTCACGAACAGGTTGGCGTGACGCTCTAGGCGCTGGCCAGAGCGCTGCTTTACTGCGATGCATGCGCTGCTGGTCGCCGAGTCGCATTGCCGCCTTCCCCGCACCCGTCCTGGCCTCTCCCCTCTCCCAGCCGCCGCGCCCGACCCCTCCCTCACCGCCGAGCCGCCCTGGCCCTCTCCTCGCGCCCTACAGCGCCACCGACGCAAGCCGCCACCACCGCCCGAGCCACCAGCGCTCGACAGCTGCCCCCTGGAGCAGCTCAAGCTCATCCGCAAGCTTGTCCGCAAGCACTCGTCGCCGCCACGTCCCCCTGCTACTACAGAATGGCGGTCGCCGGCCCGACATCAACCGCCTATATAAGGGCCCCCGAGCTCAACCGAGTCCTCAAGCAACCTCAAGCTATCCCCCTAGGGCCACCATGGCCAGCAGTCGAGGAGAAGAAGGCCGTCTTCCCCGACTCCGGCCGGTTCGGCCGCCGTCGCAACCAAAGCCCCTCCCGTCCGTCCGACGCCACTGCTCGACTCCCCATGACCCTACGGAGCCGCCCAACACCTCAGACCCGCTCGGGAACCACCGCAGCCCAGGACCCCAAATCCACCCGAAGCCATCTCCGTCGCGAAGCTTGTCGCCGGCGATTCCGTCCATGTTGGTGACCATGGCGGGTACCCACGGGTTCGCCTCGACCACCTGAGCCCACCCATGTACTCAGATCCCCGAGGGATGCCTACATTCGCCGGCGAGCCTCGCCGGAGCTCCGCCTCCATTCGGTCGGAGGAGGCGACGCGCGCGTGGACTGGTCAAACCTGACCGGTGGGCCAGGCGGGCCCACTGTCAGAGACCCAGCGCCGGTCCACGCAGGCATAAGTGGAGGCGTATTCCCAGAGTACGTCTTCGACGTGTACCTATTCGGAACGTTTTCTTTTCTTTTTCTGTTTTATTTAAAAACAGATTTTGACCAAAACTTTGACTGGCTATAACTTTTTAAATATAACCCCAAATGAATTGATTCTTTTTTCCTACCTCTCTCATATATTGCCTAGTTTATTTTCAGATTTATTTGATAATTTTTCAGACAACTTTTTGGTACTGAAACTATGTATTGATTCAAAAATATTTTTTAAATAGGATTTTTGAGAGAGGAGAAAACTTTCAAAAGTTTTGGGGTGCACCCTGCCTCCCCACAACTTGAAGGCAAGTATTATGAACCCTGGCATAATATTTTTCATGCATTGTTTGACACGATTATGACACCACCTCAATACGTAGAACTCGTTATTTTATGCGGTGATATGATCATTTGCATGAATGCATATTGGAGATTTCCTTGCTGTTGGAAATGGTCTAGCTTGTGACAGTAATCATCCTCGTATGCCTTTCGTGCCTGCCGGAAGGAAGCCGGGAAAGTCTCCGTCTTGGGTAGACCTGAGCTTGCCCCTAGTTCCTCGTTGAGACGAGGGTGTCCGGTATGGCATGAGGGGGTATGATGAGTGGTGATTACATGCATTGGATGAAATGTATTAGTTATGCTAACCATGCAGGGAATACTTAAACCTCCTGAGTCGACCATAGATCGAGTCTTGTTCCAGTAACCCCCATACTTGTTTCATACTGCCACTTGTCCCTACAACAAGTAGGGTACGGTTCAGTAAGTCGTCAACCCCTTTCTAGCACACACCGTACAGAGAGACCATGGTGGAAGATACCGGTTGCATCCGGTAGGCATGCCACCTGGTCCGGGGGCATGGGTGTTTCCGGTTGGGACCGAGAGGGGAGGCCACCCCTTAGAGCATGCGATATAAGTTTGATCCCATGCTACGCGAAGTTGTAGCCTCCCCACTTACAGTTTTGCTTGACAGGAGTCGTGGGTGATTCCAGACACCGATAAGTTAAGCTGATGTGTGCAGGTCAGGTGTGTTTTCAGTTGAAAGACCGTAGACGGAATTAGTCCCGATGGACTAAGGGAATCCGTTACTCATGGGCAAAGGGTACATCCTCTGCAGAGATTAAACATCTATTCGAATAGCCGTGTCCATGGGTAAGGACTACAGTCTGGGATGGGTCAAGTGTCGGTCTTCGGAGGAAAAACTACTAGGTCAGAACGTGACTATGACCGGTGACATATGATGATTATGATTATTATTTTTGTGAAGTAACTATGTTCATTATTTGATTCATTGAGTATCCTTGGGACGGTCCTACCTCCTGGATATTCACTGTGATTATTCTGTTATAAGCCCTTTATGTGGTGTCGCACAGACGCCCGACTGTGGCATGTTTATTATTTATTTACCATATAAGCACTTTATGTGGTGTCGCTGAGACGCCCGACTGTGGCATGCTTATTATATGTTTACTTTATAAGCCCTTTATGTGGTGTCGCTCAAACGCCCGACTATGGCATGCTTGTTATATATTTACCTTATAAGCCCTTTATGTGGTGTCGCTCAGACGCCCGACTGAGGCATGCTCGTTATTTGCTAACCTTTCGAGACGCCGCTTGGACACCGATTGGGCATTTTATTACTACTATGTTATTGCATATTCATGTATATAAATAACCTGCTTGCATGCATCAGAGATTTTATTTGATGACTGACGTTGTGATCATAGAATATTTCAGAGCATATTTGTCAATTGTTATATTATACCCGTGTTCATAATGTTTGTGAGTACATTCAAAGTACTCACTGGCTTGTCCCTGGCTATTGTCTTAGCCAGATCCATTGCATGGAGAGGAACGTTGCGAAGACAGCCCCGGAACCTAAGCCATGGTGATAGCAGCCTCGCGAAGATAGGAGTTAACCTGGTCAGTTGTTCCTGTGGGAAATGGAGTCCCATAGGCGCTGAAGATCCACAAACCGCTTCCGCCATCAACCACTAGAAACCATTTGTTGTACCCATAGGCCAGAATGGTCTTGTACTACATATTATGTATTTGCCTTGGATTTTCTGTATCAAGTTGGTGCCTCATCAGCTAACAGTAATCCTGGGGCTGGTGAGCACGAGGGCCATTTTCTGGGAAATTAATATCCCGAAAATCCGGTCCTGACAAACTTGGTATCAGAGCCAGGCTGACCATTGGCTAATCCTATCTTAGCCAGGTCGAAAAACCTAGGTAAACCAACCCACCAGACCTTAACCTCACCCCGGCCAAGCTTCCCGTGTAAGATAGCCACACAGTGAGCCTGACACCTTTTGACAGTCGGTGCCCAACCTATCAACCTAGCCTGTCGATCACGGGTCAGTGACTGACGCCTAATATGTCCCATTCACAAGCGTGTGAAGGAAGACTCCATCCTCTTTTTCTATAAAAAGGGCACACTAGCCTCAACCCAGCACCACATAGCCTCTACTCCAAATCGAGCCATAATGCCTGGCCCAGTAGTGCACAATGAGACCACAGCAACCAACCTTGGAGGTTTTGTGACCATACTCGCAAACCTCACCCGTCGTGCCTATGCGTTAGAAGAGCCCCCAGAATATGTTGTGTACCAAGGACCCATGAGCGGTGAGAGCCGTCAACTCTGGGCCACTGTACACATCTACGGTAGGGATCTGTCGCCAGAACGCCCCTACAGGTTCACCAGGAGGACAACTTCCTTTGAGCCACAAGCCATCGAGCTAGCGGCGCGAGAGGCTATAGTTCAACTCCGGCACTTGTCGCCCAGAGTTAATCGTCGCTTCGTTCTACTACTACCCAGGGCGTGAAGGGTATGGTAGACCACCCAGGTTACCAACGGAGATCACGAGACGGATCTGCATTGTTGCACCTAGTGCGCTATGTAGGTGCACTAGAGGAACTGTTCGATCAAATCACCATTGATCTGATCGCAGCTCGTGGAGAGCTGGTTCGTCGAGCCCAGGCGAGAGGAGAAGATGAGCCCGATGCTGACAACCCAGTCGTGTTGTTCGGACAACCAATCGAGACCTTGAGGTCAGCCCCAGCCATCAACCAAGGTGCTTTGATGACCCCAGAAGTGCTTTGTCGCCTTTTGGGAGCCCACTCCAACGGGATTGGGGCCAACAATCCCCGCGATGGTCATCATCTCTACCCCGACCCTGCAGTTCCTCCACCCCCTCCAGCTAATCCTGATGGTGAGACCCGTGGAGAAGCCTCGACGTCCTCAAGGCATGCTCGTTTAGATATAAATGAGGTAGACTAAGTCACTCGAGTAGTGAAGAGTCTCAGTGTATCCACACCTTATAATCGTGCGACCTTTAAAATAAACGCAGCCTGTTGTTATGCCTCTGTTTTAAATACTAACCTTGCATAATTATGTCAGCACACAGTTGCTATTTTTTCCGGGCACAGCTACCAAAACCAACCCCGACGACACCCACAACAACATGTCACTTTTGTGTGATATGTGTATCCGTGGCTTTGACCCCAACCCCCATGAGAGCAGAACCGACAAACTAGTGCCCCCCATCGCGGTAAATAACCCAGCCCGGATGCTATATAAAAAGGCCACCTCGTGACCTTGCCAATCATCAGAGATTTTATTCATGTATATAAATAACCTGCTTGCATGCATCAGAGATTTTATTTGATGACTGACGTTGTGATCATAGAATATTTTAGAGCATATTTGTCAATTGTTATATTATACCCGTGTTCATAATGTTTGCGAGTACATTCAAAGTACTCACTGGCTTGTCCCTGGCTATTGTCTTGGCCAGATCCCTTGCGTGGAGAGGAACGTTGCGAAGACAGCCCCGGAACCTAAGCCATGGTGATAGCAGCCTCGCAAAGCTAGGAGTTAACCTGGTCAGCTGTTCCTGTGGGAAATGGAGTCCCATAGGCGCTGAAGATCCACAAACCTCTTCCGCCATCAACCACTAGAAACCATTTGTTGTACCCATAGGCCAGAATGGTCTTGTACTACATATTATGTATTTTGCTTGGATTTTCTGTATCAAGTTGGTGCCTCATCAGCTAACAGTAATCCTGGGGCTGGTGAGCACAATGGCCATTTTCTGGGAAATTAATATCCCGAAAATCCGATCCTGACACAATTCCATCTCGCCATGAAGAAACTAGGTACCTGTTAGAGATGCATGTTCATGAAGAGGATGTACAATCATATATATGCAACAAAATATACTAGAGCAACACCGAAAAAGAAAGGGTTAGCAACTAGATGCAACATATACAGTACGCAAATTAATTAACTAGAAGTTCCATCCTTCCATATCATCGAGGATGAACCCTAGCTTCTTGAACGGCGTGAGGTCTAGACGTTGCATGCCTATGCGAGTTCGGACGTCAGCTCGCGATATAGGGCCGTGGTGGAACATCCCTTCTCATCGGCGACTTCTTTCATGATGATCATCGCAATGTCGCTTTGGATGCGAAAGAAGTCATCTCTAAGTTTATAATCCGCTTCTCCATGAGATTCTAGCCACTTGTGGATACGATCATCATTTCTGCTTCTCATGCGAAGCTTTTGGTGATCCGTGTTGAACTGAATCATGAGATGGACGATGTAGAATCCATCCTTCTTGCTTGGTTTTGGGACATGGATGCAGGAAAAGTTAGTTTTATGTGCGAACCTATCTTCTTGTTCCTTTGTTTCCCGATCTTCACGTGGCCACCTCTAATGCTGAAGCCTTGGAGAGCATCATCTAGAATATTCATTATGTGGGTGTAGTATTTTTTCTCGTAGTCTCTGGAAGGGTCAAAAGGCGTGGGAGACTTGCGGGTAAAGAACGATAAGGACGGCGCGCCCGTTGCTGCAGGGAAAATACACCTCAAATTATTCCCCATATGAGAGAGAAGGAATGATTGAAATGTACGAAAGGGTTGTCCTGAATCGACTTACTTTGGATGATAAGGCACGAGGACAATTTCCCGGTCCTTATTACGTACCATGAAGTTTTGGAGGTACTCCCTAGCAGTTTCACGCTCAAAGTCGCCGAGACTCAAGAAAGACTCGTGCATGTAGTACGGATCCACCACAGATTTGCGAGACTTCTTCACTCTTCATGACGGAGCTCATATGTAGCGCATAAAAGGCGGACAATTGTAAATCGAGCCGCCTTGTTAGAAACATCTCAAAGATATGGTCAAACCGCAGAAGAACACCTCCGGGCCGTGTCTCGATGTAGCACTTCCCTCGTGCACACGAGCCGCGTATGTCGGATATCCCGGATCCTTTGAGGCTAGTAGGCTTTTCTCGATCGACAACACATGGTCGTGCAGTCTCCACGAGATCCTCGATAGTGCCTCCAGCCGGTTTCAGCGGTAGCATCGGCTCGCCCGTGAGATGGAACATGACCGCACCTTTCACGGGTACACACTCTTTAGAATGCATCATCTGGCTGCTATGTGCTCTGGCTTGTTTGGAGGCAATTATCTTCCCTGATCTCTTCCTCTCCTTTTTCTTGGGCACACCTTCCAGACCCTTCCTTAACCCCTGCCCCAGTGTTCCCGGGCTAAATCAGACGACCCTCGCGCCCGGCTAGTTGAGCCTGTGTTGAGGCGGCACCTTCAGCGGCGTCTGTGAGGATTTCATGAAGAGAGACTTTTGCAATCCTCGCTACGACCCTGCCCGGGCATATCATCCATATCCTCATTAGCAAGTCGATAGTCCGATTCGTCATATGGTTGACTCATCATATCTATGTCACAGTCATACGCGTTTGTATTGAGGAAATCCATAGGGTCGACCTCCGTCTCATCATCCATTCTACATTCTCTACAGGAGAAATTACATCAGCCAGTACTATTGCACCCCCTTCATCATGTCGTCCGCCGCTCTCAGCCGGCACTACAGGAGCTGGTAATTGCGTAGGCGGGGTGGTGGTCTCCACACATGCTTGTTGTGTGGTTATTGGTGTGCTCTCGGCCAGCTCCAGACGAATAAGATTCTTCGGCCATAGCAGCACCCAACCCTTGCAGCTTCCAATCCGCGGCGGTGTCTTATCGTCTGCTCCCCACATCTTTGTCTTTGGAGGAGGCAAATCCTCGTGCCCGATTTCACACTGGTCAAGCTAACCCTAAAGTGCCCAGCAGGGATCGACTGGTTGTGGAACGTGGTTTGCGAGGGGTCCATTATCATCCCCTTTCCCACGTCCACCTTCTGGCCTTTGATCAAGTAGAGTATGGTGCACGAGGTTTCTTTCGCCTGCAAACACATATGTCTGTGGCGTAAAACAACCGAAAGGCAACAAAAATTACCGTGACGGCGTCGAGCTCAGCCAAAGACGAAGGCCCACCTAGCGCGCCAGAGACTGAGGACGGGCTTATATGAGCGGGAGCGGTTGCGAGAGGAGGCCCGGTTGCGTGAGAAAGTGATGGTGCGATGATGTTGTTGTTCATGGAGTTGCTCCGTAAACCGGGCAACGGGAAATCATGTACCGTCTTGTCTGATTTTCCTTCGTCCGATTGATGATAATCGAACCAAGTTAGTAGCGAAATCATTTACGCATGCGATTACAGCTGCATTGATCGCCCTCTTGTAGCAAATCATATTTGTCCTCGGCTGCTTTTTCGCGTCCTCAGCTGCTTTTTTCTCGACCGCAAGCTTCACCTTCGCGTCGATGTCCGCCTGACTAAACTTCTTTTTCTGCTTCTTGGCCTCCAGGCCCTCGTTGTAAAACACCTTCCACGTGGCGCCGTCTCCAGTGTCGTGCACACGACCATATTGCGGCCGCTGGCCCAAAGGGAGTCCCTTAAGTTTGTTCAAGGCCTGGTTGAGAGGGGTGTCCCACTTGGGCCTCATCGGAGAAGTAGGGATTTTGGCTGCAAGCTGGTGTTGCTTCTCCATTAGTCTAATCAATTTCCTCGTGATCTTGTCCGTGTAAAAAACCTTTTTCTCCTTGTCCCACTTGTAGCGGGCCCTGATGAAGTCACACTCCAAGGGGTTGGTGAACTTCGCGAAAGTGCAGGAGACCAGCGGCTTCACGTTCCGCATCCTCCTTATCCCATATGGGCCTTTTACCGAGGTAGACATGGCTTCCGAGGTGATGCTTCCCGTGTTCCTTTCTTTGAAGGCTCTTGAATTTCGCAGCCTTAGCCTTGGCTGCCTCGGTAGCGCAAGTGTCCTTGAACTTTCGAACTCCTCTTCCGTAAGTGTCGGATTTTCCTCCAGAATCTTGTACAGGGGTTCATCAGCCTCAATAGCTCGTTTCACCCTCCCTTTCGAGGAGGCCAAATCATTGCTGAACATGCCCATGGTGTGATTGTTAATCGTTTTCATCTTCGGATCATCCCACGGATGTTCTATGTTATCATCCCGGTCGGGGAACTTGAATCTCTTATGCAACTTCGTTAGGAGCAACTGCGTCAAATGTTCTTTACTCCTTAAGTCATCGTCGTTGATGCTCGCGCATTCCCGTAGGAAGCATCCTACTTGGTTCCCATAGCACTTGGAAGGTTCTTCCGGCTCTAACGGCTCAAACTTGCCAGGTGCCATATTTGTGATCACAAGTTGTCCAATCCCTAGTTTGTTAGGTTTTCGTATCCTCTGCTTCTTATGCTTCCTATTTTCGGTAGCGGCATCGGGGCCGGTACCTTCCCCGCCGGTATCTTCCCCGCCGGTACCTTCCCCACCGGTCTCGGCGCTGCCATCGGTGCCGGCACCATTGGTGTCGATGTCGGCGTCAGTACCATCATCGAGGCCGACCCGCAAACCTTGCTTAGCAGTCAAATAGTCGAGGTACTCTTGTTCACCCTCATAATCCATCTAAATCGCATCTTGGTCAAGGCCCGGTTTCTTCGTTGTTCGACATGTTTCCTATGATTAAGTGTCCTAATTTATTTCTAAAAGTATGAATAAATGAGAAATGACATAAAAAGAAATCTATGTGCCAAAGACTCGATATGCCAACTATGTAGCACAAATCATGCCTTTATTCACGGGAAATTTTGCCATGACCTTTGCTAAAAAATGGACATATCGAGCGCCTGAAATTCACCGGAACAGAAATGAATCAACATTCCGGTGTAACATAGGTCACTCGGATCATTTTCCAAACATGACATGTCCAAAACATGACATATCCACATATAACATGTCCAGTTCAAATTTGCATATAAATTCAGCTAATTTTGAAACCTAGCTAAATTCATAACTAAATAGATAACCTAATTAACATACTGCCCTAACTAAAACCAAAGTGAATTAACCGAAGAACCCTAGTAGAGAGAGAGAGGGGGGTTTGCAAAGGGTGCAGGGGCGAGGAGGCAGGCCCGACGACGGCCGAGGTTGGGAGGGGAGGAAGCAGAGGAGGGAGGCGAGGGCCGACGGGTCGGGGCGAGGGCCGGGCAGGCCGAGCCGAGGTCGGCGCGCGCCCGGTCGAGAGCGCCGGTCGGGATCGGGCGGCGCGGCGCGGGTCGGGCGGCAGCGGGGAAGAGAGTGGGGATTTGGGGAAAAGGCGGGATGAAGTAGGGAGAGTGAGAATTTTGGGTTAAGTGGACGTAGCAGCAGGGCGTTTGGACAAAACGCGCTGCTACTACCTTCAGTAGCTGTAGCGGTTTATACTAAATGTGCTACTACTACCTTCAGTAGCTGTAGCGGTTGCTACTACCTTTGCTACTACCAGTTTTCCCTTTTCTTTTCCTTTATTTTCTCCCACTTTTATTTCCCGAGAGCAGTGAACGAAGGGAGAGCGATATATATTGCATCATTTGACGGTTAAATATGTATGCAAAATAGGAACATATATATTTCATCATTGGACCCATGCATAATAATGGCTAAGTGTGTATACAAAATAGGAACATATATATTACATTATTTGACCGATAACATACGGTTCCTCAGCGCTGACGTTTTCATTTTTGAGTCATCTTCTTTCCCTTCTTGTTCGTCGAAGAATAATTGAGCCCCTCATTGTGACTTTGCCTTTTCCATGGAGTACGATTTTTCTTAGGTAATGTAGAATTGATTCTTCTTTTGACGTATACTTCATCATCATCGTCATCTTCCCTCATTGAGTTGTCGTACTGATCATAGTCTTCCTCGTTGGCGACTCCATCCATTCCAATGATGTTCCTTTTGCCTCTCCTCACGACAACACGACTGGGATTGCATGGGTCGGTTATGAAGAAGCATTGTGTCACGTGCTTAGCGTGTACCCATGGCTCGTTTTGGCGACAGCGTTCATGGTAGCGCTCTTGGCGTCGGGTATAGTCATGGTAGTGAAAATCCGGTTTTCTCTTTCGACATTCATAGCCCATCTGACACGGAACATCATCGTGTTGTGCAGTCCAGAGTAGTCAAGCTCCCTGATCTCCTTGACCCTTCCATAAAATCGTTCGATTCTTGCCGTTGTCGCTGGCGGTCATGCATTCCATCGTCACCCCTGAGTTCTGATTATCACTGTCCATATCTTTGGCCTCCGTGTAGAACGTGTATCCGTTGATATCATATGCCTGATAGGTTACGAGGTTGGGCGAGGGGCCATGTGCTAAGGCGTATATGAGCAATCCATCCTTAGAGCCCTCCTCTAGGGGATTAGCAATAATATGCTCTTTGAACCAATGCAGGAAAGTGGAGTTGTGCTCTTTAGTAACTTCGGCGTTCATCCTGCATACCCCCCGGTCACGATACTTCTTTGCGATAATTTCTTTGTCCAGTGCCACGAAAGGATCTACCTCGTCTAGGTGTTTTAGCACTACCAAGTTTGCTCTGTCAAAGTCGCTGCGTCGATCTGAGTATGCCACGTGCAGTTCCTGCGACCGCTGCGATGACCATCTCCTTCGAGCCTCCCATCGTGCTTGTTAACAGGCAAACCAACACTAACACCAGGCGGCAGGTCTGCGCCATATAGAAAATTCTCACAGAAAGAGATGCACTCTTGTGTCAAATAGCCCTGGAAGATGCTTCCACCCGGACGGGACATGTTACGAACGAATCCTTTGATGATCCCATTCATCCTCTTGAACGGCATCATGTTGTGCAGGAATTATGGCCCCAGGTCTATTTTGTCATCCACAATATGGACACACAGATGCACCATCACGTCAAAGAACGCGGGCGGGAAGTACATCTCAAACTCATTCAGTATCACAACGATCTCTTCCTGTAGCCTTCGGAGCTGCTTCACACTGATCAACTTTCGAGAGATGACGTCGAAAAAGTTGCAGAGACCAATAAGCGTGTCACGGGCGTGCTTGTCCATTATCCCTCTAAGGGCAACAGGTAGTATCTGCGTCATCATCACATGACAGTGATGAGACTTCATCCTGCTGAACCTTTTCTTGTCCGTGTCTAGATATCTGCTTATCTTGCCACAGTAACCGGAACTAACTTTGACTCCGGTAAGGCACTTAAAGAATTGATTGATCTCAGCCTGACTTAAGGTGAAGCAAGAAGGGGGCAATAATCCTCTTTCTTTATTTTCTTGCCCTTCTTATCCCGTGCCTCTGCCTCTGCCTCTGTCTCGTCGACATTTCTGAGGCGGCATGTGCAGATCTTCCACGATTTTCAAATCTTGCAAGTCTTTTCTTGCCTTCGGCCCATCCTTGGTCTTATCCGGCATGTTCATCAGTGTTGCGAGCAAGCTCTCAAGGACATTCTTACATATATGCATTTGATCAAGGCAATGAGGTGTATCGAGTTTGTGCCAGTACTCAAAGTCCCAGAACACAGACCTCGTCTTCCATACCTTCTGCAGCTCCGGCGCCTTTCTCATCGTCTTTCTTGGCAGGCACTCCTTCCAGTTTTTTAACAGCTCATCGATTTCGGCACCGCTCCGCTTATGTGGAGGTCCTCGATGCTCAGCGTGACCATTGAATAGATCTCCACGGTTTCTCCACGGGTCGTCCTATTCAAGCCATCTTCAACGCCCCATGTACACAATTTTCCCAGACCCGCCATCTTTCCTTGACGTTAGCTGCTGAGACGTCGTATCATCCATGCACCGCGTGCATCCGCAATATCCATGGCATACCTGGCCTGCCACATAACTGTAACCAAGATAGTCGTGCCTTTGTCGTGATCAGCTGCTCTCATGTTGAAATACTCGCCTTTCTTTGGCGTCCCATGTCTTGGCGGTGTTTTCCATAATGTGTCTAACTCCTCTTGAAGTAGCCCAGATACAAATTAATATTATTTCCTGGTTGTTTCGCCCTTGAATAAGCATGCTCATGTGAATGTACTTGATTTCATGCACAACCAGGGGAGGTTGTACATCCATACAAACACGGGCCATGTGCTATGGTTGGTGTTCGGTTGCCATACGGATTCATGCCATCGGTACACGCCACGAAACACGATGTTCCTTGCATCACATTCAAAATACCGATAGAAGCTGTTCAACGCTCTCCACCGGCTTCCATCCTTCACGTGTCTCAGCTTCCGGATCATCTCCATCGTCGGTCTTCTTCCTATCCACGTGCGGTAGCATTAGCTTTGCTTCCTTGGGATCTACAAAATACCTCTGGAGACGGGGAGTGATCGGTAAGTACCATACAACTTTCTGGGGACGTTTCTTCCCGGCCTTCTTGTATCGAGAAGCATTGCACACCGGACAGCTTGTTTTTGCCGCGTGCTCCTTCCAATAAATTATGCAATTGTTGATGCATGCATGGTATAACGTGTGGCAGATCAAGAGGACACACGATCTTCTTGGCCTCATCAACACTAGTAGGACATAGATTACCCGTGGGAAGAACATCCTTTAGGTACTTGAGATGCTCATCGAGGCTAGTGTCGGTCCATTTGTTTTTAGCCTCCGTCTTCAGGAATTGGAGCGTGAAACTCAAGCGGGTCACCTCAGGATTGCAACATCATAGAATGGAGTGTTCGAGTCTACCACCAGTTGCTGCAGCTTAGCCTCCTCTCTAGAAGCAGCTCTGTCAAGATTTCGTCTCCTTGCGAAGCAATGCTTGAACATGTGGGTCCCTTGACGATTGAACTTAGTACCGACAAACTCATTGCGTGGAGTCCATGTCGTTCTCTCCGCCGCCATGTCCGCCCCTTCTCCTCCGCCATGTCCGCCCATTCTTCACCGCCATGTCCGCCTCTTCCCGCCGCCATTATCGATCATCTCTTCGTCTTGCCCGTGTCATCATTGCCTGCCCGTCGGCATCCTCAACATCGTCATCCTCATCTTGATTATCCACCGAGTATAGCCATCCATGAAACCAGTCATGAGCAGGTGCGCTTCGACACGACCATCGTCATAGGGGTCGAGCCAAACTATTCCTTTGCATTTTCGACACGGACATAAAACCTCTGTCAGGTTAGTTTCTTTCATGTCCTGCACCGCCGACAGCAACCACCTATCCACCATCGTTCCACTGACCATCATGAACGTCTGCACGGTAATAATAAAACAAATTGATTATAAAAATGCATGCATGCATCAAGATCATACAAAAATTCGGCATGACCTTCCCTAAAAATAGGACATATATGGATCTAGAGTTTGCCGAATTGGCGAAACGGAAATAAATCGACATTTCGGCAAAACATAGGCAACTCAAAAGCACAATTTGGCGTCAACTCATGCCACACACACAATTTCCATAAACATATCACACACACATAAACATATTTCCATTTTGCAAAAGCATGAGATTTTAATCACCTCTATCTCGAGATCGAGCACACGGTGGAGATGATGTTGTAGGGAGATCAAAAGTGCACAAAAGCTCTTCTTGACAAAGATAGATCTAGTTAGGGGGCAAATAGGTCACTTAACTAAATCCTACATCTACCTAGCTACCTAATTTGGGAGGAGACAACTTCAACTAGTGGAGGGGAGGAAAAAGAAAGGAGATGCATTAATGGAGGTGGTGTAGTTAGGTAGGAGTAATGAAGAGAGAAAGGTAGATAAAGAGGGAGAGTAATGGGGAGAAGTATTGAGGAAGAAGAAGAGTGAGAGGGGAGCATGTAGGAGGTAGGGGAAAGGGAAGAGAGGAGGAGGGGAGGGGAGGGACGGGTGGGGAAAAGGTGGTGGGTTGGTCTTGGATTAGCGATGGCCTTGGGAGTTAAAACGCTACCGCTTTGCTAAGGAAGTAGCAGCAGTAGCGCGCTTTGGGCAACAGCGCCATCGCTAACCGGGACCAAAAGTGTGCCAATTTGAAATTTAGCGTGAGCGACCTCGTAAAAAGCGCTACTACTACATCCATAGCGATGGCGGCTCATGGCACCAGCTGCTGCTAAATGGAGTTTGGTGGACACCGCCGGTCGATATTTGTAGCAACGCGGTTTACACTGAGCACGCTACTGCTAGAAACTTGTCAGTAGTGAGTTTCCCGCACACGCGCTACTACTAATTAGCAGCAGCGCTCCTTTTTGAGCCGCGCTGCTGCTAAGATTCTGTGTATAGGCTTTTCCCTAGTAGTGTAAAGTCACTCCGCACACTAACGGTCGGTCATTAAGTAGCCTTTATGGTCATCATATCACTTTATTTGTGGCGTTACTAGTAACGCCCGACCTTATACCCTGCATAACTGAGGGCCGGAGGGGTCTGGCAAACTCTATATAAGCCACCCCCCCCCCCTCCTCAGTGTCAAGGGTTCACACCCCTGTAATTCATACACGCATAATCTAGTCGACCGCCTCCAGGCTCCGAGTCGTAGGGCTATTACTTCCTCCGACAAGGGCCTGAACTCGAAAAACTCGTGCGTATACAACTACTCCATAGCTAGGATCTTGCCTCTCCATTCCTACCCCCTACATTACTGTCAGACTTAGAACCACGACACCGTCCGATTGAACTTATTATCATCCGAGTGAAAATATAGTGACCCGAGTGAAATTATCCTCCAGGTGAAAATATTCCGAGTGAAAAGATTACCGTCGGAACGAAAACCTGCCGATCGAGTAAGATATTGTCTTCCGAGTGAAAATATAATCATCCGAGTGAAAATATAATCATCCGAGTGAAAGGTTGTCTTTCGAGTGAAAGTATAATCATCCGAGTGAAAGATTGTCTTCCAAGTGAAAGTATAGTCATCCATGTGAAAGATTGCCTTCCGAGTGAAAAATTGTCTTCCGAGTGAAAATTTTGCCATCCGAGTGAAAGACTCTAATATCCGAGTGGATGAGCTCGAATCCGAGTGAAACGGAACATGTGCCCGAAAGTTTATCAAGATGATCTCATATGGAGAAGTGTTCAGTACGGAAGTTGTGCGTATCGTCAAAACAGTAAACTTTGATTTTGGAGTCATCATCATCAGAGATAATATGTGGCCTGCAAATTCACTACGAGACTTGGATAATTCAGTCTGCTGCAAGACCGAGTCCGACTGGAAGGTAAAAATGACCTCGAAAAGCATTCAAGATGGCCTTATTTGGAAAAGTGATCAACATGAGAGTTGTTCTTATGGTTGACGTGCACAAGTTTGTATTTGGGCCATCTTGATCGGAGATCATATGCAAGCTCGACAGCCCGCGCAAGGAGGAAGACAGAAGTTGGTCCAAATTCAGATTGAATCCGAGTTGGAATAGAACTAGGACTCTAGGACGTGAATTCATGTAATTTCTTGTAAGGAAAGCTTAGATGAATCCTTTACTTGTACAGGAAGTCCATCCGCCTCTTATATATATTGGGGGTGATGGTCGATTGAACAACACACAATCGAACAAATCAATATACTACTGTTTCACTCTACGTTTTATCTCTCCATTGTTTTTCTCTCTCGCTCTTGACTGTTCTTCGTATTTGAGATCTGCGAATCCCGAGGCTCTAGGGGCGAGCGAATCAACCTGGGGTAGCCCACAGCCGCCGCACTCTCTGACGGGGTCCCTCTTGGGTGCGCGGGGTTTCGGGTCTGCAAAAGCGTATGCCAACTATCTTTCGTCTCGTGCTGTCGGTCGGGTCTCCTTCGACGTGAGCTGCGGTGCATCACCCCCGGCATCGAGGGTACAAGTGACGTGTTCGTCTGTCAATACGTATCTCAATACCTAGTTCAATCTCGTTACCGGCAAGTGTCTTTACTCATTCCGCAATGCATCATCCTGTAACTAACTCATTAGTCACATTGCTTGCAAGGCTTATAGTGATGTGCATTACCAAGAGGGCCCAGAGATACCTCTCCGACAATCGGAGTGAAAAATCCTAATCTCTATCTATGCCAACTCAACAAGTACCATCGGAGACACCTATAGAGCACCTTTATGATCACCCAGTTATGTTGTGACGTTTGGTAGCACACAAAGTGTTCCTCCGGTATTCGTTATTTGCATAATCTCATAATCATAGGAACATGTATAAGTCATGAAGAAAGCAATAGCAACATACTAAACGATCAAGTGCTAAGCTAACGGAATGTGTCTAGTCAATCACATCATTCTCTAATGATGTGATCCCGTTAATCAAATGACAACTCATGTCCATGACTAGGAAACTTAACCATCTTTGATTCAACGAGCTAGTCAAGTAGAGGCATACTAGTGACACTCTGTTTGTCTATATATTCACACTTGTACTAAGTTTCCGGTTAATACAATTCTGGCATGAATAATAAACATTTATCATGATATAAGGAAATATAAATAACAACTTTATTATTGCCTCTAGGGCATATTTCCTTGATCTCCCACTTGCACTAGAGTCAATAATCTAGATTACACAGTAATGATTCTAACACCCATGGAGTCTTGGTGATGATCATGTTTTGCTCGGGAGAGAGGCTTAGTCAACGGGTCTGCAACATTCAGATCCATATGTATCTTGCAAATCTCTATGTCTCCCTCCTTGACTTGATCGCAGATGGAATTGAAGCATCTCTTGATGTGCTTGGTTCTCTTGTGAAATCTGGATTCCTTTGCCAAGGCAATTGCACCAGTACTGTCATAAAGGATTTTCATTGGTCCCAATGCACTAGGTATGACACCTAGATTGGATATGAACTCCTTCATCCAGACTCCTTCATTTGCTGCTTCCGAAGGAGCTATGTACTCCGCTTCACCCGTAGATCCCGCCACGACGCTTTGCTTAGAACTGCACCAACTGACAGCTCCACCGTTCAATATAAATACATATCCGTTTGTGACTTAGAGTCGTCCGGGTCAGTGCCAAAGCTTGCATCGACGTAACCGTTTACGACGAGCTCTTTGTCACCTCCATAAACAAGAAACATATCCTTAGTCCTTTTCAGGTATTTCTGGATGTTCTTCACCGTTGTCGAGTGATCCACTCCTGGATTAATTTGGTACCTCCCTGCTAAACTGTTAGAAGGCACACATCAGGTCTAGTAACATTATCGTCTGCGTCTGTCTTCTTCTTGAAGATCCATTTATTCTCGATGGCTTGCCGATCATCTGGCAAGTCAACCAAAGTCCACACTTTGTTCTCATACATGGATTCCATCTCAAATTTCATGGCCTCAAGCCATTTTACGGAATCTGGGCTCATCATCGCTTCCTCATAGTTCGTAGGTTCGTCATGGTCAAGTAACATGACCTCTAGAGCAGGATTACCGTACCACTCTAGTGCGGATCTTACTCTGGTTGACCTACGAGGTTCGGTAGTGACTTGATCTGAAGTTACATGATCATCATCATTAGCTTCCTCACTAATTGGTGTAGGAGTCACAGTAACAGATTTCTGTGATAAATTACTTTCCAATAAAGGAGCAGGTACAGTTTCCTCATCAAGTTCTACTTTCCTCCCACTCACTTCTTTCGAGATAAACTCCTTCTCTCGAAAGGATCCATTCTTAGCAACGAATGTCTTTCCTTCGGATCTGTGATAGAAGGTATACCCAACTGTCTCCTTTGGGTATCCTATGAAGACACATTTCTCCGATTTGGGTTCGAGCTTATCAGGTTGAAGCTTTTTCACATAAGCATCACAGCCCCAAACTTTAAGAAACGGCAACTTTGGTTTCTTGCCAAACCACAGTTCATAAGGTGTCGTCTCAACGGATTTAGATGGTGCCCTATTTAACGTGAATGCAGCTGTCTCTAAAGCATAACCCCATAACGATAGTGGTAAATTAGTAAGAGACATCATAGATCACACCATATCTACTAAAGTACGATTACGACGTTCGGATGCACCATTACGTTGTGGTGTTCCGGGTGGCGTGAGTTGCGAAACTATTCCGCATTGTTTAAAATGAAGACGAAACTCGTAACTCAAATATTCTCCTCCACGATCAGATCATAGAAACTTTATTTTCTTGTTAAGATGATTTTCCACTTCACTCTGAAATTCTTTGAACTTTTCAAATGTTTCGGACTTATGCTTCATTAAGTAGATATACCCATATCTGCTCAAATCATCGGTGAAGGTGAGAAAATAACGATACCCGCCGCGAGCCTCAACATTCATCGGACCACATGCATCAGTATGTATGATTTCCAACAAATCTGTTGCTCGCTCCATTGTTTCGGAGAACGGCGTTTTAGTCATCTTGCCCATGAGGCATGGTTCGCAAGTACCAAGTGATTCATAATCACGTGATTCCAAAAGTCCATCAGAGTGGAGTTTCTTCATGCGCTTTGCACCAATATGACCTAAACGGGAGTGCCACAAATAAGTTGCACTATCATTATCAACTCTGCATCTTTTGGCTTCAATATTATGAATATGTGTATCACTACTATCGAGATTTAATATAAATAGACCACTCTTCAAGGGTGCATGACCATAAAAGATATTACTCATATAAATAGAACAGCCAGTATTCTCTGATTTAAATGAATAATCGTCTCGCATCAAACAAGATCCATATATAATGTTCATGCTCAACGCTGGCACCAAACAACAATTATTGAGGTCTAAAACTAATCCTGAAGGTAGATGTAGAGGTAGCGTGCCGACCGCGATTACATCGACTTTGGAACCATTTCCCACGCGCATCGTCACCTCGTCCTTAGCCAATCTTTGCTTAATCTGTAGTCCCTGTTTTGAGTTGCAAATATTAGCAATGTAACCGATATCAAATACCCGGTGCTATTGCGAGCATTAGTAAGGTACACATCAATAACATGTATATCACATATACCTTTGTTCACCTTGCCATCCTTCTTATCCGCCAAATACTTGGGGTAGTTCCGCTTCCAGTGACCAGTCCCTTTGCAGTAGAAGCACTCAGACTTAGGCTTAGGTATAGACTTGGGTTTCTTCACTTCAGCAGCAACTTTCTTGTCGTTCTTCTTGAAATTCCCCTTCTCCCCTTTACCCTTTTTCTTGAAACTGGTGGTCTTGTTGACCATCAACACTTGATGCTCCTTTTTAAGTTATACCTCCGCAGCTTTTAGCATCACGAAGAGCTCGGGAGTTGTCTTATCCATCCCTTGCATGTTATAGTTCATCACGAAGCTCTTGTAGCTTGGTTGGAGTGATTGAAGAATTCCATCAATGACACTCTCATCTGGAAGATTAAATCCGAGTTGAATCAAGTGATTGTTATACCCAGACATTTTGAGTATATGCTCACTGACAGAACTATTCTCCTCCATCTTGCAGTTGTAGAACTTAATGGAGACTTCATATCTCTCAATCCAGACATTTGCTTTAAATATTAACTTCAACTCCTGGAACATCTCATATGCTCCATGACGTTCAAAACGTCGTTGAAGTCCTTGTTCTAAGCCGTAAAGCATGGCACACTGAACTATCGAGTAGTCATTAGCTTTGCTCTGCCAGATGTTCATAACATCTGGTGTTGCTCTAGCTGAGTTTGGCACCTAGCGGTGCTTCTAGGACGTAATTCTTCTGTGCAGCAATGAGGATAATTCTCAAGTTACGGACCTAGTCCGTGTAGTTGCTACCATCATCTTTCAACTTAGCTTTCTCTAGGAACGCATTAAAATTCAACGGAAGAACAGCACAGGCCATCTATCTACAACAACATAGACATGCAAAATACTATCAGGTACTAAGTTCATGACAAATTAAGGTTCAATTAATCAAATTACTTAAGAACTCCCACTTAGATAGATATCCCTCTAATCATCTAAGTGATCACATGAACCATAACTAAACCATGTCCGATCATCACGTGAGATGGAGTAGTTTTCAATGGTGAACATCACTATGTTGATCATATATACTATATGGTTCACGTTCAACCTTTCGGTCTCAGTGTTCCGAGGACATATCTGCATATGCTAGGCTCGCCAAGTTTAACCTGAGTATTTTGCGTGTGCAAAACTGGCTTGCACCCGTTGTATGTGAACGCAGAGCTTATCACACCCGATCATCACGTGTTGTCTCGGCAGGATGAACTTTCGCAATGGTGCATACTCAGGGAGAACACTTTTACATTGAAATTTAGTGAGAGATCATCTTATAATGCTACCGCCGAACTAAGCAAAATAAGATGCATAAAAGATAAACATCACATGCAATCAATATAAGTGATATGATATGGCCATCATCATCTTGTGCCTCTGATCTCCATCTCCAAAGCACCGTCATGATCACCATCCTCACCAGCGCGACACTTTGATCTCCATCGTAGCATCGTTGTCGTCTCGCCAACTATTGCTTCTACGACTATCGCTACCGCTTAGTGATAAAGTAAAGCAATTACATGGCGATTGCATTTCATACAATAGAGCGACAACCATATGGCTCACGCGATTCTTGATAACTCTGTTACAAAACATGATCATCTCATACAATAAAATTTAGCATAATGTCTTGACCATATCACATCACAACATGCCCTGCAAAAACAAGTTAGACGTCCTCTACTTTATTGTTGCAAGTTTTACGTGGCTGCTACGGGCTGAGCAAGAACCGTTCTTACCTACGCATCAAAACTACAACGATATTTCATCAAGTATGTGCTGTTTTAACATTTAACAAGGACCGGGCGTAGCCACACTCGATTCAACTAAAGTTGGAGAAACTAACATCCGCCAGCCACCTGTGTACGAAGCACGTCGGTAGAACCAGTCTCGCGTAAGCGTACGTGTAATGTTGGTCCGGGCTTCTTCATCCAACAATACCGCCGAATCAAAGTATGACATGCTGGTAAGTAGTATGACTAGTATCGCCCACAACTCACTTGTGTTCTACTCGTGCATATAACATCTACGCATAGACCTGGCTCGGATGCCACTGTTGGGGAACGTAGTAATTTCAAAAAAAAATCTCGGATGCCAATTCGGACTCCCCTTGGGGAGCACGCCACCTCCTGGGCTGCTGCCTTCTCTCTCCCCTAACGCCCACTAAGGCCCAATACTTCCCCGGGGGGTTCCGGTTACTCCTCCGGTGCTCCAGTTTTCTTCGAAATCACCCAGAACACTTCCGGTGTCCGAATATAGCCGTCCAATATATCGATCTTTATGTCTCGGCCATTTCGAAACTCCTCGTCATGTCCGTGATCATATCCGAGACTCCGAAATACCGGACTTTCTGTGAGGTTTTGTGTGCTTAGGTATGCATGCATATTATTGTTGTGAGTAGCAGTAATATGTGATGTTGCTTGATTATATTATTATTTGTATGTTTTGTGTGCTTTTGTTTTCGTCGTTTCTTTTGCTTCTTTCTTTGGGCTTTCGGTGTTACATATTTTCCCCTATTAAAGTTGCTCATCAACCGACACTGGACCCGAAGAATCAGCAAGGAGTTCAAATATTTGGAAACTCAGCAAAAGCAGAATGGAACTCTCAGCCGACTGAAGTGAAATGGGAAATATCTGATCTTGATGCTGATAATCAAGTTTGCATTAGAGTGCACTCCTCACAACAGTATGGATAATCAAGTCTCCCTCAGTGTGCACTCTTCATAGCAGTGATGATCAAATCAGCAAGAAGATAAATTGTGTGTAAGATCGATAATACGTTATCATTCAAAGGTAATCAACGGCAAAAATATTAAGATGGTATGTGGTAATCAGTCCTCATATCACAATGAGAAGCTTCTGGTATAAGCAACCCAGTCTTCCCTCGCAAGCGACCAGAGAAGCTTCTAAGGCAAGATTCATCTATCTTCCTCAGTACGATACCTGGATGACTTCCCATGCAAGATACTCTGTCTTCTTCAATAAGCAACTGCCAAAGCTTCCGGCTTAAGGTACCGAGTCCTTCCCCCGCAAATCTTTAAGGGGGGAAGCTTCTGAAGAAGGATACCCAGTCTTCCTCGGCAAGATACTCTCTATGGCTTCCAACCTAAGCCATCCAATCGTCCTCAGTACGGCATTGGTGCAAGAAATTGCACTGTGAATTGACAGCTTATGGCAATGCATCCCAAGAATCAGATCCGCAACAGTTTGGTCAGAAGCAAGAATCAGTCAGAACACCAGTCTGCCTTGGAAATCAAATTCTCATATATATATATATATATATATTGTGAAGCATGTTGCCAAGATCTTGCATGTCACTCGAACGAGGATCTGACAACCACATGAGGATTGTTAAAAGATGGAAGTCAGTTATACACAGCAGTGTGGCAAAGAACTATGAAGATTGATGACAACAGTGAGTTCTGCACAAGTACCTGTGAACCTTGAATAAGATCCTAATGAGCCCTTGTCTACTTTTCTCTGGTAATGGCACCACACCTATGTTCTGAGATGTTTTTGGCCATACGGGGTGGATGCCGACTTTATATATCTCTATTAAACAACTGTCACGAGTCCTGAGCTTCTTTCCGGCCGTCTCGTAAAGCTGTTGAGTTTCTTTTCGTGACAGTAGCCCTTTGCTCTGAGCTGCTTTTCAGCCGTCTTAGGGAACTGCCACATTCTTCTTATCAACAAGGTCTCATGCTCTGAGCTGCTTTTCGGCCGTCCTGAGCCGTGGTTGAGTTATTTCAGTGATGTCCCAAATCTGAGTTGTGACGACGGTTCAGGTGGCTACTGATTTATTTGCCGATTTCTTGCAAGGATTTGTATGATCATTCCCCTACAGTTAAGACTTGAGGGACGATGAACTTGCAATTTAAAGGATGTTACCATGTCAGGAGATGAGGATAAAAGTACTCCTGCCAGAATATTGCACCTGACAGTACCAATGGTCACACAAAGAAGCAATATGACCAGGCTCTTTCAGCAAAGGATCCAGACAAAGGAAGCAGTAATGAAGGAGCAAAACTGATAATTGTTGACAGTCTAAGTCAGTATTGATCACCATGAATATTCACCTAAGGGGTCTACTCAATTTTGGTAAGCACCTCATACCAAGGCAACCCGCTCAGTCAACAATATGTGCTCAGATTTGTCAGTATCAAATATATGGGTCTTTCAAGACAAAACAAAGAATCAACTCAACAGTTGACTCCAGTATCCATGGTAAAGCAGCACACAACCTACTATCCCCATGGACATGCCGACAGAATGAATAATCAGGATGATGAATAACAGTCTTGAGGCATGTGTCCTCACTTATGAGGAGCATCAAAGGATATCCTGTCATGAACAAAAAAAATTCTTCTGCCAGCACCACAGTCAGTCAAGTCTGCGGGTACTATCTTATAAGGTCGTACCCCTTTAAGATGTCCACAACAGATGACAGCCAACTATTTGGTACAAATCTGATACTCAAGACAGTGGAGTCAGTCAAGATGATTCAGAAACTCCTGCGAGAAGTCAGAATCCGTCAGGAGAACGGTTATGAACCACCTCACTGTTTTTAACCCGAAGGACCTACAGTTAGTTGAGAAACCTAATGCAAGGAGTAAAAAGATTGGGTGTCCACGAGGAAAGTCTGATCACCACTTCATGAAAGGTTGTCAGTGCCGGATAGCACACCCATCGAAAAATCACTCTTGGACTTGTGATACGGACATATATTTCAGTCATGGTAATCTCAGCTAAGTCAGCAAATACAAAAATAACTGGAGCCAGTATGAGCATGAACATGTAAGGTAAGTTATGTCAGGATGAGGATACAATGAAGCAAACCACCCCTAGAGCCAGGCAGCCTCGTCATATGAAATTTAGTACGGAACAATCTATAAAGGAAAAAAGGATACCCGAGTTGGAAATGGTTTCCTTAAGTCAGTCATTCGTACTTGTTCCTTGAGCAACCAAATCTCGAGGACGGGATTTCTTTAAGGGGGGAAGGTTTTTCACACCCTGATTTTTGGCCCTTTATTTTTCATTAGATTTCCTGAGGTTTTGCTTGAGTTTTCTTTTTCCGTGGCTATGTGGTCTAGAAATGGAAGAAGCTGGCCTCTTCTTCCTCTCCAGAGTGGCTTCTCATCCTCAAATCCATCCCAATACCTTGTCATTTCCATCTTGGACGAACCCCAATATTCTCCTTCTAGGGAATATTCCTTTTCTATTAAAGGAATAACCCAATTTGCCCTAGGTTGTGGAGTAACCTATATTTCCATCACTACTAAAATTCCCAAATAATTCTCATAAATTGTTTGAGTCATATCTTCCTCAAATATGGCAAAATATTTCATTTGCCATGTTCCTCATCATGCTCAATTAATTCCTTTCCTATTTTGTCCTGAATGGCAGTTTGTGAAGCAAGTGCCATTTAGCTTTTCCCAATTGACCCCAAACTTTTTGGACACCTTTTCATGTCCAAATAATTGCCTCATGCCAAAATTCAACTTAATTTGTCTATTAAATATTTCTGAGCAATTTTTCAAAGTTCCTGTCTGAGGGAATTGTTTGTGAAGGAAGTACTAGCTAAGTTAACCCAATTGAGTTGAAATTTTGCATGGTGCTTTATATCATCAAATCAAAGCCCTCCTCAATATTTGAGCTCATGCAATGCATCCATGTGAGCTGAGCATCAATTCTTTGTTTTTGTCCAAATTTTCAGTTAGTGAAGCAAGTATATTTTATATTGCTCCATTATGGCCGAAAATGTTCCTGAGCCTTCTCCTACCCATATAACCTATCTCCACTAAATTTGCGCACATTTCATTGAGCCATTTTCCCTCAAGAATTTTCCTAAGATTCTGCCCAGAGGGATGCTTCGTGAAGCAAGTACTATTTCGGTGTACCCAAATAGTATGAAACTTTTACAGGAGCTTCATATGCCCAAATGACTCACCTACACCAAATTTTAGCTCAAGTGGATACACTATGTCAGTGCCCCTTCCTGATCAAGTTTCTGGACCAGATTTGGTAGTACAAAGCAACTATGCTAAACACTTGTCCAAATGGCCCAAAACTTGACAGGATTATAGTCCTTCTTAATCTAAACCTCCAAGACATGAACTCTGTCTCTTATCTCTTCTCTGTTCTCGACAACATCATGCAACAGTTTGCAACAGCAAACTTCAGTGGAGTAATCCCATCGATCTAGAGCTCCTTTCTTTGATCCATCACCTCTCTCAGGCTAAGTGATGCAGGGACTCATCACCAAACATATCACGGCAGCCCCTCTTGTACTCGTCATGCCAGTCTGTGCGGTGACCACCATTTTGGCATGCATTCGCCGCGTTTAGAGAGTCTTCTTGCTCAAGCCCATCCTCTGCTCAGCATTCCAGCACACCCGTGCATGTCCAACGTGTTCCTATTGTCGTCGTCGTTCTCCTGGAGCCATTTCCCCCTTCGTTTGCTTCCTCGGCGAGCCGTCCCGGTCGTGAACAGAGCGCGTCCACGGGCAAGCTGTAGCCGACCGTCTCTATTCGTGTCGCGGCTTCTTCGTCCCCGTGTCTCTTGGCATTGCGCCGCCCCGTGAAGCTTTCCTGCTCTTCCTCATCATGTTCCCGCGCCTCCCGATGACCGCTGAGCATGTCCAGAGCGTTGGCCGGATCCCCGTGGCGACACCCGAGCTCGTCCTCCCTCGCCCGATTATATATAGCCATGCCCGGCCTCGCCCGAGCTCACCATTCTCCTCCCCGTCCTCCCAAAGGCCACCCTAACCACTCTACAGAGCTCCGGAGTCCCCATTTCCCCTCCCTGGCCGCCGTGTCCATCGCCGGCTACCGCCTAAATCCGCTCAATGCCGAGCTCCTTCCCCCTCTCTTTTCCGCTACCAGAGGCCTCCTCCACCACCGCAAACCTCCCCGCACCACCAGCTCCTCTTCTTCACGACAAGGATGCTGTACTCCAACTTCGACCGAAGACCATCCCGCCGGAGTCCAAGCTGTCGTCGCCTCGGCCCTTCTCGGCGGTCGTGACCCAACCCCTGGATGCGGCTCTTCCCTACGAGCTTATCTGTTGGCGGAGCGCCGCGGAGGTGGCCGAAGCTGCCCGGGAGCCTCACCGGCATCGCACGGCCTCGCCCCCTCTCTGTTCTTGGCAGGGGGAGAGGAGGGAAGAAGAAGAGAAGGAAGGAGGAGAGAGAAGGATAAGGTGGGCCCCACTTGGCAGCGAGACAAGCCCCGGCCCCGCCACTGCGAGCGTGGATAAATAGAAGCATATTCTGGGCTTTACACTTTCCCCGTGGGAAGACGTATTTTGCTGGAGTGCGCGACCCGCCGAACTGTTAGGGACCCCTTTGTGAATATTTTCTTTGCAAACAAGTCCCTAGCAGAAAACCCTTCACCACTTTTTGCTCGTAACTCCGATTGAGGTGAATCCAACGCCCACGTCTTCGTATCGTCGAGCCCGTTTTGTTCCTATCATTTTCACTATGACTTCACATACTGGAAATGACCATTTTTTCCTTGCCCCTAATTAGCCCCCTTCGGGAGAGAAACCTTTCCGGCGATTCCTTCTACGATCTTTCTGCGCTTCTCCCCTGTGGTTTCTTCATCTCCAGGCAAGCCACGACAACCACTTGCATGATTGCATGCAGTAGCCATGGTTTTCAACTTGAATATTTAATAAATCTCTACTTGTTTGTCTGCAACTATTATCATTGTTTCGGTACTACTTATAGTTCCATGTTCACCTTCGTGCTTTGATTCAATGCATCTGGTTATCAAGCTAGTATTACTTTCATATGACATGCTTGGTAGCAGTACCTGTTGGTGTTGGTCATGTTCTTTGGTGCATCACTATCGCATATTACCGAGTACCGTGGTTATGCATGTTTCCTTTGCATCTAGTTGATTAAATGCTTGCATGGTAGTATTATTGATATGTTCTTGCATAGTATTAATTATTGATGCTAGCGGTCAAGTTATGCTATGAGTAGTGTTCTACTTGTGATTTACATGCTCGTCAGTATTCCGTGCTCATTTGGATAAATGTTTTAATGTTGTTGTTATGCTCATTGATTATGTTGCACCCCAATGATTATGTTGATATCATGCTCATGCATTGTAGTTGCATCATGTTATTTTAATATGGCTCAGCTTATTGCATTCAAGTTTAACCGGACTTAAATGAACTTGAACAACTGGTGGCTGAGTCATGGTGCCACCAAATCGAGCTAACCAGTGTAGCCACACTTGCCTTATGGGAGGGTCCTAACTGGGTCTATTGTCATGCCTCTCGCTAGTGCCTCCAACAAGGGAAGGTTATGTGCGGGCGCTACCTTGTCTGGGTAGGACGGCATAAGCCTTGTGTGCCCATTGTTGTTGTAAGGTTCCTTGTCCCCGTTTGGGACCGTTGTTTGTATTGCCACGACGGTGGACGTTGATACCTTCTGTAGGCGCGGGGCCACCCATGAGTTGTCCCAGAGGGAAGTTGGTCGGAGTGGCCGCGAGAGTGTCATGGCAGTAGATCGGTTTTGCCGGAGCTCCGTTGGTCCACCTGAATGGGAGTGCACGGCCATGGGTTCTGTGGTGTGGGTAAAGTGCGCTACCTCTGCAGAGTGTGTGTTTAAATCTATCGATAGTCGCGCCCGCGGATATGGGGCCAGTTCGTAGTCGGTCACACTATGGGTGAATAGTAATATTAATAACTTGACTAATAACAACCCTGGTTCGATGATGAGAAAGAGATTGGTTGTGATCGAGAGAGGATCACTGTGGTATCGTGGATATCGAGTTGATGGATATTTGTGATGTTGTGCGAGAATCACGAGTAGAGGTGAAGCTCCTTGTGGTCATCTAATGATTATTACGGTATTGTAATACCAAGCTTGATTGGATCCTGAGATGATCGTGTGACGTCCGTGATGGTAAGCTTTTGCTTGTGATGGTTACGAGGTAACCCGAGCAGAGTAAGTTTGTGCATGATAGTGTCATCATGTTGCATGCTAGTATCATCATGTTCATATGTTCATGCCATGCTCATATTGTTCTAGTTGTATCATGTTCATCTTGTTCATGCTATGATTGATCTGATAGTATCATGTTAATCCTTCTTAACCTGTAATTGCCATGTTGTTGTCTGTCTTGATTGATGTGAGCTTGCAGGTACATTCATTGTACTGACCTGGCGTGTCATGCCAGATTGCAGGTCATGCCGGATTTGATTGCTTGTTTGTCGTGGATTCCTTGTTTGCGATCTAGGATAAGCATTCCAGCCACAGTCCCTGCAGAGTGAAGTTCATCACCATCATCGTTCTTCCGCTGCTAGAGTTATTTTGCTGCATCGTGTTGTTCTACTTCTTGCATGGATAAACCGTGGCAGGCGTAGTGTCGTTGTGCCGATGTAATCCCCTTGTACCCATACAGCTTGTAATAAATAGTTGATTTGTTTTATGCTAAGCAGTGTTGTATTCCAGAAGACTTCTCCTCGATCTCTGGGCTGGAATACGGGGCGTTCCGGTTTCTCTGAGCCAGGGTGCCACATCCATCACATCATTCTCCTAATGATGTGATCCCGTTCATCAAATGACAACACATGTATATGGTTAGGAAATTTAACCATCTTTGATTAACAGGCTAGTCTAGTAGAGGCATTCTAGGGACACTTTGTTTTGTCTATGTATTCACATATGTATCAAGTTTTCGGTTAATACAATTCTAGCATGAATAATAAACATTTATCATGATATAAGGAAATAAAAATAACAACTTTATTATTGCCTCTAGGGCATATTACCTTTAGTATGAAGATACCGACGATCGAATCTTGGGCAAGTAACATACCGATGACAAAGGGATTAACGTATGTTGTCATTACAGTATGACTGATAAAGATCTTCGTAGAATATGTGGAAACCAATATGAGCATCCAGGTCCTACTGTTGGTTATTGACCAGAGAGGTGTCTCGGTCATGTCTACATAGTTCTCGAACCCGTAGCGCCCGCACGCTTAACGTTCGATGACGATTTTGTATTATATGAGTTATGTGATTTGGTGACTGAATGTTGTTCGGAGTCCCAGATAATATCACGGACATGACGAGGAGTCTTTAAATGGGCAAGAGGTAAAGATTCATATATTGGACGATGATATTCGGACACCGGAAGTGTTCCGGGGGTACCGGGTACATATCGGGTCATCGGAAGGGGTTCCGGGCATCCCCCTGGCAACTACATGGGCCTAATGGGCCAAAAAGGGACATACCAGCCCCTAGGGGGCTGGTGCGCCCCATGTAGGCCGAAATAAGGGTGAAGGAAAGAGGGGAAGAGAGAAAGGAAGGGGAGCAATTCGGCCTCCCCCTTCCTGTTAAGGCATATCTCTCTTGATGTGGTTTTGGTGATTGATGACAACATGTTTGCAGACTAATCGTGTGCTTTGAGCATTTCAAAGATTCATCTTTGGCATGAGACGATGTCTTTCCCTCGGAGTGTCATTCAAGACGGTGTAGCTCTTTCATTTATTTTTCGGTGGACTAGTTTTGTAGAGGACACCGTACTATCAAGAGGGGGTCCGCTTTGGTAAGGCTATGGTGGAATGAACACGTACACATCCGTTTCACACCCTCTGAGCCTTTCCGCTTCAATGGAGAGCACTTCCATCCTTCTTTGGGGCTTTGTCTGGTTCCAGCGGTAGTACCGCGGTACCCAGCGGTAGTACCGCTTAGGGGTCACACGCGGCTGTACCGCTCCGAAGCGGTAGTACCGCCGGTGGGTCCTCAGCCGTAGTACCACTGCGGTACCAGGCCCCTACCGCGTCGATTCGAGGGCGTCGATTCTTGTGTCGGGTTGTGCGGTACTATGCAGCGGCAATAGAGCGGTAGTACCGCTCATGAGCGATAATCAGCCCTACCACCGCGGGCAAGACCGCTGGGTCCCTTTCTCCTCTGCCTTCCAGATCACTGGCAAGATACTGCTTGGGGAGCGGTAGTACTGATCGAGCCCATGGGTAGTACCGCCTCCTCATGATAGTACCGCCCTCTGTGGGGCTGCTTTGGGGGGTAACAGTTGGATTGTTCCCCCCACTATATAAGGGGGTCTTCTTCCCCAAAGTTGACTCACCTCTTCCCCCAAAAGCTCCATTGTTGCTCCAAGCTCCATTTTTGCCCGATCTCTCTCCCTAGCCAATCAAACTTGTTGATTTGCTCGCGATTGGTTGAGAAGACCCCGGTCTACACTTCCACCAAGAGAAATTTGATTCCCCCCCCCCCCCCACTAATCCCTAGCGGATCTTGTTACTCTTGGGTGTCTGAGCACCCTAGACGGTTGAGGTCACCGTGGAGCCATAGTCCATTGTGGTGAAGCTTCGTGGTGTCGTTGGGAGCCTCCAATTAAGTTGTGGAGATTGCCCCAACCTTGTTTATAAAGGTTCGATTCACGCCTTCAAGGGCACCAATCATCGAATCACGACATCTCCCATTGTGTCGTAGGCGAGAGGAGAATACAAGTGGCCCTAGTGGCTTCTTGGGGAGCATCGTGCCTCCACACTGCTCTAACGGAGACGTACTTCCCCTCAAAAGGAAGGAACTTCGGTAACACATCCTCGTCTCCACCGGCTCCGCTCTTGGTTATCTTATCCCTTTACTTGTGCAAGCCTGTTTTGTGTTATATCCTTTGCTTGCTTATGTGCTTATGGTTGTTGCATCATATAGGTTGTCCACCTAATTGCATATCTAGACAACCTACTTTGATGTAAAGTTTAATTTGGTAAAGAAAAGCTAAAAAAATTTAGTTGTCTATTCACCCCCCCCCCTCTAGTCAACTATATCGATCCTTTCAATTGGTATCAGAGCCTCATATCTTTATTAAGGACTTTGCCGTCCGAAGAGTATGGTTGACACCGTAGACGGAGCGGAGGAGCACTCCGGTGTGAATCCAATCTCGTCTATGACCGATGGGGAAACCTCGATCTCTCGTGAGGAATTCAATGTGGCTTTGGACATATTGAAGACCTCCATGACGATCGAGGTTGAAAGAATGTTTAATAAATTCATAGAAGGGCTTAAACTTTCCACCGCACCGTTGAAAGTGGGTGATCCAGCTAACAAGGTGACGGATGCTAGCCCCGACAAGGGGGAAGCTACTAGTGAGAAAGCTCCTTCTTCTAGTGGTAAGAATGGCACCGACATCTTTGCCCATGTGGAACCTCCACCCGTTTATGGTGGACCGATTCCTTCTACTCACTTAAATCATGCCGGTCCTCCCCCAAGATTGATAAAAGGGAGGACTTTGATTCTTGGGTCTATCATTTTAAGCGTCATTTAAATCATGTGAATACTAATCTTTGGAGAATCATTGAAGAAGGGTTTTATCCACACGACCGAAGCAACTTCACTCCTAGAGAAGCCGCAGATAATCAATTCAATGAGAATGCTCTCTTCATCATCCAAGATGCAATTCCACCTGAAGATCTTCCTCGCCTCCGGCCCTACACCATGGCCAAAGATGCATGGCTCCAAGTTGTGTCCCTCTATCTAGGAAGCGCAAGCATTCAATACTCCAACTATGAAGTGGTGCAAGATGAAGCCGACGAGTTTGCAATGAAAGAGGATGAAGAACCTCGTGAGCTTTATCGGAGAGTAACCAAACTCGCGGTTTCACTCCGAGATCATGGGAGCAAGGACATGGATGACAATTGGATCAAGAGAAAATTCCTCAAGGCAATGATGCCTTACCACAAGGCCATGTCCTCCGTCATTCGCCAAAGGCCGTACTTCCACACCTTGACTGTCGGGGCAGGCTGATCTGGCCCACGAACACCTATGGGACCGGCGGACCGAGCCCCTTTCAGTTCAGCGGGGAGCAGAGGTCGCACGAAGAGCAGATCGAGGCGAAGCACACGAGAGGTTTACCCAGCTTCGAGCTCTCCGGAGAGATAACACTCATCGCTGCATGTCTAGGTGTATTGCGTTCTTGCTCAGAGCGCCTGTGCTACAAAGACACACGAGCTGCTAACGAGGCTGAGCATGGAGGAACTGATCGACCAACCAACCCTTTCTACGTTGCGCATGGGCCTCCTTTTATATGCTCAAGGGGCTCCGGCGGTGGCAACGCGTGGGGTACAAATGGAAAAGTAGTGGTTGGTACACCTACTTGTACAAAGGTACGTTGTACCATACCTAACTCTCGACGGCAGGGGACAAAGGCATTAAATGCCCGTCTAGTCGCCCTAATAAAGGCAAACAGGGACCGTCAGGCGCCACCGTTCGCCACGATGGCAAACTTGCTGTTGCCGCTTACACCAAGATCACCGGGCTGCACGACCTCTCGCCACGCCGCTACCGGAAAGGTCCTGTGGCGACACGTTAGTGGATGTCTGGAGCGTAGGTACAGAGAGGTGGTCTGCTGCGGCAAGCGCCTTTGCCGGTTGTTGTCTTGTCGCGCCGGAAGCTTGTCGCCGCTGGCCTTCCCCAAGCTCCTCTTGCCGGGGCCTTGTCTTGTATGTGCCTTGGGTGGCCTTCCCGGCAAGCTCCTCTTGCCGGGGCCTTGTCTCCTTGGCTTGAATACTTTGTTCTCGAATGGCTCCAAAGGAACCACGGAGGATCTTGGTGGTCACCCGGTAAGCCCTGCCGCGGAGGGCTGCAACTACCCGTGCACAAGTTCGGGATACTAGGGTACCCCTACTCTAGTACACCGACATTGACCTCAAGTGAGGTGTTGGATGAGTTTGTGGCTATGAGCATATTGGACAAGACCGCCGATAATGCGGTACTTCGCTCTCAAAGAGCAAAGAAGCCCAACCTTGCATTGAAGGCCAAGGTTTGTGTTGAAGAAGAGGAAGAAGAGGAAGAACAGGAGAGCAACCCCGAAGATACAAAGTATGACTATCATGAACACATGGCCCTTGCGTCTAGGCAATTTTGGAACAAGAAGAATTCAAGGCCCAACTTCAACAAAAGCAACTCAAGTGGCGCTAAGGTCAAGCAACGTGTGAGAACTTGCTATAATTGTGGCAATGTGAGTCACTTTGTTGCGGAGTGCCCTTATGAGAAGAGGGAAGACAACGGTGGCAAGCTCATCCGAAAGGACAAGGCCAAGTCTTTCCCCAACAACAAAGAACTTCACCAAGAAGACTCCTCACAAGGCGTTGGTGGTACAAGAAGAGTACAATGAAGAAGATGATGATGATGAAGATGGTGGGTCGGTTCCCATGGCCTCCGTTGCCATTGCGACGACTCCACGGGTGTCTCTCTTCGATTCTCCTAATGAGAGCATCATCGCCAAGTGCCTCATGGCTAAGGCCACCAACAAGGTAACCCCCAACATCCAAACTACCTTCATTGGTCATCCCTCTTTGACGGATTGTATTGATGAACATGAGGGGTCTAAGGTGGAGGAGAATGAGTTTGAATCCTTTATGCGTAAACTCAAGGGTAAATCCAAGAAGCACTTCGTTGCTCTCTTGCACTACAAAAAAAATACACTTCCGTGATGACACATGTTTGTCACAGTAGGTCGCGTTTTTTGTCATGCATGTACATCCATGAAAAATTTATGACAGAATCAAGATAGTCATACTTGTGCTGTCGTAGAAGTGTTCCATGACATTACGAAAATTATCATCACGGAAGTGTCCACTTCCATGATGATAAATCGCGTCACGAAGTGCTTTTCGTCAAGGGTGACCAACACGTGGCATCCACCGTAACGAACGCCGTTAAGCTATCGGGTCGGGTTTTGGATCCGATAACCCGTTAATGTACCCGACCAATGGGGATTTTCCACGTGTAAAATCATCATTAGTCTGGAGGAAACACGTGTCGGCTCACCACCGGGACAGATGTCATCCACTCATTGGATGTATAGGCGCCTATGATACGTCGACACGTGGCACGACCCAACAAGTTTAATTAGGCCGGCCCAATTAAAGGCCCACAAGTTTTGCGGACCATAATGGGCCGACCCAGCTAAAGGCCCACAAGATTTTGCGGACCATAATGGGCCGGCCTAGCTAAAGGCCCACGAGATTTTGCGGACCATAATGGGCCGTCCCAGGTAAAGGCCCACAAGATTTTGCGGGCCATAATGGGCCGGCCCAGCTAAAGGCCCACAAGATTTTTGTGTGCTATAATGGGTCGGCCCAGGTAAAGGCCCACAAGATTCTTGCCGATCATAATGGGCCGGCCCAGCTAAAGGACCACGAGATTTCGCCGGCATTAATGGGCCGGTTGTCAGAGGCCCACAAGATTTTGAGGACCCTAGTAGGTAGGACCATTAATCGGCTGCCATGTTTTGGGCCAAATGCCGCCCATATCGATCCGGTCCATTAATGGTACGCCATGTTCCGGCCTAAAAGTGGCCCATATGAGATCCGACCCGTTATAAGCCTACCATGTTCAGGGCCAAATTACGGCCCAGATCAAGTCCGCCCTTTAAGAGGCTTTGGGCTCAATTATGGCCCATATCAAATTCGCCCAAGAATCGGACACTATGCTTTTGGGCCCACTTGCTAAAGGCCCACTTAGTAATTCGTCACGATATTAGTTTTGGCCTGTTAAGGGCCGTTTAACATTTCGCCCTATATTAATTTCTTTGTTAAAAGCCCGTTATAAAGTTGGGCCTAACTATTTAATTTGCATCCGGACTGCTTTCATGACCGATATCCGATTGGGCCAAACAAGGACCGAGACAATTTTGGCTCGTTAAAAGCCCGTGATTTGATTCGCACAATCATGGGTCGGGTTCATTTCGGCTGCTGCCGCCCGTGAGTTATTCGCACGCGTTTGTGCCCAACCTACATCGTGATTGCATGACGGCCCGATTATGCACCGTAATTTTACGGTTTGGCGGTTTATCGCGAAGATGGATATATATACAGTAAAATAACTGCAGCATCGTGAATAAGGAAAAACCTAGACTATACAATAAATAAATTACGACATATTACATCCACTGGGCATCAAAGTTTGCCACTATGAGAATAAAGCACAAGCAGACAGCAGATTACATACACTGGGCATCAAAGATTGCCACCAGTGCAAATAAACACGCCGACAAAATAATATACAAAACCGACAGCACTTCAATAGAGTTCAAGAAAGGTTAGCCTCATTGGGAGCTGCAAGACAAGCAGCTAAGCAAGATGATGAGATTGCTTGTTCAACACTTATATCTTCCTCACTGAAAGATAAACAAGGCATGATGATGTGTTTTGCACGTAAAAGTATCGGTCTTGACAATTCATCACATTTCTTACTGACGAATAAAGTGACATAGTTTAAAATTGCATTAACACAATATGGTATTGTCCAGGTCAAGACATGGCAGGAAATGACATTGTGAAGGAGTTGGCAGCTTCACGACAACACTGTATTACCGACCAAGAACTCATAAGTATCAATGGTTAGTGTGTTGTCAATTTA